>JAWNNP010000643.1:235000-835000 GCA_035044805.1 Leucophenga maculata | reverse complement strand
ATGGCAGCAACATAGTAGAACATTGATTTCATGCAACAACGACAAAATAATATTTCTATTCATTGCGTGATTTTTGCTTACACTTGCCAGCATTCGATAGCTTTTTTTTTTTTTTTTTTAATTTTGTTTATAGCGAAAATTTAAACTTTTCTTTGTCCGAATTTGATAAATAAAAATTTATACGTCAAATTGATTTATTTACGCCAAGACGATAATAATCGTTTTTTTTGCGGTTTTGTTGATTTGGCTTCAATGTTGGAACTAGCCAAAGGCGTTGATGAAACAAATGTGGATTTCTGTGCAGAATTTTGTATGGGTAGCAAACTGAAGTTGTTTTTGTTGTTGTTGCTGTAATTATTATTGCAGTTGTTGTGTCCGCTGCTAATGGTGTTAGTGTTTCTGCTGTTGATGCCGATGCTGCTGCTTACTTTGATATCATCCTCGTGTACACCGAAATCATACTGCGCAAAATAGGCGCTCTTCAAGTGTGGCGGCTGCATTGAATTACGATATTGTAGCTCCTCGGTGCTGCGGTTTAAATTGCTTATTAAATCTTATATATATATATATATATATCTATTAACTAGCGTAACTTACGTTATTTCCGGCATTTGTCCAGTCTTCAAGTCTGTTAGATATGTGTTGTTAAATATCTCGCCTTCTTCGTCCTCCATGGCAAGATTTGTACCTAGATTGACAGCCTGCGGTGCCTTAGCACAAGACACTGTCGAGACATGTATTGAACTTGGACGTTGTTTATTGTATGGTCGCAACGATGACATGGATGCAGTCTCATACGAATCTTCCACATGTTTTAGTTTTGTGCTTAATAGCTTATTCTGTTTTTGATGTTCCAATATTTTATCATTTAGACGTACAATATGCGTCGAGAGCTTATCCATATGTTCTTCATATTTTTTATTCTAAAAGTAAGTAAATTTTTCCACATTTTAATATTGAGAGTTAATTCTTTTCGTTGAAACGTAATAAGTTGATTTACCTGTGCTTGTTGCATTTCCAAATCGGTTTTAATACCGGAAATTTCACGTTCCTGTTTGGCCTTCATCTTAGCGATTTCCTCGGTATAGAGCACTTTCTGCATGCGTATGATGACGCAGACGAATTGGACAATTGAATCGGTGAGTTTTGGTATAGTGTTTAGTATTAAGACTATTTTCTAGCTTTCGACTTTTCGTGCAGTTATTAAATTCGATTTTCTTTTGTTTTTTTTTTTTTTGCTTCACTAATTTAGTTATTGAATAGGAAATGTACGGACGGACGGTCGGGACTATACAAGAAAGTATAACTACGCTAATAAGAACTACAACGAATAGAAGGATATACGTGCGTTGTTTTTAAAATGTTTTTTTTTCAGTTTACCAGAAATGATGTTTAGTTGTACTCATTTTTGCACAGCTTAATTTAAGTTCGCTTTACGTTTTCGGCATTTGTTTTTAAAGCATTATGGCTAAGCCAGTGTTATTTTTGTTTTATTTATTTTTTTTTTCATTACGCGTTTTCTTTTTTGAATTTTTAAATAATAAATAAATATATATATTTTTAAAGCGCTCCACGCTATATTTGAGACAAATCGTCTCTTCTCTCCAGTATTTTTTTTATTTTTTTTTTTTGTTTAGTATTCCCGAGGATAACGCGACTGCAAACTGACATCAACGTTATTCAATATAAGTATCAAATGAACGATAACATAAAATAGTAAGAAAACACCAAATCCGACGATGATGACATATGGTAATGACAGATCACTGGATGCGCGTTGTTCGTAGACCGTTGCTTGTTTATTTTCAAGCTCCTCCTTCAATTTTTGTTAGTTTGAAGAGTTTTCAAGAATATAAAAAAAAGAAAATCCGTCAGCAAAAATCCTTTGTACCTGCAAGGTCTACACAATGTGTAGCTATGTGTTTGTGTGTATTTACGGCGCGATCTAATCAAATTATTGCGGGTGTACGTGTGTGTCGTATCTGTAAGCTCGTGTATATTTTGGAATATTTTTGAAGTTAGTGCGGAATAAGTAATTAGAACAAAAACAGCTTCTTATACTATTAACTTATTTTTTCATTGACACACGGAACATTTTTACATATTTTTTTTTCCAGTATTACATTTTTTGATTTCTATTGTCCTTGATAGTAGCCTTAATTGCACCAAAGTTTTAATTATATTCCAAAAAAGTGGAAATTTTTTTTTATCGCTGGATGCAATGCGCCATTTAAAATGAAAATAATTTTAAAATTGTTCACAGCCATATACGGCGGACGAAAACAATTTTAAAAGAAGCTCCAAGGTATTTAAAATGGAGTACGAGATACTTGTTCCATTTACTTATTTCGCAAACGTATTTATTTGTAGAATGTTTGATTTTACATGAAGAAAAATATAAGCGAACTACAAACAACACAACAATATATATGTCGAGATGACCTACTACACAGAAACATATACAATAAACGTTTATACACAACATTTCACGACAATTAAAACAGATACAACAAACTATATATCTAAATATATTTAAAATTTAAATGTCTGTTTCTTATTTCACAATAACGCGGTACTACCTAACCAAAAAAAAAATTTGTTTCTTCCGGCTAATCTCCGAAACGGTTGAACCCTTTTTGATGGGATTTTCACTGCCAGATTAGCTGCTTTTATAAGGAGTAACTTTGACTACTTCTATATTGAAAAAAAAAACTGTACACTACCGCACGTCACCCAAGCCTTCACCAATAAAATGATCAACGATTGGTTGCTCAAGTTCGTTCGTCTGAAACTGTCGGAAAACGGTAAGCAAGACTAGAAATCGTTTAATTGCTCATAAAAATCAGAAGCAGTTTGAAGTTTCCGGCACATATACTAGGCGGCAAGAAATCATACGGGAACCACCAGAAAACCTCGTCTTTTTTGGATCCGAAATGACTAGCAACAACAACGTCAGCCTGGAGACCAGGCGAAGAATCACGCTTACAAAAAGATGCTATTTTGGGCTGAGCAAGTAAATTAGAAGTAAATCTACAAGACGGGGATTTACTCCCGGTTCTACTGTATTGCGCAGAGGCATTGAACGTTATTGAATTTAAACGAAACAGCGTTGGAAGCCTTTGAGAGAAAGTTACGTCGCAGAAATTTGATTGGAGGACGATATTGCACGCGTTGGAATGTCTAGGTATGAAGAGATCTCTGCATACTTGGCATTCAAAACAAACTGGCGCCAGTACACAAAGACTACAGCAGCTAGTGCAACTTCCTGAATTCGACCATTATTGATCAACGGTTGAATACCATCTAAGTAAGGCTAATGATACAAAAAAGATAACCCAGACAGACATTTTCTCGTAGAACTCAATGAAATATACAAAACGATAATCTGACGAGTTTTTAACTACGTTATAACACTGATATACATAGATATACACATACGAATTCAACACATTTGACAAGCTAACAAGCTATATATATATATATATATATATATATGATGTTTGTATATATGCCTTTCAAGGTGTAGAGTATTTGTTCATGTTCAGCAAAAATACATTTCAAAGCGACAAACTGCACAATGCGAAAAAGAAATTTTAGAAAGCAAAAAATAGAACTTACCATTTTACTTTTCATCTTTTCCAGCTTGCCTTCCAGCTCCAAACGTTGCTCTTTAACACGGGTTTCGGTGGACTCTGTCACAGCTATGACACGATCTTCAGCCTCTTGTAGACGCTTTTCAGTTTCTTGTATACGTACTGCCGATTGTTGATTTTGTTCAGTTAAACGCTGGTTTATTAATTTCAATTGTTGACACTCGCCCTTCAAAGCTGCTTCACGTTCTTCAAATTCCGTCTTCAATGTATTTAAACGACTCTTTTCGATTTGGTTAGCACTATTGGCTAAAGTCAACTTAGCAAAACGGTCCATTAAGTCCGAAACCTGTGTCTTAAGCTTAGAATTTTCAATAGTGTAGTCTTGTATTTGGATTTGTGCCATGTCAAACTCCGACTTATTCTCATCGAATTCATAGCGTAGTTTAGCAATATTTTGAGCATAAGTATTTTTTGTTTCCGCCAGTTCCAGTTCTAAGTTCTTTTTAGCATCGGCTGCATCGCTAATTAATTTTTCTCGAAGAACGTCACGTTCTTTATTCAACTGCTGTACGATCTCTATTTGTGTCTGGCGTGTCTCATCCAAGGCCAACTCAGTCTCGTTTAATTCTCTTTGTGCAGTCTCATACTGTCTAGTAATATGCTGCAACTCGCCAAATTGTTGTTTTAGCTGATGCTCCTTTTCTTTTAGTGCAGCATTCAAGCTGCCAACTTCAAGACGTATCTGTACATTATCATTTTCGGTTGTCTCCTTACTCTTCTCGCTCTGACGTAGCTTATCCTGAAGCTTTGCAAGTTTTTCAGTTGCTGTAACAAATATTTCTCTCTCTTGTTCGTATTTGTGGCTGGTCTCTTCCAATTGTGTTATACGATTTTGCGCTTTTATATAGTTTTCGTTTAGACGATTCTTTGCATCTTTCAGCTCAGCAAATTGTTTTTCCTGCATGCCGATTTCACCTTCGCGAAGTTTGCAAACTGCGCTTAGATGCTCCTTTTCGTCTGTTAGTTCAGTAACTTTTCTTTGTTGAGTTTTTAGTTCACCTTCACGAAGCTTGCAAACTACGTTTAGTTTTTCATTGGCAGCCATTAGTTCTTCAATTTTTTTGTTGTACGATTCCATATCAGCACTACGACTTATTGCTTCCTGCAGATCGTTATTTGCTTGCTTCAGCTCATTATTGGCTGCTTTGAGGTTATTTTCTGAAGCAGTAAGCCGTGCATTTATAATTTCGTTTGCGCGTTTCTCATTCTGCAGTGCTCTTTGGTGATTATATTTTATCTTACTTATCACCGAGTCGTGTTCTGAAATAGTCTTTTTCAACTGCAACTGCTCGCGCCTTAATGTTGATATAGTTGCTAGAGCTTCGCCCAATTTGATCGATTTTGATTCCAACTTCCTATTAGTTTCCTCATATTTGCCGCTTAGTTCCTTCACCATCTCCTTTGTTTCGCCTATTTCGAAACATTTTTGTTCGAACTCATGTTTTAATGTTTTTATTTTCTTTTCGGATCTACTAAGTGCCTTCTCCAGAGCTTCGGATTGTTCATTTAATTTATTCAGTTCAACATTCGATGAACTATTCAACGATTTAACCGATTGAACAGCTTCTTGCTTCTCCACACGTAGAGCTTCCAACTGCCGTTTCATTTCCGATATTTTATTTTCGACTTCATGACGCTCCATTTTAATACTTTCATTGAACTGCTCCTTTTGTTGACGCGATTCGTTTAGTTCATTAGTCAACTTCTTGATACGATCTGCCATGTCATTGTTACGTTTAATTAATGCATTGACCTCAGCTTTTAGCTGCTCGGAATTATTTTCTGAACGGTGGAGCATTTCATTATTTTGCATCTCAATGAAATTATTTTGAAGGCGCTCGTGAGCAGTAGCTAAAGTTAACAGATCTTGCTCCTTCTTCCCTAGGGAACTTGACTTTTCTGCAAGAGTTCTATTTGCCTCGCTCAAACTTTGCTGCAATATTATCACATCTTGTTCTTTTTCCTCAAGAGTTGTGGTCTTCTTTGCAAGAGTTTCCTTTGCCTCTGACAAACTCTGCTGCAAAGTAATCACATCTTGTTCTTTTTCCTCAAGAGTTGTGGTCTTTTTTGCAAGAGTTTTATTTGCCTCGCTTAAACTCTGCTGCAACGCTATCACATCTTGCTCTTTTTCCGCAAGAGTAGCGGACTGCTTTGCAAGAGTTTTATTTGCATCGGTCAAACTCTGCTCCAATGTAATCACATCTTGTTCCATTTCTTGTAGAGAAGATGACTTTTCTGCAAGAGTTTTGTTTGCCTCGGTCAAACTCTGCTGCAACACTACCACATCTTGTTCTTTTTCCGCAAGACTAGCGGTCTGCTTTTCAAGAGTTTTATTTGCATCGGTCAAACTGTTCTGCAAACTTTGCATATCTTGATCTAATTTCTCTAGCGATCCAAACTTATCTGCAATAGTATTCCTTGAATCAGTCAAATTCTTCTGCAAAGTCATCATATCGTATTCTTTTTTCTCGAGCGAACTGGCCTGTTCTGCAATAATATTCTTTGCCTCGATCAAATCGTTCTGCAAAGTTATTATATCTTCTTGTTTTTTCTGTAAAGAAGTTGACCTCTCTGCAATAATATTTTTTGCCTCGTCCAAACTGTACTGCAACTCTTTCAAACTGTTCATTTGTGAGGTAAGATTGCTATTAAGCGTCTCCATTTCATTGCACGACTGCGTGTAGAGTTCCCTGTACTTGGTTTCGTTTTTCTCAGATTGCATATATTTGTTGTCTATTTCTTTTAGACGCTTTTCCTGCAAAGCCACTTGGTCGTGTGCTTCATTTAAGCGCTCCGTTACTCTTTCCAAGTTCTTTCGCTCAATTAGAATCTCAACATTCACAAATTCGTTCCTATTTACCTCGCTAATTTTCTCTTGAAGTTGGCTCTCCAATGTTTTGATCATATCGTCCTGCTGTGTAATTTGCTCTCTTAGTTGTGCTTCGTTTTGGACATGCTGTGATATCTTGGTATTGGTTAATGTTTTGATTTCCATATTCAGTTTGGAAACATCGACTTCAGAAAGCTTTAAGCTCTCACAAGCTTCTTTGTATGTCTTTTCCAATTCGAAAATCTCCGACTTCAATCTTGCGTTTTCTTCTTCTATAAACGTACAGTTTTTACATGATTCTTTGTATGTTTTTTCCAATTGAAAACTCTCCGATTTCAATCTTTCGTTTTCGTCTTCTACAGATTTCAAAGTATTAATGAGGTGATCCAGTTCGGCAGACATGGCATTATTATTATCCCTTGACTGTATTGCTAGTTTTTCTTGTAGCTCATGACTTTCAGTGGTTTTTACCAATATTTGTGCTTGTAATGATTTAAAACTTTCAGCCAGTTTTTCACAGTTAGTAATCGCATCAGACCTTTCTTGCTCAATACAATGCAAGTATTGTATTAGCTTCCGCAGCCTTTGTCGCAGAGTGTCACATTGTACTTTCCTGTCACCAAATACGATGGGATCCTTTTCGAATTCTTTATTCGCTGTATTGATTAACGTTATCATTTCGACAATGACCACATCTACTTGCGCCAACTGTTCCACGTTAATCGTATTGGACTCCGATATACGGAACATACATTCATTTGTGCTTTTTAGCTTGTTTTCATATTCTAGAATATTCGAGCTGCATGTATCTGTTTTCTCAACCATCGAAGCACGCAAACCAGTAATATCATCAGATTTTTCTTGCAGCAGTTCGTTTAAATTCTGCAATTCATCAAACAGGCTACTAACTACAAATGTCAAATCCTGCACGCTGGTCCGACCGTTGGCTTGCTGCAGGTTTGGTTGCCTTAGGAACTCTCGGCCTTTCAGTTTTATTAGATTCATGATCTCATTTAATTCTGCATCATTATTTCCGATTTCTGTTTTCAAAACATCAATCTCGTGCAAAAGTGTGTTATTTTTCTCCAACTCATTATTGTGCTGTTGAATAACTTTTTGCAGCTCCTGTATATGTCTTGAACTATTATCACGTTCCTCTGAAAGTTTTATATTTAGTGCTTCCTGCTCCTGATTAGCTTTATACAGTTCCTGTTGATGTTTTGTACGTTCCTCTAAAAGCTTCGTATTTAATGCGTCTTTTTCTTGCTTAGCTGTATGAAGCTGCTGTTGAAGCCTTGAACTATTAGCACGTTCTTCTGAGAGTTTGATATTCGATTCCTGTAAAGCACTGGTGGTTCTACCGGACACAGTTTGAAGCTCTGCTTCTTTTGCGCTCAATTGTCGCTTTAACTCATCGATGAACTCGCTATGACGTCGCTTATTGCATTCGAGTTGCTCCTCTACTTCAACTGCACGAGCCTGCATAGATACAAGTTCGTTCTTGACATCACTCAACTCAAGACTGTTCGAATGAAGGAGTGCTAAGTGCGTATCATGTTCCTCTTCAATAGAAAGGAGTGTTTTCACGCGCTCAACGCAATCATCCCAACTAGATAATTTCAATGCGTCTTGTAAATGTATTTCATGTTTTTTCAACTGTTGATATTTTAAATTGTTTTGCTCATTGGCGCTTAGAAGGTCACTATTTTGTCGCTCGAGGTTTGATATGAAGACATCTTTTTTGGACAACTGTTCTGTCAAATCTTGCGTCTCTAATGTCAGCGAATTGATTTTGTGCTCCAACTTTTGTTTGTTTGCTTGCATTCGTGCAATTTCAGTGCCAAGTTGGTCCATTTGATATTCTTTCAACTTCAATTCTTCACTCATTTCAAGAACATGCGTATCAGTGGAAGCGCTGTTGGCCAACTCTGACTTCAAATGAAGAATCTCAGCGCTATACTTTTCCAATTCTTCTGCACTTGATGCCAGGTGCTTCTTCAAATTGATAATTTCCGAGTTTGCTTCATTATGCTCTGAAGTCAATTTTGTATTTATGGCGTCTACCTCATACATTTTTTCCTTCAGCTGATGGTAAATGAATGACATCGACTCTGCGGCTTCCTCCAATGTCTGTTCTTCAGTGACAAAATTGATATTTAGAAATTCAGCCTGCTTATTGACCAAATCAGTGATACGTTTGGCAAAAATGTATATTCTTTGAGTGTAAATCTCATGTTGTTCCCTTAACAACTGATTTTCATGTTGCGATTCGCGCAGCTGCTTATCAATGACCAAGCCCAGGTTCTCGGGACTGCCATTTCCTACGCTAGTTTGCAACGAATTGTTTGAGGCGTCAGTTGAAACATTCAAATCAGGTTTATCAACACGTGATTCTCGAATAAATTGTTCAAGCTCTGATTTGGAATTTTCGAGATAAGCAATGTGACTCAGCTTCCGAGTCAGCTCCGCCGACAAGTTGTCACACTTGTCTTCGAACAATTTTATTTGTTCAATACACATGGACAACTGCTCCTCAACTTTCTTGAGCTAAACGGAATTATAAATTTGTATAGAGTGTATTCTATATATCTAAATGAAAAAGAAAAACTCACCTTATCTGTGACTATATTTTTATCTTCTGTCACTTCACGAATTCTTTCAAACAGTTCGTTGCATAGGTTTTCCTTTTCCCGCACAGCTCTAGAAAGCCTAGCTATCGTCTAAAAAAAAAAAGTGCCGAGAAATTATTTTTAATGTAGTGCTAGTTGTTTTATAAAATTATTCTCCATAGGGTAAAATACCTTTATACAAATGTATTATCAACAGAAAAAAAAAATTAGCATAATCATTCATACAGCTAAGCAATCAATCTTAATACAACATGCAGTGCATCTCGAATTCAAAATTTCATACAATGTCCGTCTACTAACCCTATCCTATTCACTTGATCCATTCTGGCAACGTGACAAATATGTACTGATAAATTCCTGAGACTTCTGATACGGTAGCCCAACGATTGTGACTTTAATACTGAAAATCGAAATAATCAAGGATGAAAGCGCCAACTCCGTACACTGGCTTATTTATTTACGCTTTCCGTTAAGCCCGATGTATAAACTTCTTATTTTCAATTCCATAATAAAGCCTGCCTGGACATTGGGCTCGCAATTATGCGGTAATGCAAGTAGAAATCATTCAAAGAGCTATGTGATTAGTTTCACACCCAAACCCGATTTAAAGTGATAGATGCAGCATAAACATTATTAGGAAATTTGGCAGAAAATATATGTTTCGCAAAAGTGGCAAAACCATGGTACAACCACAAACGCATTAAATGTTTAATGGATTTAGGCCTGCTTAGACTTTTACTCTAAGCTATTACTTGGAAAACTACCTGCATTGCGTACAATTGTGCTTGAACTTAATTCTTAGAAAATAATAAAAAATGTGCACAGCTTACCTGCTCGTAGTTCTCGTTATTGCTTGATTCTTCATGTACACCGTCGCGCAAATCGGCAATCTGTTGTTGATATTGCTTTACTTCCAAGGTAAGTTGTTTTATTACCTTATCTTTCTTTGCGATTTCATTTTCGGCCTGCTTATTCTGAGTTTCGACTATACCCCGTTCATAGATTTCCGTATCTAACTGAGCCTAATGTATGGAGAATAAAATAGAAAATATTTAGTTTACAATCGACTTTTAATATACGGAAGAATCGTACCCGCAATTTCAACAACGTCCGTGACTGGTTCTCCAGCATGTTGGTTTTTGGTGTGTCCGGAGTAGCGCGTTGCCCACCACTACCATGACGCACAGGCGTATCACCGATCACGTCTACATGCATAGCGTTCGAGTTTGGTGAGCGGAAAACCGCATCTGAGGGCGATTGCGGCTGCGCGATGTCAACATTGCTATCAACGCAAGTTTGAAAGCCAGCTGCCTCTTCCATATCGCTGCTTAGACTGTCATCCTCATATACCATCGAATCATCGGATTCATCAGCGAACCTTTTATGAAATTTGCTTGACACATTTATGAAGACTTGGCGCAGTAGCGCTCTAGTTATTTTAGAATTACTTTCGACCAGTGCATTGAGAAAAGCAGCGATGCAATGCTGCGTTTCATCTGAGACACGTTTGCTTATATCCTGTATAATCTTGCAAATATTCTGCACGCATGCATAATGTAATAGCAACGAGTAAGCATAGATGTAGTCGCTCGATCGTATGTTTCCGGTATTATCGAGGCGAATTTTACACTCGGGATAGTATTCTATTTGTTTACATAAAAAAAAGTTAAATAACATACAATATTTGATATTAAAAAAAACACTTACTTCGCAAAAATTCGACTACATTTTGCACATTGTGCGTATAATCTGATAAATTATTTTGGAACACTTGAAAGAAGCCATTAATATCCGTCTGGTCGAGGTTGACATTGCCGCTGACTTCAACGAATCTACAGGTACGAACCTTAAATCAAAAAAAAATTATGAACAAATGTGAAAGACGTACAATATAAAATAGAAGAAAATATATGAAAAAATATTAACTGAACCATCTGCAATGTCGATCATTTATTTATTTGGTTGTTGGGGCCACAAGCAACAAAGATTTGATCTTACGTTGAATATTTTATAGGGATTCATTATGTATATGTAATATTATATAGCAAACAAGGAAATTGGTTATGAGATGTGTAAGCGCAGACAAATGTTATCTACCACATATCAAAAGGCTGTACCACACACAAGGAATATGTAACTTTGCTTTAGATTCGACTGAGTAGTTTCCACACGGACCAAGAATTGCAACACAATGACATGGACAGATCCGCTACAACAATTAATGTTGCTTTATCCCGGTCTCTGAGTTTACACGTGCAATAGCCCACACTACGCGCCAGACCAAGCGGTAACAACTCTTGTCTATTTTTTTTTTAAATGGATGCAAATGTTTGTTAATTCTTTACGAATCCGAAATATAAAGAAAATAATATGACGAAAAACAATGTAGAACAAATTAAAAAAAAAAAAAAAGCAACAAAATTAAAAAAAAAAATTTCCAAACAACACTCAGAGGAAGCCGCCTTCATGCTTACCCAATGCACCAGGGCTTTCTTCCAGGTTCGGTAATCCATGATATCCTTTCTAATGCTCCACAATTATCTACATAAAATCCACGCGCACTTCACTTTATTCAAATCGTTTTCAATTTTCACACACAAAAAAAAAAAAAAATATTTCGGCGGACGCAAAAAAAAAATTAGGTATTAAAAAAAAAAATGCTACGATGTGTTCTTGTCGAACGCTTGATGCCTTGTGAATTTATCAGCTTCACAATATTTCTCCTGTCGCACTCCTACCAATGCGCAAAACACTGTTCGCAAATCCTACTTGAATCAAAAAATATGCACAAGTTAGAGCAGCGAACGCAGGAGCATCTTGTTTTGACGTTTAAATTAAATTTCAAATGTGTGCATAGCTATGCCAAACGACGCGCGCTGAATTTTACTTGCATTTGTTTTGCATTCACTTTACTCGAACTGCTCATACTCGTATAGTGCAAAGGCATTCGTGTGACTGAGATGACACTAGCAGTGACAATGTCAGTATACTGTGCAACACTTTTGCGCTTCAAATCAGCACTCGCTGTAGAGAAATACCTCAGTATAGACTTATTTGTACAGACGCCGCTTTTTCACATAATACAATATCTGCGCGAGTCACCTTGTACATTAAGGAATCTGCCATATTTGCAAGACATGCAAGTAAAGACTGTTGAAATTAAATACTGCATATAATAAATCAAATAAAAAAACATTCAGGTCACATGCTCCTAATAAATGCAGATAAACACACGCATGCTCAACAAAAAAATAGTATGGCTGATCTACAACTATTCTGCAAGATAGAATAGCTATATGTTATCAATTTAAAAACGTGAAGAGGCTTATATATTGTGCTATATTAAGAATATATTCTGCTTGCCAATTAACACACCGTAATTTGCTAAGTTTGAAGCTGTGAGCAAAGCTAAATTTCTACAGTATATCAATTCCCCACAGCAAGCGAAAATATATAAAAGGTTGCTACCCAATTAGCTGGGAGGTTCGCAGTCGATTGTAAAATTTAAAGATAAAAGCTACAAGATAGTTGTACTCCAAGAAAGAACTTTGTTCAAATTATATGTATTCTTAAAATGCCAGTCATTTGGATAAATTTTTGATTGTAGGTCCTATTTGTTTTGTTTCCAGTTTGGTTTAATTGCTATATTTCTCATATACCAGCACCCACACCAGTCGTTCGCACTATACAATATGCCGATGGTTATTGTACGATCTTTGTTTCCAGATAGGGCGTAGAATTTATTATACAAAAAAATCAATGGCTAACACAATTGTACATTTTTTGACACATGCGAAACTCTTGGCTATGTAGAAAGAAAAGAATTCGTTAATATCAACGTAGACAATCACATTGTTCCTAGTAGGAACTACCTACAGTGAAAACACACCATATAACGTCCAAGAATAAACAATAGAATCTGCTTAAGGCATTATTGGTAGGCTTATAGGGCAAAGACACCGAGGCAAGCAATATCACGTACTTTGGAAGATTATGCTGCAGCTACATGGAGAGCATTTCTAAACATGGCATGAATGGCACATCTAACCCTCAAACAACACAAAAACCTAAGAACTGCAAACCGTTGGCTTGTGTTGACCAACTACATATGGAAAGAAAAATTCTACAGATACAGGCACATTTGCTCAATGCTGACCAGATAGATCCTACACAACGTAACACAATCCACAACATTACAAAGCCATTACAAAAACTTCTAACAAAAAGGGAAAGGAAAAAAATTGAAAAACAAAAATAAGCAAGAAAAATAATGTGAGAGAAGCTGAAAAAAAAGTTGAAAAAAGTTGCAAATCTATGAAAAAAAAAACACATGAAGTAGCAATGTAAGAAAATTTGGAAAAAAAAAAAAAAGGCAACAAAAAGTTAGCATGACATTCAATGTGAAAAAAAAAACCAAATTGTAAATATACTCCCAAAATATTTTTGAAAACATTCAACATATAGCGGTAGCCGCCATTATACTTACCCATTCCAACAGGGCCCTCTTCCAGGTGCGGTAATCCATACCGTGTTCCAATCCTCCTTCTTATTTAGCTACACACACTTTTACTTTAGTCCGCTTTAAAAAAAAAAATTTTAATATTTTGCCGGACGCAAAAAAATATAAGAAACGAAAATGTAATAAGCTTAGAGATGTGCACTTGCCGAATATTGAAGGCGTTTTTAGTTAGGGAAGCTTCAAAATTGTACTCTTGTCACAAACACTATTCGCAAAGCCTACTCCATCAAAACCGAAAATATTACAAAGGCAGATAAAGAACAATATGATTTGACGTTTAAATTAAATTTCAAATTTCTGCATTACTATACGTGTACTGCTCACACTCGTACAATACGAATACATGCAGGTAACTGAAATATTGGTGTTGGCCAACACTGTTACTGCACATTATCTGTACAGATCGCATTCTCTTAATACATTATTTACACTGTGTTAAGTCGCACACTCGTGGGGCACTCATAAAACAACATGACTAGAAATTCTAAAAAAAAAAAAAATTATATGCATTAGAAACCGATTTGATAACACATGACACATTCAGATATCAAGCGGGAGTTTAAGAACAAACCAGCTTAAAATTATAATCACAATCATCCAGCTTCCGTACAAACGAAGTTTTCCTTTCGAAAATCTTTGGAACTGAGAGAAGATGGTTTTTCAGTTAATCATAATTTTGTGATTTTCTTCGTGCCCAACTATTGGTAATTTATTGGATAATAATAATAAAGAATTAATTTCATGCACCCTTTGCGGGGCTGAACTCACCGCAAATCACGTTCTGGACTCTGGTTAACATTTTGGTTCCCTAGCCCATCCCAACTTCTAAGAACTTCCTCATCCTTAAACGTTTCCAATATGTATAAATTTTGTTTAAAATCTATCTTTATAACTTAATCTGCCCTATTAATATTTAAATTAATTATTATTAAGCCGCGAGTCGAAAACCCCAGTAGTTAGTTACGTCTTAATTTGTATTAAGTTTAGTATTGTATATTAGACCTAATTGTGAAAATAATTAATTGTATATCGTATACCATGCATAATAAAACCTTTATTCATTTCACGATTAGAAATATTTTGCTGCGTTGATGTAAATATGGTATAATTTTCAATAAAAATGCTTAAAAATTGATGTTATAAAGAATACATGTAACGGTATGTTCAGGTCCGTTTAAAAATTCAATTGCTTGACTTTATTGCTTAGTTTTATAGCACGTTCAAAAGGGCTGCACTCTTCCGTTTCAGTTTTTCCGCCCTGATCTTTTAAAAAATAAAGTCCAACAATGCCGTCGATCTATAAACCACACAAAACAGAGTTACGTGATGAATGTATCGGGTTTTCTATGATCTTTTTAAGATTTCCTGAGCCCTATATGCAACACTTATGCTTCCGTATTTGACGAGATGAAAAAATAAAGATGCAAAGTGCAATGATTTCGTGTATAGCGTACTATAAGTAACTCGTTTAGAGTCAATCCATCAAAAATTATCATAATTCTTAATGAAACATCCCTATATAACAATTTTAACATTTTTCTATCTTCAAGTAACTAGAAAATCTTTTACTTTTAACTTCAAAACATTTTATAAACTTATCACGCAGCACCACAATGAACAACAGAACTCTTGCAACAACAGATACCAGACAGATACCTGGAATAATGGGCTACTTTTATAGCTATAGCTACGAGTATACTTATACTGTTCATACATCGGAACATATTTATACGTACATATATACTTAAAATTACTGTGGAGGTCAGTCCATGCAAGTGACAACAGCCCACCTGAGTGTGACTGCAGCGCGAGAACTATAAGACATACACACAATAATAAAGTTTTTACTCATAAATCTGATCGTTATATAGGATGAGGAAATGCAGAAAATGTTTAAATATATAAAATCGTCACAATCCAGCTGGAAATGTAGCTCCCAATTTATACTAGAGTCAAATTAAATAAGGTTTATACGTTGTATATTATACGCTGTAGCCATAGGGCTAACTTCATAAATTATATAGCATAAACTAAGCAGCATCCAAAGTCGAGTTAATATAGACAAGTTCGTCTGTCCTTTTGTCTGGATATGCATATGTATAACGAGACATTAGAGACTATAAGAGATATCAACTTCCAATTTGTATATTTAGATTCTCATATTGCTTCTTCAGATAACTTCTATTCAATGTGGCTTTCGTCATTTGATTTCAAGAGTTTATTTTTTTATTTGTATATTTAGTTCGAGTATATTTGAGTGCATATGTTTTATATCGAATAATCTTCATGACCAAACAACAAAAGCGAAAATAGTTTGCACATTCTTGGTACTTAATAAACGCTCTCCTTCGACAAGCATTGAAGATTTGCATACCGACCGCACTGCCACAAATATTGTTTGCATAAGGGGAGCTGAAGTGGCAAATCTGTATAAGCAGTATTTGTCGATAGAGTAAATAAATTGTTCAATGTGTTTAGTACATTACAGTCGAGTATATCAATTGCCGAAACACGCGAACTTGTGAAATTAATGGACGCCGTTTTACGGTCTAAATGCACGGCCATTTTGTGATGGTGATGGACTGTATAGATCTGTCGATCGGAATAATTGTTCTCATTATATAGTCGTATATTTGCTTTATAATATATACGCAATAAGCAAAAACAAAAATTGTTTATACCAAATAATCGAACTGCACGTATTGAGCGAACAATAAATACCTATTTCAAATAATTGAAAGAATTTTGGGCGAAAGCATACAAAAGTTTTACAACTGTCTGTCTGTCTGTCTGTCTGTCTGCCTGTCTGGTAATAAACACAAAATTCTACAACGCAAAGAACTCAATTTTATTTACATTAAAAAGATAATTAAAAGAGAAAACACAGCACAATTAAATGTAGTATAAAAAGGGAACATATAAAATATAATAGCGACCATGTGCAACAGTATAATGACTTCCTTCCTGTTGTCCGTCAACTAAAATGGCATTTATTTGAAGCTAAACATCCTGTTTATGCTGCTGACGGCAATACCGCCCCCGCCCACCATGCTGTTGACTGTTTGAGATCCTATGGCGCCGAGCTCATACGCACAACTTGCGGCATAGCTAAAGTATTCATCCGACGCAGACGCTTACGCTTTTGCTCCAAGCTAATCGCTCCATCAACATTACCGCTGTTGTCTTGTGCCGGTTCCGGCTGTTGCTGCTGTTTTTGCTGCACATCTAGTAGCTTCATATGCGTCATTGCCGAACCAAAAAGTTTTTCACGTATACTGGGACGTCTGTTTAGTGTATTCTGATGCACCGCAACTTCTGCCGCATTCTTGATGTGTTTGTTGCGCCGCTGCTTCTTTCGGTGCACGTGTATACCGATCTCATTCTCGAAATGTAACGTTGTAGTACGTTTTGCCGCTGCTTTATTACTTAAGTTCATTTGTTTGATACGGGCTTTTTCTTCCAATTCGGATTTGTTCTTGCGTGCTACTTCTTCAATGTGGCGTTCCTTTGGAAAAAAGTAAAAATTACGGCATATGCACACGTGACAAGACCAATAGCTTCAATAGCAGATACTTACAAACATGGCCCGATTATGTCTGTCGCGCTTCGCTAATATAACTACCCAGGCTGCATAGGAGAGCATAATCACTGCCGGCAACAGTACACCAGCCAGTGCAGCTGTTTTATTTTTCCACGCTTCATAGACTGCCAGAAAAATTACTGAAAATTCATCACGAAAATATTTATACTTTCTTAATATTGATGGATGATTAAAAACATATTTTTGATTTGATGTCGATTTTAAAATAGACCCCACAGCCTCTTTTTTTCAAGCACTCTTCGGTGTAATCTTCAGCAACTTTTATTTTATGCCCTCTCACCGGTTCAAAACAGCTGCGGCAATTTTCAATTTTGGAAACTAAAACAAGTAATACGAGATCAAATCAGGTGAGTACATTGTGTGATCGTTGGTATAAGTCGCATTTTATGGCCTTAAATTCAATCACAATCTACGATTCTGTATGTTTTCAATACTGTTGAAGATGATGTAGCATTATGTGACAATCTACGAACAGCAATGAATTACAAATTATGTAAGATTTATGAGACAAATCCAACTAGCCATGTTCGTCAGTCTGTTACGCTGACTGACTGTCTGGCTCTCCCTGTACGTTTAAATCAAATCCAAGTCCCACAGTTTCCGAGAACTAATAATATTTTTTTCACACTATATGTGAATGGTATTACAATTATAAATCCGATTTGCAGTGACCTTAAAATTTGACTTACCACTAAAGGCCACAATCACGGCCACCAGACGTCCATTGGCCTTACGTTCCTCCTGCAAATAGAGCAAACCAAAAGATTTCCTCATTTGTATATATTGTAGATAAATAATTGTTTATATATAAAATTCCAGAAAAAACATGCGCAAATCGTTCTTCAATAAATAAGCACCATATTGAATTTCCAGTTTTGAATGACAGCATTAAAAAAATTTATTCATTCAAAATCATAAATTGCGTGGATATGGCTTCTCCCTGTGCTCACCGTATATTTCGAAAATTATCAGAAAAATATATGCGCAACAAGATCCACCTAGCCTCCTTTAATGCATTACAAACTTTCATTAAAACCATTTCACACAATATTTGAATGGTATCAAAAGAAATTGTATTCTCGGAATTGCATTGAATTTGTGCCGGTTATAAAGATGATTTTTCGGGCAACTGATAATAAATTTCGAATATTAAACAATTTTATGGTTTTTAATATAGCAGGTGTTTACATATACATAAGATACCTTGACCTGATTGATTGGACTCCCGGTCCTACTGTATGACGTAGAGGCATGGACCGTG
Organism: Leucophenga maculata; assembly: GCA_035044805.1. NCBI lineage: Eukaryota > Metazoa > Arthropoda > Insecta > Diptera > Drosophilidae > Leucophenga > Leucophenga maculata. Next base: position 816,506 of record JAWNNP010000643.1, on the reverse strand, counting down.
ATTGAGTCAAATAAAACAGCGTTGGGAGTATTTGAGAAGAAGATTCTGCGCTGGATTTTTGGTCCTATTAGAGTCGGCGACGAGTTAAGGTCCCGTATGAACCGCGAGCTGTACGAGCTATTCGATGAGGTTGACATAGTCAAGCATATAAAATTCCAGCGGCTGCACTGTGTACGTCTTCTCATTCCAATAGATGAAAGAGCTACAGCACGCATGGTTGGCCCAAACTTGATTGGTGGACGACGAAATAGAGGACCACCGAGCACGCTTTGGAATGACCAGGTATAGAGAGATATCTCTGTACTTGGCATTCGAAACAACTGGTGCCAACGCGCACAAGACTACTGAAACTGGTGCGCCTTTCTAAATGTGGCCATGACCGAACGACGGTTGGCGGCCATTTAACTAAGAAAGGTGATCAGAGTTGAAGTTGATGGTAACCATTGCATTTGAACAATGCTCAGTCTTAGGTTTACAATGTTTAAATTAAATTTAAATTTTCTATCAACTCAATGGTTAATTCATGAATTTCTTGAAGAGTGAACAATTAATTGCAAAATTCTTTAATTCGATTCTAGAAGGTTGATTTTTGTACGCGATCCTTGAAACGGATGTAATCTTTTTTTCATTGGGTAGTCAGCAGAATTTGCTTTGTGTGCACCTCTGGTCGTGGAGTTGCAGCTGGCCGTTGCACAAATATCAAAAAAAGTTTTTTCTTTGCATCGACTAGAGCCATGCCCTTCTTCAGACCAGATTTATATAAATTTTATGCCGGGCAACACACGGATATACATATGTACATGTATATATGCAGAGAAAATATTTGTATTTATTATATATACATAAATATACTCGTGGATGTTTTGTAGTTCATATTAAATATGGAATCTGAAACAGAAAGTTGCTGTCGATGAAAAAGGTGGTCGGTCGGTCAGGCGTTGTTTTATGTGCAATGTTTCTTTCTGTTCATTGAAGCTCGTAAAATTTTGATTGTTTACAAAACTGCCGCTGCCGTCGGCGCCATTGCATTGCACTCGAATTAAGTCATAGACAGAATATAGCATTCTATTGTTTAAATCTGTTCGTTGGTGAACAAAAAAATTGTCTGTTAGCCATTTATATTTGAGATATTAGATCAAGGTGTAAACAAATGCAAGAGCATAATAAGATAGCAAAAGCATACTATGGGTGCTACCAAAGCGCAGATACTCTACACAGCTGATAATGTAGAAAATACATTCTTAAATTATGAAATATATTTTCAGCGCATAATAATATTATTTATTAAACTAAACACCTTCATATAGTATATGTTTATAGTTCCTTAAAGATAGAATAGTGAAGCTTGATATGGTGTATGCTCGGAGAGCAAAGCGTGTCACCAATTATGAAAGCATCCATTTGCCAGCATCTATTTGATGCAGTAGTAGTTAGTTTTATAATTTATATAAAATTTATTTATTTATTTATAAAATAATAATAATATCCCAAAAATTGTGGAATCATTTTGTGATGTTACAAGCACACACACAAAACGAATATGCACAAAAAGTAAAAAACAAATTGAAAAATAAATAAACAAAGATTTTGAACTTACGCGTGATTTCTTGTCGAGTATTTCCTTTAGATTCTCTTGTATGATCTCTTCATCTGACATTGAACTAAAGCTCCTTTTGACCGCCAATGGTGCTATGTCGGCCACGGTTCCGGCAGCCGCTGCTGCTGTCGTTGTTGTAGCCACTGTAGCATTGGCCAATGCTAAGGCGGTTATTGATGGTGTTGTTGGTTTTGTTTTTAATTTTGATTTAGGCTTTTCGGTAATAACCTTGGAGTTGACCATAATTTCGGGCAATTTTATATTTGTTCTAGTTGCAGCGGCTGACGAATTTTGCATGTAGTAGAGCGGAGAGCAAAAAAAAAATGAATGAAACATTTTTTTTTTTTTTTTTAAATAAAAAATGACGCTATTGATATATAGATTTTCGGCGTTGAAGGGTGCGCACTGGAAATAATGGCTGTGCCACTTTTTTAGTGCAAAATAGACCTAGCAACTTCTACACAAAGACTGACTAGATCAAGACGCCTCAAGTAGCAGATCAACAATATATATACTTTATAGAGTGTACGATATCTTCTTCGCGTTACAAACTTACGGACAAATTTATAATACCTTTGCATACCAGATGTGTATGGTATAACAAAATATAAAGAAATCAGACCTTTCCGGTAGGGCATATAAAAAAAAGAAAGTAGGCGTGGCACCTACTGCTCTTTAGCTTCGGACATTTGTTTCTTTATACTTTCGGATGGACTGGCAGTTTTTTAAATCAATATATTAAAAATCAGCTATTAAATTTAATTTTTGCGCATTAAGTTTAAACAACAGACAATATATGACTCGCCTTCGGACCTTTCCATACTTAATGAATTATCTTTCGATTATATAACGAGCGCAACCTGTTTGCCGCACAAAAAAAGTGGAGTTCTATACTTGTAAAATTTAAACATCTACATACTTTGAATATCTTTGTCGAGGTGTGCAAATGCTTGTTTAGTATTGCTAGCTCCTGGATGATCCCGGCACGAGGACGCAGTATCCATTAGATTCGAAGAATTTTTGTTTTTTAATGATGTTACTGTATATATTTTTGGTTTATGAATTTTTGCACTTTCTATTTCACAATTAAAAAAAAAAAATAAATAAATAAAATAAATGTAAGAACGAAATGGCGCAGATTTATTTCGAATGAACTATATTAAATTTATCCTGAAGCTGAATGTATCTCACATAACTTACAAACAGCTTGCGCAATTGAAGCAAGCATATTAGATACAATATTGAAAGACTTTATATTGATCGTTTATAGAATCATACTAAATAGGTAAAACTTCCTGCCCATTTTTGTAGCTATTCATTTGCACAATTTAAAAAATAAATTATAAATATTTATCGTATTTATATGTATGTATATGTTTTCTTTTTGCGTTTAAAAATTGCTTTTTTATACATTTAATACTTTACGCGTCCATTAATATAAATTAATATTGATTACACGACATTATGAGTTAAAAGCAAAAAATAAATACATATATCTAAAACATCCTGCATCGTTTCATTAGCGCAGTGGTTATATCACAAAGGTTTGAAGGCTTTTTTTTAACAGATTTTTAATAACTCAATTCAAACTTTCAAAAAAAAAAAAAAGAAATTGTTTATAAAATTACAATGGCAAGCGCACTTTTAGTTTAACTATCGTATTATTATAATTATATTTTAAGACGTACACAACGCACGTAGCGTTCGATAACTGACTGGTTTGTTTCTCAAAAATGTGGACGAAGCATTTCACTCGTTCAGCTCAGCAGAGTACTGGCGTCATGATCACAACGTCATCCGGAAGACCGATCAACAAACAAAATTTTCGGCAGCCGTGCCAAACTACTTCGGCACAATAACAAAAAATTTTTAAAGAGATTTTTATATTTTGTTGGCCACCAAACGAGCGAATATAAAGTCATGTAAAAGTCTTATAGCGTATCGTAGAACATCTACATATACATATTAACAACACCTTTAGCAACAAAAAGAATTTCTGTTGTTTGTTTATTTGCATTTATGTAAATCGCACTAGCATTGCGTAAATAAGCTTTCAATCAAATTCAGAAAGAATGTTTGCGCTTGTGCGACATTAATTTATTTTGCGCCATAATAAAATGTTTTTTGTTTTAATTACTATTAATAGTTTTAAAAAAATTTGCGCGCTAATCAAAACTGTTTGTGGTATTTTTTAGGCATAAATCGTTTGCTTTCTTTTTTGGGTTATCTGACATATTATTTTTAAGTTTATCGCTTGCAATTGGTGTGAGAAATTGTGAGTTAGGAACTTGCGCATTGTATTGTATCGTCTGAACTTGCCGTATAGCTTCTGTGTTTGATTTTGTAAATTTTAGTTTCATTGTTTTTAGTTTTCCATTTAAAATATATATATCTATCCAATACAATGGTAAAGAATCAGTCAAAGATCGGTGATTTGCACAATAAAACCAATAAAGACATCGGCGCCGGGGATACTAAAAGTGAAGATAAAGAAACACTCGCAACTGAAGGAGCGGCAGTAGAAGCTACTACAAAAGTTACGCCTGTGCCAATAAAGTCCACAACTGAAGACGACGCTACGAAGCCAATTATAACCGACAAAAAAAAAGAATCTAACATCAGCAGTGCAGAAGCTAGTTCAAAACGAAACAAGGAAAACAATGCTGAAATACCAGTGGACATAGCAACGCAGCCTAGTGCAAGCACTGACAATTTCACAAAGGCAGCGAAAGCCGTGCTCGATGAATCAAACGAGCAGCAACAACTGCCGGAGACGAGAACTCAAGCTGTAATAAAAGCCAATAGCGCAATACACAATAGTGTGCTAGATATGGATATTAAAGTAAAACCATCGCCGAAAAGTTCACCAACAATAATGCGCCGCCTGCGAAAGAGCACACGTGCCACACGCTTTCGTGCGAAAATGAACGCAAGCGGCAGTAATGCAACGGGTGGTGCCGCTGGTAACAATACCACGTCGTCTTCTAACGCGGATGCAGCAGTAGGTGCTTGAAAATTATGTCAATATATATAATCGTTTTAATTAATTTTACTTTTTACTTGACTTAGGGTACACATCAGACTTCCAAATCAACGTATCATCATCCAAACAGCAAAGCTTCAAACAAAGGTGCACGTAGTCGACGTACTATATTTAAGCGACCGTCGGTTAAGACGCCATTGATACAGGCAACGACGCGGTGCGTGACAAGCGTTTTCTACAAGGGCAGCTACATGCAAATTGGCGACATTGTATCACTTGTCGATAGCGATCAGAATGTATACTATGCACAAATACGTGGTCTACTGGTTGATACGTACTGCGAGAAGTCTGCGTTTCTTACATGGCTAGTTCCGACACAAGATAGCCCCGATCCGAAAGACGGATTTGATCCTGCCACTTATTTAATTGGTAAACATTTGCACTGTACAATACTTATACGTTTTATTTACGTGGGTTCAATTTCTTTATTTCTTCTTAGGACCTGATGAAGAATTCTCACGCAAGCTTTGTTATCTTGAGTTTATTATGCATGCACCCAGCAATTACTATCACGATCGTACGACGCCTTTTCCGCTGCCAGATAGTATGGACCTGGGTAAACAACCTGGTGGATATATTTGGACCCATCTGCGCACATACAAACGCAAGAAACCGTTGCAACAAAATTCAGAATAAAACTAGCTGTTTTAAATATTTTTACTGAAATTCAAAAAATAGGAAAAAAAATGCGTTTTGGAAATTTGACAAATCAGATGATAGAGTTAAGTAAATTGTATTTCATAATAAGAAGACCAATTTTTATAAGGAATTGCTAAAAACGAAAATTCTTCAAAGTATGATCTGTGGGTCTGTGAAAATTGTGATACCATTCTTGTTCAGGCATGGCTTCGTCCAATGTTGCGTTGCAGATCAATAGTCGATATAGACATCTCCGTCTGGCTGTACATATGAACAACGAGAACTTAGAGACTATAAGAGATACAGCCTTTAAGTTTGTATTTTTAAATTCTCCTATTTTTACTTCAGATCTCTTATAACTCAATATTCGTACCAACCATACTAACCTACCCTTTTGAACTTTTGTGGGCACATATTTTTTTCTTTAAATTTGCAAGAAACGGTAAACTTGGTCTATCTTACCTTAAAGGATACAAAATTATACATATAGTTCCAGGTCGGAACACAAGAAGTGGTAGCCTCAATACATATATTTTTTCATTTCTGACGTTTTGTAAGATAAACATTTTGTTTAAGCCTAACTTAGCTTGAAACGACAAATAAATAAAATATCCCACACGGACCGAGTTAGGAGTATATCCCTTTTACAAATTTATGGTTAAATGTGTATACAGGATATCTTGACTGTAGCTTATTTAATACCTAATTGTAGCTGATATTTAGGAATGTGCGAAGAATTTACATGTTCCCTATTTTTGTTAATTTTTTTAGATATAATTAACAATAATAATTTTTCTATAAAAGAAAAACTATTGGATTGCGCATATCAAATTCAAAACAACAATAAAAAAATCCTTATCTGCAAGAATTTATTGCAGAAATGCAGCACACAATTAGTTTCAACTCAGCTCTGGTATTATTTAGAACATTTTAATAATGACTTCTGCGATTGTGAATCGCTGCAAACATATTCAAAATTTGTATCAAGAACAATATCATTCATCTTTATATTTTTACACAATAGTCATTAAATAAGTTAAAAAGAAAGCCAAATCATGAATCAATCTGAAAAGTCGTCCTTGCATACCTCGCGCAAAGTACTTGTGTCAAGCGCCGCGATCGAAATGGCGCTTTCCAAACTGAATCCCACCAAGCCCAGGCACAGCAACTTAAACAAAACGCTGTTCAACATTCCTTTGGATGATCGTAAGTGTTTTTACATACATATATGTATACAAAGATATATATTATACCGATTTCAGTCGACTTAAGTAATAGCACTTCACCAGAGTTTTGTGCATATGAGGCTTATCTAAATCAGGAACTAAAGGATTGGGAGACATTGATACGTACAACTAGATCGGATACAACAGCCCTTGAACAGCGCCGCCCTCCTTTTGATACGACCGTACTTACAGCTGAACAAGCCGATTACTTAAAGTGTGCGCCAAGTCTGCAAAAATTCGTACGCGATTCGTTAGAGTTTAACGAAGAGGCTGCTACTTTTATGTCGTTGCACCAGAAAGAAATGCACATTATACAACACAATTTATTGGAGTGCTACCACCTATCTTTGCTGCAAAAACAATTGAATAAAATTGACGAGAGCAAAACAAATAAGAGTGTATCATCCAACAAATAGTTTAAAAAACTTTGATATTTTTTCTTTTAAGATAAAATGTACACGCTAATGTTAAAAAAAAAACCTACTGCATATTAAACACTTTGATTTGAACTGGCTTAAAAACTATTGTACAACTATTCAATGTAAACGCAATGGCATTGGCTATTTCGTTCCACATTTAAACTACTCTTTAGCCCATGCGGCCAGGTATTTCATTAGATCTGTAAGACCATCGAAATCTGTACGGCTGCTTGGAGGTTCTTCTTTTGTTATGCGAGGCAGTGCGCTACCCATTTTATGCCGAAATTCATCGAACTGCAAGAATAACATAATGAGCCTCATAAATTTGTATAAATATGCATACTTTGTTCTTACATTCTTGGCGCCAGATAGCTTCCAAAAGCCATAACAAAAAGTGCCAACGCCAAGCACCGCGTACAACGTGCCCCATCCAAGTGCGCGCATAGCCAACATAGAGCCCTCATCCATTAAAATGAGAGCCTGACGTCCGCCCTTCTCAACTAACTTTGCATCAGACTGCTTAGCTTTGGTGAGTGTTTTTGAGAAGCCGAAAAGCGCAGAGGCTCCACCGACAAGACCCAGAAATGCAGTCGCTATAAGCGATTCAAATTGATTTGTTAGCAGCATAGAGTGAAGTTGAATGATTCGGTAATTACCTTGAATGCGAAACTTCCTACGTTTTTCGGCTTCTATTGGGTCCAATGCTATTTTACAAGATTCAGCGCTCATATTGATTTCTATATTTAGTTTTACTACTTTATTTTGTGTTATAACCGACCCAAATGTCTTTGGCCGATAATAATCAGCTGTTCATACAGCTGAGCTGCCAAGACATCGGCAGCCGTTGGCGCTATTTTTTTATGACTTGATGGCGGCTTCAAGCTGTGTATTTCTAAGCATTGATCAAACGAAATATCAGCACGTGCAATCAATGCTTGTTTATACGGGAAATAGCGGTCAAGTTGAAGACATTTTTTTGCATTTCGTTTTAAAGTCGTAAATTTTGCATGGGTTTTATTCAACACTATTTTACCAAATTGAACAAAATATTTCATTGGCATAGTTTGCAACACTAATAGTATGTTTTTACAACAAAAGAAAACAAACAAAAAGAAATATTTTTATTTGTAAATGTAAGTACCTATAAATACAATCACATATTCATAGAAATATACTTATTTCAAGTAAAGAGGAGAACACACCGTTTTGGATTTTTTTTTGGCTTGGTTTATACGCATACCCTAGGCTTTTGATAGCACTCAACGCATTTGGGTACACTGTAAGCAACAGTTGAAGGGAAGGTGGTGGCGGTGGAGATACTGGTGGTGTTTGTTTTGTTGCTCGTCGAATTTTTAATTTTTTGGTTTGGTGATTGAAATAAAGCAGAACATTAACAGTGTGGCTGCCGCACGTATAGTCCGAAAAGGCTGCAGCAACAAGCGCAAATTACATTAATCCCTTACGAAAATGAATTTGCAGGCGCTCTTTCGCGACTTTAATCCTAGGTACGTACATACATATGTATATAGGCAAGGGCATACAGATGTTATATATTGTATGCGAGTATGCATGTGTGGATGTGTGTGTGCGTGCGTAATTATGTATATTAATAAATAAATGCATTCTTACAGCAAATTTATTGTGCACTCCAGTCTTTTTACGTTTGTGATACTCTTTGCGTTGCGTCTTGATGGCTATATTGGTAAATTGAAAACACATTACACTTCATTGTTCCGTACTAAGTCTGCTAATTGTTTTATTGTTGTTTGTTTTTATTTGTTTTATATTAATAGATTGGCCATACTGGGCAATATTTACACCACTATGGATTTGGAAGATTGTCGCCATTTCAGGCGCTACAGTCGGCGCTATCATTTGGTGCCGTTATCCGCATTATCGACTTGAAGGCGATTCCTACACCCAATTCAAGGCCATGTTAATTTCATTATCACTGCATCTAATACTCTTAATGTTCGAGCTTCTAGCCTGCGATAAGCTTACATCGGAACGCCATCTTTGGGTGCTGGTCTTTATACCGTTGATTTTTGGCTCCATCGTTAGTGTCGGCGCTTGCGTCTGGGCTGTAAAACATGATCGTTCATTTGAGCTGGAGTTGTTTCTAGCAGTGAATGCGCTGCAATTTGTATCGCTACCACTGAAGCTGGATAAGTTCGTCTATTGGAACTGGGAGGTGGTATTTGTGCCTATGTGGATTGTTATATGCTTGAGCTTAGTTAGCGTGCTCTACAACATTATATTTTGTGGCATCATGATGCGTACACCGGAGATCTCATTGCAGCAAAAGAAGGCAGCGCTTAATGCTGCCGTTGGCAACATCTGCACTGTATTGCCGTTGCTATGCTTTCAGGTTAAATATTAGTTCCTATGACGTGCATATACATTCATACATTAATGCATATATTAACGTACATCCTTCATCTCTATCACATAGGTAATCATCTGTGACAAGCTTGAGGGTGAACTGAATTTTCCGTATATTGTGATTTTTGTACCGCTGCTTGTCTCGCTACTATCGCTGGTCATACTTAGTTTTACTGCTAAGGGCGGCAACATGTGGTGGTTCGGCATACGTAAATCCTTTAGTCAATTTTTGTTGTCAGCAATGCCATTTCTGCAGGAGTACGGCAACATATCATATCATGCTGACCACAGCACTGCCGCACAATCGGTGCCGCTAGATGCATCATCAAGCAATATGGATACATTGCATGAGTTCGAGCGTCACGACAACAGCAAGAAGAATAAAAAATCGGTTAAGAATGATAATCTTAAACCGGTGGTACCAATCATCAGTATCGATATGCCCGACTAAATGTGTACACTACGTGCTAGTAGTTATTTGTATGTAAACTAATATATATTAGCAAACATAAAATCATATGTAACAGTAGCATTCTAGTAGCTGTATATCTATAACTATATTTACATAGGCTTAAGTAAGAGAAACAAAAGTAGTTGCAGCTTCGTACTGATTTCGAGCATTAGGCTATCTGCCGCATACTAACTATTCTACATATTTGTCGGCCACACGACACTTTACTATCATAGATCATATCATATCAAAAAAACTTCCATATGAACATTTTTTTTTTTTAAGATCAATTTTACTCTTTTTTTGTATTGTAACATTTGCATTCGGCATGGATTCGAATCACTAAACGCACCCAATATGCATAAGTTGGTAGTTTGGTTTCTTGTCGCGCGACCACTTATGTTGTTGTTAAAGACAAAAAAGAAATACATTTATACGATATACCTACAAATCAAATAAGTTGATTAACGTACGAGTATATAATTATTTTTTGTGTGCGCGTTAAACGTTTGCGTTTAGCAGATAATAGTTTGATGGAAGGGCAAGTTTAGCTAACTGCGGTTGGAAAAATTATAAAACTAGCATTAAGTGAAACATAACAAAAATATATTTTGAATGATTAAAATTGTTTGGCATATTTTTATTTTTTTCTATACCTACATACATATATTTGCGAGCAGGGCTTATTTGTTTGTTTAGTTTGTTATGCCACTGAATATTGTAAAGACTGCGAGTACTGTGAGGCCTGTAAAGTCTACATGATATATACATATATACAATGAAATCTCTATAATTGGTTAAAACGTTGAGAACACAATTATTAAATTGTATCAATCAAAAACAGTTTATGTACATGTTGTGATATTATTTTTATATAAGGTACCCATGAGCTAGAAGACAATATTAAGACTGATCATTTGCATGCAATTTACAGAAGGAGCAGCATGTTGTGTCGTAAACGTGATCAATTTTTAAAGAGAACGTGCTGACTATAAAATTTATAGCCTTCAGGTTTGGATATTTAGACACGACTATTCTACTTGAACTCTCATGCAGACCAGATTCCATTTTTGAGTTTTTCTATAAAATGACAATTTATAGTTAAATTGTTTCATAGTTAAATTAGGAAGCAACGCCATAAAATATCGTATCGCTATATTAGCCCCATATAAATTTGCTCCATTTTTAAACTCAAGTTTAATTTTTTTATTGTGAATAGTATATATACAGAGTTTGTAAATGATCTTGGAGTTAATGTTTTCCAAAGTCGTCACATTAAGCGCATTTTTGAAGCATACAAACAAGTTAGAAGATAATCCAATGAAAGAAGAAATTCTTTAACAAAACTTTTGATCCCTCTACACCCTTAGGATATGATTTTCCCTTTTGGTAATTTCATGCCCTAAATGCATCTTTAGCATTATTGAATCAGTCAGTTCAATCATTGTAATGCATATACATATATGTATATGTATGTTATTTACATACAACTTTTAAATCGAAAATTGTTCCATTCAGCGTATCAAAGAGTATTAAAGTTTCGGTTCAACCAAATGCCACATTAATCGGTCAATTTTAGTGCGTTATAAGATCGCTTAACAGCTGCTCCGTTTGGTCAGTAGTCTGAATGAGTTCGCGCGACGTTGTGTGTTGTTTCGTTTCGTTAACAATAACAAATAAAAATGGCATGCGCCAACAAAGAATGTGATGAATTAATTCAATTTAAAAATTGTCGCCTTCTGCGCGAGCATAAACTTGTTAAAGATGACCTTTGGGTGCGTGGTGGCAAAATTATTAATCCGGAGCCGGTATTTTTTGATGAACAGGTGAAGGCGCACAGACGTATTGATTGCGGGAATGCAATTATTGCGCCTGGTTACATTGACCTACAAATTAACGGTAAAGCGAACGCAAATTTTTTGCTGTTTTGTGCGTAAGTGACCATGAGTTTGCATGTGTGTGTGTGTAGAATATTAAATTTAATTGAAGAAACGATGTCGTATATTTATGTAAATATATACATACATATTTATATATCATTATTAATAATTGATCATAAAGAATTACTTACTTATGTACAAGTGTAGGGTACAAAAATTCAAAACCCCCTAACTTTAAATTTGATTACCGTTGATAGCAAGCGATAAGCATAATTTGTAATTGGAACTGAACTGGATTAACTAATTTATAGTTTCATTTACTCATTTGTACATACATCCATATATACATATATATATATGCATTTAATCATACCTATTGTAATTTATTGTTTTTGCATATGCTACTTCGTTCGATTAAACTGAGTTAATCAGCTCGGGAAAATGGCACAAGAACTTATCTTATCACATTCATGTTGCATACTCGTGTTGTTTTTATACCCTGGACATAAAGTCATGTTTACTCTATACAAGGGTGGTACCTAAAGTACCGGACCTTAGAATGAAACCTAAAAATTGTGTTTATTTTTCTACATAGTCTGCTTATAGCTCAAACACCTTTTCCGATATTTTAAATAGTTTCGATTTTTAATCTTCTAGTTTATATGTAAGAAGTCCATAAATTCTTGATCATGTTCGATAAAGCGAAATGGTCAAACCATGTCCGTCTGCCTGTTTGCAATAATCTTTTCTGCAAATAAACATGGCCGAGTACACATTAAAGTTGACGCCTTGGAAATTTAAACAAATAAAAGAATATTCTTGATATGCTGGGTTCAGCGATAAAAGCATCTAATGCAATGACAGATTTTTGAGATTCGTTAATTCGTCATTAAACTGCGTCGAGTTCCTTTTGTACTACATGTAGTTTTTTCAGTATATCCTTGATACAACGAGCTTTGTTACAAAGGAAAAGACAACTGCATAAAATTTACTCTAGGAGGATCAAAAGAAAACACGTTCCTTTAATGGACGCCTAGAGAAAATGGTGCCGATCCGATGACGAACAAACAAACACTTTTGCAAGCCGCGCGATTAAAGCCATTCAGTTTGGGGACCAGAGAAGAAGTGACTGAAACGGAACTTCACCACTGCAAATGGATCTGCCTATTAGATCATTTGCTTTACTTGAAGTAAAAAGCACCATACAGTGTCTAAACAAAAATAAAGCTCCTGGACACAACGGAATTTGCAACGGAACGCTGAAAGTACTACCGGAGCAAGCAGTTCTTTTTACAGCGTTAATATTTAATGCCATAATAAGGGTGCAGCACTTCCCCTCCCAGTGGAAGTTTGCAATGATTTCCATGATCTACAAGCATGGCAAGACGGAAAATGACCCCGAGTCATACCGGTCTGTCTCCTGAAGACTGTGCGTTGCCCGGATTGCTGGTTTTGTTAATGTACGGAATCTTATTCATGAACACCAATTCGAATTTCCATCGCGTTGTCAACCACATACACAGTGCCTTTGAGGCCAAAGAATACTGCAACAGTGCCTTTATCGATTTGCAGCAAGCATGTCCGTTTGTGGCACAGCGGACTACTGGCCCGGTTCCCTACTATTTCAAGTTGCATTCCTTCATAGAAGAAAATCGTTTTATAGCTCAAGGTGCGAATACGAGGCAGCAAACGGTCATTAAGAATACCTGCAAGGTTTTTAAGTTTGGACTAAAAGATGGAACATTAAACTCAATAGTGTCAATGTAAAATTGTATGTTTTACCCTTAAGAGACGAACTCCTCTGAAAATATTTTTCGACAGCACAGCCATGCACCAAGCCATCAAGGCAAAACCTATATGTCTCTTACTAGACCGAAGGGTAACTCTTAAGGACCACTTAACTGCGGTGGTAGACACCTGCCGGAATAAACTAAAAAAAAGCTGTCAACAAAAGAAGTAAACTTTCGCTGCGTAACAAAAGGACTGCCTACCAGCATATTATTGCATCAACATGAAGTTACGGCATCCAAATTTGGGGTATCGCTGCAAAGTCAAATCGCAACTGGATTCAAACCCTACAAAATAATGTTTTCCGAATAATAAGTGATTATGATTGATATGTTCGAAATTCAACCTGATATAAAGACCTAAATTTGGCTACCATCGCGGAATGATCATTTGATGAACCACAGAAGTCGCTTGGCCAGACCCTTGACCACGGCAAAACCAACTAGGATGTTAAAACGTCGTCACTTGCAACATCTTCTTATCTATATTTAAGATCCGATGGGACAACAATTAGGACTTCATATAATTTATAATATATACAATTGAATTTCCTTTAAAATCAAAAGTTGGTGATTGTGACATGTATACCAGGCGTGTCATAGGGAAACCTTAACGTTCTCTGACACCTTCAAACTCACTCAGAAATATTGCACAACATTCCCTCTAATAGGCTTAAAAATTTAATTGTAGTTGGAATTGGTCAGGCCCTCTACTCCCAATAGGAATTTAACACCAAACATTTCAGATTTGCGTGCTCAATCGATGCTCATTATGAATATTTGTTATATAGCAATAAGAGTAATTTTGGTAAATTTTGCGGGATAATGTTATTTACTACTAATAAACGCATAGATATATAATTCTCCTAAATGTTTGTTGGGATGATGTGAGACAGGTTTTCTTAGCAACTAAAGAATTTTTTCCGTTCACCGTTTACAATATACACTAATTGCACTTTTATGTTATTTGTAGGTGGATATGGCGTCGATTTCTCGTATGATACGGATACTGTAGAGCAGGGTATCAATAAAGTTGCCAAGGAACTTATTAAAAGCGGCGTTACCTCATTCTGTCCGACTCTTGTAACATCACCGGTCGAAACCTATCATACCATATTACCACGTATTTCGCTCACATCCAACGGTGCTGCCGGTGTTTTGGGTGCACATGTAGAAGGACCCTTTATAAATCCAAAGAAGAAAGGCGCACATCCCGAGGAGTGTATCAAAACAATTGATAATGTAAGCATAAATGTATAAATATTTGAATTTGTGTTCAACTACTTCAGCAAGCAATTAACTAACGTTTTTTTTTATTTGTTTGACAGGGTTTCGAAACGCTTCGCAGCACATACGGTTCGTTGGACAATGTAAAGATCATAACGCTAGCACCTGAACAGGTAGCCGATGATGCTGTTATACGACAGCTTTGTGATAAAGGCATTACTGTTGCACTTGGACATTCCGTCGGCGGTTTAAACGATGGCGAGCGGGCAGCACAAAGTGGTGCTACGCTAATAACACATCTTTTTAATGCAATGCTACCAGTAAGTTTGTTTCTCTTATTTTTCAACTTACATCGAATTTATTTTCAAAACTTGTTTATTTTGTACCCAATGTGTAAATAGGATAAATTAAGTTTGTGCAAATGTAAGAAACAGCCAAAAGATGCTGTGGCAGGCGCTCTTATTTGATATTTATAACGTCGGTTCGCTGTATCCATATGTAGCCTTTAGCCCACAAGAATTACGACCTCAAGACATTTAAGAACTGCCTAGATCTCTTTTAGTATATGAAATTTTTATACAATATAAATACTTTTTTATTTCTTAAGCGTAAAATGCGAATTTCGATGTGAGAATCTTACACCAAATACTCCGGTTATTTTAATATTTATTTTAAATGATATAAATGCATCATGTTTTAAACCGTTAAAGGTTCATGCTTTAAATCCTTCGCTATAAATATATTTCCAACAGAAGCTGTTACGCTCTTAATACATATGCATGTAAGGAGTACAAAAGTGTTAATATGTTTTTTAATTGTAGTTCCATCATCGTGATCCCGGACTTGTAGGCCTACTTGCTTCTGATGCCATACCTGCAGGGCATACCATGTATTTTGGCATCATTGCTGATGGTGTACACACGCATCCTGCTGCCTTACGAATTGCCTATCGCACGCATCCCAACGGTCTAATACTTGTAACAGATGCCATATCAGCGCTGGGTCTTGAAGAGGGCGTACATCATGTAGGCCAATTACAGTTACAAGTAAAAGATGGTAAAGCTTTCATTGCCAATACGGATACGCTGTGCGGCAGTATTGCGCCAATGGATGAATGTGTTCGAATTTTTCGCAAGGCAACCGGTATGTGTGGTATACATACAATCCGCAAAAATAGCAATTTTAATTTCATTATTACAGATTGTTCAACAGTTTACGCACTTGAGACTGCAACACTACATCCGGCCAAGTGTTTACGCATCGAAGGAACCAAGGGCACATTGGACTTCAATTCCGATGCCGATTTTATATTGTTAGACGATGAGCTCAATGTAAAGGCAACATGGATTGCGGGCGCATGTGTTTGGCATTGTGAAGCATAAAACTGCATGATTGTTGTCAATTGTTTTTCGCGTACCTTTTTGTTAAATAAACTGTGAAATAAACTTTAAGCGTGCATACGAAATTTGAAATTTGTAGAAATCATGTGCGAAATTCAATTGTGACTTTATCTCATGTTATATGTCTTGTAGACAATGAATGCAACAAATTTGCTCATTTGTCAGACTATTTCAGCAGAACTTCCTTCAAAATGCATTATCTGCTGGGTATCTACTTGATAAACGGCAGAAAGAACTGCAAGTAGAGCTAAATTTTGGCATGTAGAAGTTCGTAAAGTATTGTGTATAAAAATGTTGACGTATCTTAATGGATATTTAATAACTTTATTGTAGCAAATTAGTAACAAGAATTCTTGATGGAATTGACACAATAACTTTGTATAATATATCAGCGTTGATTGATTGAATATAAAAAATATTGTATTCCATTAAGGACTTGTTATATTCCATTAAGGACTTGTTTTTGCTTTACAATTTTTATGATGGAAGAATTCACAAAGATTTTGTCTAGGCTTCGAAAGATTTTACGCCACTGGCTTAGCATATAACTGTACTTCAGTGCTATTAAAACTGAAGCCATGCTGGAAACAGTATACAATTTAAATCTAATTTCGTTTGTTAAATATGTAGCTGACGTCTGTATACATTTCATTCATTTCTTTTTATCGTCCTACGGTATGCATTTTTTTCAACTGATTGCTTTGCAAACTTCACAATTTTATAATTTTTCAAAATGTTCATAGTTTTTCTTTGTTTTTTTTTTTAGTTGAGGATTTTTAGCGCAGATGAGCTTAAAGAGTTGGAATGCTTAGATTTGTCAATATGATCGAGTCCAAAGTAAGGTGGTTGTGGGACTGGCGTACGATATACTTTAAGGTCTACAGGCGTAATATCATTAACATCCAGACGATGTCCCACAGAAACAACCGCGAATTTATAGTTCTCCCATTCTTTATTCGGCACAATAAGGCGTTTCTGTATACGCTGCTTTAATGCACCGTATGGCTCACCATGTTTTGCCTTCATTAAAAATGGCACACCAAAAGAATTGAAAAAGATTTTTTTACAAAAATGTGCGACGGGCACGAGCATTTCGTTTTCGTCCAGCTGTTCATCTTGCGGCATTATTTCTTCGATCCTGTAAGGTCTTGGTGTATTCTGCATTTGCAAAGCGTCAAGTGATGTATCCTCTTTGTAGATAGCTACGATCTTGTGATTACTCACTTTCAATAGCTTCAATTTCTTTCGGCCATTCTCGGCAAATGAAATCTTCTTGACTGCTTCATCCAGTAAGTCTTTGACGCTATCGTTCTTATTTGGATAAAACGATAGTCTTTCATAGAAAAGCCAAGCTGATTCTTAATCTTTGGCAGTATATCGATTAGTCGTGTGGTCAACGGTTGCTGCTCATATCCAATATAATTCAGATGATTATGGCGCGGATCGTAAAACTTGAAAAACAGTAATACGTCGGTTTTTGGATGAAATGGTTGTAGTGGACGATTCAATGCATCTGGACGCGCCAGTTCCAAAAAAATAGTGCATACTTTCTGCGATGGTATTGTCTGATCAATGGTACGCTCTGCTTCGGCTTGAAAATCAAAATACGAGAACCTTTGCGACTGAGTGTTGCCCAGGTTCCAAATTCGCATACGCGTCTTAGACATTCCAAATGTTTGTACAAACGTTTCCATCATTTCGTCTACGGTCTGTGTTTGCTTAAGCTTGAATGGCCTCTGATGCGTTTCGTCTAAGTCGAAAAGACGCTTCTTTTGATGCGCTTCAAAGTATTCCTCAAGAATTACGTGAATGGAGACATAAATATAAGCTTCGCTACATTCTTTACGCCGTGCCATCTCAATGCGCCGCTCAAAATCTAAGCGCTCGAACAATTCAGTTGGTATCTCGTGCTCTGGTATATCGCTTAGTACGCGTTCCAATTTCGAATAAAGACCAACATATATGCATTGGTAGTTCTGTTCGATGGCTTCAAATTTACTGCAGCTAGACACAACATCATCATCAAACTTAAACCAACGACCATCTGCTTTAGGATTAATAAAGACGACGTAATGACCGCCATGATTGTCACCTGAGTGTACAAGCACGGCATGCAGTACATAGTCCGTAGGTGTTCTAGTTTCTTTGGGCAGGTACCGGTCAAGGTTGATCTGTTCGTAGAATTCAAATCGATCGTTGTATTTGATAGAACTATTAGTAATCGGATCATATTGAAAACGCATTAATTGCAAATGTAACACAGGCGGAAATGATGTGAAAATTACACCCTTACTAGCCTCCTGCAAAAGACATATACATATATGTAAATTCATTGAACGAAAAGATTACAAGTATACCACACAAAGCGCTCAAAACTTACCTGCAGGCCATGCACTCCGGCGTCATATTTATTGTCGCCTTCCAGAGTCTCGGAAGCAATGTAATCTTGAAACGATTCGTAGATATTTTTTTTATCCTTGATATTTAGTTGTATGTCATAGAAAGTTTCGTGGCACGTACTATTGTAAACAATATTTTTGCATTGGATATACGAGGACATATTGCCCTCTAATAGGCCCGGTATGGTACCTTCCAGGCACGTACCCTTCATCTTTGATTCGAGTTTGTCAAGCAGTACGCGTAGAAACGCCTGCACATCATGCTGCAAAAACGAATCATGCGATGCCCAACCAAATGATGTAGTAAGTTTCTTTGTTGAAACCGGACTATCACCAAACTGCATTTCGTAGAAGACACGTTGTAGCGACAAGCCAACTGATTTTGTGCTATCGTCCGCCTCAGTTGGCAACCGATAGACTGCACTGCGAAATTTACTTGTAAAGTACAGTGTCTGCAAAAGCGAGTTCATGTAGCAGGTGGCACCTTGATTCTTCAAGCCAACATAGCCGGTGTGCGTTTTTGAGTCCCAGCTTACACCGCACGGTACATCAGCTATAACATCCACTTCCAATGTTATACTGTTATTAAGGACGTAACATTTAAATGGATTATCTAGTTCGTGCCATGTTATATGCAAAGCCGTAATCATTCTCCTTGGCTGTGAACAAATGTTTGATGCGTTTCGTTAAGGGCTCCGCCTCTGGATTGTGGCATTTCAAGCGAAAGTCGACAATAGCATTACAAGACCACGTTGGCTGATCATTTTCCCCATTGCATTCCAGAAAAACCCCTATACAATCTTCAGTCGGTATAACCAAAATTTTCCATGGCAACAAACGCACAAAGAATTGTTGCGAGAAATATTTTTGCATGAATAACTCTGTGATGTCTGCAAGCGTGTATGTGAACTTTGCCTCTGAGCGAAATGGGTCATCTTTGGCAACACCTAGCGTATTCACTGCCTCCACTGCCTCTGTATCAATGTCCATTTTCTCAGCCATCACGATTCTTTAAAATACAGTTGACGTTGACTTAAATTGGCTGCTGTGTCACTGTATGAATATTTTGCACCATAGGTGGGATATTTTAGTCGATCTGATTTAAAGTGCGTCTACTCCCGGCGCCGGACTGCTTAAAACTGAAAACAAAACACCTACTACTATTTTGTTATAGCTAAAGCAGACTTTGACGATACGATGATTAAAACAGAAATTTGAGTATTACTGTTGATCGAAAAATTGCAATGGATCGACCAGAGTTTCAGTTACAAAAATAATTGAATGTATATGTATGTAATTTTGCAGGTGCGTAGTTGTCATAGATGAAAAATAGATCGTGTATGTATGTATATATATCTATCGAATACATATGAAATATTCTTATTGAAATTTTCACGGATGTATAGAACGACACAAGTGAAAATCCTCCAACTGCCTTCAATACAAGTCGAATGACACATTGCATAATTTTATTTAATAGTTTTTTGTTGCTTTGTTTTTATTGATTTTACATATAATTTTAAATATAATTTCTTTATAAATAATAGAGTAATTTGTTAGAATTTTATATCTCGTTTGTTTTATGTTTGCTTTTTTTTCGTTTTTTTTCTGAAGGAAATAGCGCTAATTATGTTTGTCTTTCTGTTTT
The DNA here is from genome assembly GCA_035044805.1 of Leucophenga maculata. NCBI lineage: Eukaryota > Metazoa > Arthropoda > Insecta > Diptera > Drosophilidae > Leucophenga > Leucophenga maculata. The sequence continues at coordinate 796,408 of JAWNNP010000643.1, read as the reverse complement.
ATCTTTGTTTTGCAATAAAATTACAAAATATGTGTTTAATTAATTGTTTTTAACAAATTTGTAACGACATTTGTATGTAGGTTCACTTTCAAATGTATATTGATGGTAGCTAAGCCAAACACTTTATAAGTATCGCACACAAACGCTTATTTACATTCGATAATAGGACTGAATGAACAAATCACACATAATTAATTTTAAAGAAGTCCTGAAACAATCAAATTTAAATTTAAAATTAAAGTAAAAATTAATAAAAAAAAAATAATAAATTAAAGTGTAAAATTTTCACTTCATATTTCGCTTGTGCGATATAGTAAAACAAATTCCGACCGCTCCACCTGTCTCTTTGAATTTAATACATAGTTTCAGCAAAAAAAAAAAAAAAAGGACTGAACTGACGGTATTATTTCGTTAGTTAATTAATGAATGAATGTATTTATAAATAAAAAAAAGTCGTGAGCTTATGATTATGTAAAAAATTTAACACTTTAACAGTTATGTATTATCCTTTAAAATCTTCATGTATTTATGTAAGTATATAAACAAAAATGGTTCCAATTAAAAATAAATTTTTTGTTAATGCGCGGAAAAATAAAATTTTATTTTAATAAATACAATGTATCCTGTTGCCGTCAATATTTTAATAGACGAACAGACAGATAGTTTTTACAAAACAAATGAGGAGCGTGATCTGGCATTCGATGCTAACAGCACATTCGTTAAACGAAAGAAAGTTTCATTTCCTTTTTAGAATTGTGAATACAAAGATGAGATGACCGTCAGTATTTGAACGAAAGCAACAACTCTTACTCCCGATCTGTCGTCTTATATTCCCATTAGATGATGGCAAGAACTGAAAGGGGCTAAGCATGTAATTCTGCTTCTGTGCTATCAAAATTGAAGCCATTTTGGAACCACTAAAAAATGTTATTGTTTTGTTTCTGATTCTATTCGTTTTCTCATTTAATATCCGTGATTTGTTTTATTTTGAAGCTGCTGACTTCACTTAAAAATCTGTCGTCTTTATATCTTTTATCCTTTTCTTTTTCATCGTCTTATTCTCTATCCGGCATGTATATTTTTCTGACTGTGCTGCATTACTTACTTGACAATTTTTTTTTTTTTTTTTTCAAATGTTTATAACTTTTCTTTGCATTTGATTCTTAATTGTAAATTTTTATCGCCTTTTCAGAGAAGTTTAACGAGCTGCGTTTCCTCGATTTATTGATGTGATCAAGTCCAAAGTAGGGCATTTGTGTGGCTGACATCGGTCGATATACTTCAAGGTCTACAGGCGTATTATCATTAACATCTGGTGGATGTCCCATCGAAATGACAGCGAATTTATAATTCTCCCATTCCTTATCCGGCACATTAAGGCGTTTCTGTATACGCTGCTTCAGTGCACCGTATGGCTCACCATGTCTTGCCTTTATTAAAAATGGCACACCGAACGAGTTGTAGATTTCCTTACTAAAATGTGCAACGGGCACGAGCATTTCATTTTCGGCCAGCTGTGCATCTTCCGGCGGTATCTCCTCGATTCTATAAGTTTTCTGTGTACTTTGAGTAGTGCTTGGCACCGATTCACTTGTCTTTTGCAAAGAATCAAGTGGTGTATCCTCCTTACAGAAAGCTACGATCTTGTGATTACCCACCTTTAAAAGCCTCAATTTCTTCCGGCTATTCTCGGCAAAAGAAATCTTCTTGACTGCTTCATCAAGCAAGCCTTTAACATTGTCGTTCTTATTGGGATACACAACTAGTTCCTTCTCCTCCTTCAAATCGTTGGAGACCCAAATGCATTTGAACTGCTTCTTATTGTCCAGTTCATGTATACTGAGCGACAGTCTTTGATAGAATAATTTTCTTGTTGTACTCTGTTTGCTGTACGAGACGAGATCCTTTAAGGAACCCTGTTGTGTTAAATAGAAATAATATAAGTAAATTTTAAGAATAAAACAAGATGTATACAGCTTACCTTATATGTGTACGGGATCGCGTTACCCGCGGTTTCTTTATAATTGCTTACGCAAGTAAAGAACTGAAGCTTCTGTGGATCGATGTTAAGCCTTTCGGCAACAGCCTGCGCCATTTGGTCATAATTATATCGGTTGGACAATTCGATTGTCACATCTGGCTCGTTAGGATTACATCTGTCGCAGAAAGTGATCTCAACGCGGTATACCAAGTCCATAAAATAGTCCTCAACTGTCGGCAAATCGAGTTTCATGTCGACGTGCTCCTTTTCGAATATAAGTATATACCCTTGTAAGTTCTCTTGATGTAGATAGAGAATATTATCAAGGGTGTCATTTAGATTGGTAACTTTTTTCTCGTTGCACTCGTCGAACACAGTCAGATCGGTGTCGATCTCGAAACCAAGGTGCTTATTAACTGGTGGCAACATATCGATTAGTCGTCTGGTCAACGGCTGTTGCACACAGCCAATATAATTCAGACGTTTGTTACGTGGATCGTAATACTTGAGAAATAGTAAAACATCTGTTTTTGGGTTGAATGGTGGTAGTGGACGTGTTAATGTATCCGGACGCGCAAGCTCCAGAAAGATGATCCAGGGCTTTTGCGACGATGTTATCTGATCAATGCTACGGGCTGCTTCAGCTTGAAAATCAAAATACATGAACTTTTGCGACTGAGTGGTACACAAGTTCCAGACTCGCATACGCGACTTGGGCACTCCGAATGTTTTCACAAACGCTTCCATCATTTCGTCTACGGTCTGTGTTTGCTTAAGCTTGAATGGCCTCTGATGCGTTTTGTCTAAGTCGAAAAGACGCTTCTTTTGATGCGCTTCAAAGTATTCCTCAAGAATTACGTGAATGGAGACATATAGATTAGCTTCGCTACGTTCTTTACGCCGTGCCATCTCAATGCGCCGCTCCAAATCTAAGCGCTCGACCAAATCAGTTGATATATCATGCTCGGGTATATCGCTTAGCACGCGTTCCAATTCCGAACTGCGTATGTACACTAACATGTACGCATTGCTGCACTTTGCATGAAATGATATGTCATCATCCATGCCACCATAGTTTTGTTCGATGGCCTCAAGTTTGCGGCAACTGGACACAACATCATCATCAAACTTAAACCAACGACCATCTGCTTTAGGATTAATAAAGACGACGTAATGACCGCCATGATTGTCACCTGAGTGTACAAGCACGGCATGCAGTACGTAGTCCGCAGGTGTTTTCTCTTTTTCGGCCAGATATTGGTCAAGGTTGATCTGTTCGTAGAATTCAAATCGATCGTTGTATTTGATCGAACTATCAGTAATCGGATCATATTGAAAACGCATTAAGTGCAAATGTAACACAGGCGGGAATGATGTGAAAATTACACCCTTACTAGCCTCCTGCAAATGAAAAATTCATTGAATGAAATATAAAATCTATAAAATTGTAGCGCAAAAAGCGGTCAAAACTTACCTGTAAGCCATGCACTCCGGCGTCATATTTATTGTCGCCTTCCAGAGTCTCGGAAGCAATGTAATCTTGAAACGATTCGTAAATATTTTTCTTATCCTTGATATTTAATTGAATATCATAGAAAGTTTCGTAGCGCGTACTATTGTAGTCAACATTTTTGCATTTAATATACGAGGACATTTTGCCCTCAAATAGACCCGGTATGGTACCCTCCAGGCATGTGCCCTTCATCTTAGATTCGAGTTTATCGAGCAGTACGCGTAGAAACTCCTGTACATCGTGTTGCATGAATGAATCAAGTGTTTCCCAGCCAAACGATTTGGTAAGTTTCTTGGTTCCGACAGGACGATCACCAAACTGCAGCTCGTGGAAGACACGTTGTAGTGACAAGCCAACTGATTTTGTGCTATCGTCCGCCTCTGTTGGTATGCGATAGACTGCACGGCGTAATTGATTTGTAAAGTACAGCGTCTGCAACAGCGAGTTCATGTAGCAGGTTGCACCCTGGTTTTTCAAGCCAACATAGCCGGTGTGCTTTTTTGAGTCCCAAAGTACGCCGTGCGGAGCATCAGCAACAACATACACTTCCAATGTTATGCTGTTGTTGTGTATGTAATACTTATCTGGATCTTGTAGCTCCTGCCAAGTAATAAAGTTTGAATATCCATAATCATTCTCCTTCGAATAGAACAAATGTTTGATGCGTGCACGGGAGAAAGGTTGCGCATCTGGTTTATGGCATTTCAAGCGCAACTCAGCTATAGCATTACAAGACCAGGTTGGAGAATCATTTTCACCATTGCATTGCAGAAAAAATCCTAATGCACGATCATTCGGTATCACCATAATCTTCCAAGGCAACATGCGCACAAAGACTGGTGGCGAAAGATGCTGTTGCTTGAGTTGTGCGATGTTCTCAACCGTATAGGAGAACGTTGTCTCCGAGCGGAATTGGTCATCTTTGGCATCATCGATTGATGTCATCTCCTGTTCGTTGGGAAATGACGAAGTGCTATCGGCAAGTAATTGTTGTGGTGGCACGTTGCCGTTTTCACTGGGTATTTGGTTAACGGCGCCTACGTTGTGCAGCTGTTGCTGTTGTTGATGTACTAATGTTTGCTGTTTGTTCAATTGCGACGGTGGCTGCTGCTGTTGTGGTGGTAGTGTCTGCTGCTGTGGCTGCTGTTGTTGTTGTGGTTGCGCGTCGGTTGTGATAATTTCGACCTCTTGCGTGTCCATTGCCTCGATCGATTGTTCGGTTTCAATGTCCATTTTACCCCGCCTCCACAATTTTTAAAATTTTTACAGCGTTGACGCCGTCACTACTACTGAACTAGCTGCTATGTCGTCGTTTTCGTTTAATTACTTTTCACTGTTGATATTTTGGTAGCCCTGCCGCCACTAAATTGTACACTACTACTGCAAACACGCAAGCACCACTTGCAATTCGTTCGAATGGATCACGTCTGGCCGTTCACGCGCTTTCGTTATATATTCTTGTATGGCCGACGATGCTAAAGCTGACAATCACGATGATGAGACGGCCCAGCAGCATTAGCAATCTTTCAAGAAAGAAAACACGAAAAAGCATTAAGACACAATGCACCAACAACAATAATTTCGTCGATAATGCTCACATTTATTAAAACGAAAAAAAAAAAAAAAACGAAAAATTTATATGTATGTACTTGTACATATGTATATCTTCTCCGCCTATGTTAACTGTTTTATCACATCAGGCTGAATATGCTTCCGTACATTTTTATTTTTTTGATTTTTACTTTTGTTTTATTTCTTTTTATTTTTTTATTATTTTTTTTTTTTTTTGAGACGGACTGGCTGGCTGACTTTGACTTACCTGTCAAAAGAACGAATGAACGTACGACGAAATGCAAATTTGCAATTTTCAACCCCCTTCGCGTGCGTGCGAGCTACTTCCGCACTGTTCGTTTAGGAAGCAAAATATTATATTTAAAGTCACACTAACGCAAAACGGTTTTAGGATAAATCAATACAATGCTTCTTGTTAACGAATTACACCTATTACGCGCTTGTATTTAGCGAATATTTTAATAAATTTTGCAAAAAAAAGTCTTTTTGCCTTTGTCATTCACTTTGCTATATTTTGAGTACGCGGCTTGTCGGCCGGCATTTTTAGTGGCTTTTAATTGTCAGATATTCTGAGTGGCTACCGGATGCAAGTCATATAGTGTTGCCATCTTGCCGGTTTATCTCTACAGTAGCAGGGAAATATCGATACAAAAATTGTAGCTCACATTTAAATGCTTATAAGAACCATCAAACTGTAAAAAATATGGTGTTCACAGGTGTACACCAGGCTATAAAATAGTTGAATAGAACGAGTATAGCTTTTACTTGTTGATGCTGATAGTTTTTGGTGTGAATATGACCATAAATATGTGATAAAGCTTTCCTCGTCATATTTACGATGCATAATAATATATGTAGAAATGGTTTTTAAATCAACGAAATAGTTTCACGAACTGGAATCGAAAAATTTTTATTTTACTGATTGCTCCCTTTCTAATTTGCTTACGAATGTAAGTAAATGCAATATGACCCGAATCGAAACAGACCCGATATGCAATACGAACCTTAACGAAATTTTAACCGATATTATTCTACATATAGTCTCTAAGTCCACTTGTTTTGTAGTACCAGACAGACTGACGAACATTACACGATGATCAATAATATACTCGTTTAAGCATTCTTCCACGCTTGCTTATGACTGTTATAAATACTCTCACAAACTCAGAACCTTGTCCCTTTGGGCACAAAGAATAAAATTTCAATAAGAAACCAACTAAAAATCTTTTTTACATTTTAATCATTGCTATGAATAAAATTTTAGTGTAGTTATGGAAAAACATCTATCCGTTTTTGCCATAGATGTTGTTTTTTAGTTAAGCATAGTTCACACGGTAGAATATATTCTACACTCTCATCAGAATGCATTGAAAATAGTTTCAAATATATATACAAATCTACTTGCTAATTTAATAATACTGCCGGATAACTGGCACTGAGTGAACTTAGTTTTACTATAAAAAGCTAAAATTGAGCACAAATGAAAAATTGTTTGTGTAAGGTTATGTTCAACAATGTCAAGTTTCTAATAGAATCGTCAAATGGCACCTAGCAACATTTGATGTTGTCAAGGCAAGAAACTTTAATAGCAGCCCATGTTAATATATATTTTTATATACATACATATTTGTATTGTCGAACAGTGCTAAATTTTCTAAATAAAACCACCTATTTCTTCGTACGAATCTAAAACCGTTTGGTTCTGTTTAGGAAGTTGATCTATTTGTTATTAAAGTATAAACAATTTGTTTGTTTTGTTCACCGGTTCAAATAACCTAGAAAACTATGTTTTTCCAGCTCATATAATTTGTTTGATATAAATTTATATATGAAATTGTAAATATTAACAAATTTTATTTATGGGTATGCATGCTTATAATCAACCGCACAAATAAATCAAAATGCTTGCCCCTAAGAAGTCTCATAGTTTTCCGTTTTCATATCATTCAAGCCGAGTTCTTCGTTTTGGTCAAAATTCCGTTCGTAACGCGCGATCTTTAGTTTATCATCGGGTTCGTCATCGTCTCGCAGTGACTGCACATAGCTATTGCCGGCCGGATCATCCAAGACCAAAGTAACAATTTTCTCCAAATTCACTATTTGATCGAAGGCCCCCACAAAGCGCTGCAGTCTATGTTTTGAAGCTTCGTCAGATGAGTCGTGAAAGAGAACGCCGTTTCCTTCAAGCTGTTCTTTCATAGCAACAAGTATACCTTCGACTGTCGTAAAGCGTCCACCAAGTGCAGATGAGCCCACCTCTAAATCTAACTCTGGTATTGAAAGACTACACGTCTCCGATTTCAGCACATCGCGTGTCAAGTCTTCCTTGGTTTCGATGTGTGTCTCGAAACGCACACCTTTCTCCTCGATGCCACCACCGGATTTGACCTCATTCGTTTTATTACCACATGCTTCACAAACGGTGGCCATGATGACAACGTCTTTAAAGTGCGGAATATTTGTTAGCTTCATGTTTGTCTCGCAAGGTGACAGGCATTGTGGGCAATTAGTCGGAAATTGCAATACTTCGCCGTGCAGCTCCTCCAGAGGCCACTCGTCCTCGGCAATGGGCTTGAGTAGATGGTTCTCTTCATTGGTATTTGCTTCGTAAAGACCTAAACAACAAACATAATTAGTGCAGTGGTCAAATACGTATGTACGTACAAATACAATATATAGCTCTAGGCAGTGCACTAACCCAAAAGCTCATCCTGCTGCTTTGTGCGTATGAAATGCGTCGTTGTACAATTCGGATCAACAGTTGGTGCCAAAGGATTTTCAATGAAACTATTTCCGCTTGCATCCTCTAACACAACATGGAATGGTGTTTTCAATTCTTTCAAATCGTTCAAACGCTCTATGTACGCATCGATAGATGCCGCTGCTTCCGGATGCTCAAGGCGTCTTTTATCCTGATCCTGCGTCAAACCACGTATCGTGCGTGTAATAATGCCCTCAACTGTGGTAACTTCGCCCTTCTGTGATTGCACTGGTATTTCTAGCTCTATTTCTGGTATTGTTACAGCAGTATAATCTGATCGCACTACGCGACGATTTAGATCTGCTGCTTTGTTTACTTCCAGCTCAACGCGCACACCTTTCTTTTGTATCTCCGAGGCCGATTGTATTTCGTTGTTTTCGAAACCGCAATGATCGCATTTAAACGACATCAGCACAACTTCGCGAAAGAATGGAATTTTTGTGAGTAGCAAACGCGTCGATCCGTTGTTAAAGCAATTCATGCACGCGGATTCAATTTCAGTTGTTTCGGGATCATTGTCGTCCGGATTGATGTCTCGGAAGATTGGTCGTTTCGTACTATTGGCGCACTCCGCCTGTGATGACAGCGACAATGCAGCGATCGCATTTTCAGCAGCACTTGAACTCGATTCTTCTCCAATGGGCGATGACATGGTTTATTTTAGTGCAGTGCGGTGGATTGTCAGCAGTCGTACTTAATTTCATTAAGTGCAGCCGAGCCGTATATGAAGTAGTGTTGAACAGTAATTTCGAATAATCTGACTTCCGGTGCACTGCACACCTACGCAGCGAATATCGATACAACATTTTTGTCATTCAGTTTTATATAATTGTATAAGAAACCCGGTTTAGTCTAGTCTACCCCAATTGGGATTCTATCAGATTAGAATTATATGAAACTTTGTACGGTGTGACAAAATGATTGCTTTTGCTGTAACTCAACATTTTTAAAACTTCCGTTTGAATAAACTCATGATCCGACTATATTCTTCGTATAGCTCCAAACCAAATAGTTCAACGACATAAAAATGCGAACAATTCAAATCACTGATACAAGAGCATACACGGTTTGTAATTATTAACTGAATAAACTCCAGAATGAGACTAGGTACATATGTAGTGTAACACCATCCATATGTATAGTTCATCGGGAGATATATGATGCACTGGGAAACTAGAGGATATGGAATAGTTTAGTACCTGATGAGCTAGTCTTTAGCAAAATTATTTCCTTTTTTTAATTTAATGAACTTTAGTTTTCAAACTGATATCATTTCGCATTATGTGTGAATACTGTAGAAATAAATAGAAGAAAAGTTAATAACTTATGAACTAATTTTGTTTAATTTTTATAAAACAAATGCAAATATCTTTATCACAACCATTCCATTTAATCATACCATTTTTTTAAGTTTACAAGCTATATAAGTTTATTATCAAAGCGAAGAATTTTTTATACGATTTGGTTAGCCGGTATACCGGTTCGAATGCTTCGAATATAGTGTTGCTAATATTTCGGCAAATCAAACGGGTAGAACCATTTACGGACAAAAGTGACTGACAAATTCCAATGTGATTTGTTGCTTTAGTGCTTTCGCACGTAGTTTCGCAAGGCAAAGGTAAGCCGATAAGCACCAAATTTTTCGTTCATTAACCATCGAAATGTGGATGTAAAGTAATAGTTATAGATGCAAAGTGATATAATTACAAATGAATAACGATCAAACAAATGAAAAAATGTTTATCTTTAAAAGTTAAATTGAAAAGAATGTGTTATATCTAAAACGCGATGTTGCAGTAGCAGCAGTGGGCAGCACACAGCACCAAAAAGAAGGCAAATGTGTTCTACATATACTGTTATGCTCTGCGCGCGTGTGTATGTATTGTATCTGTGTAAGTGCGCCCGTAGCCGTGAGCTGCTGCTGGTAACGAGAATCAAATCGGAGAGATAGACCAGAAGGGAAAAATCGAAAGAAAAAAAGAACGACGTGAGAACCATTTGCAAATAGTACGGTTTTGTTTTATTTTTTATTTCAAAAGGCCATAAACCACACATATCATCAAAAACATTTATCTTTAAGGAAAATGTTCATGGCGGAGTTTTACACAAGGTAAAGTGGAATTTGTGGTTTTTAGACAAATCTTCGCAAATCAGAATCAGTCTGCAAATTTTACGTGTTGACCTTTCCTTGACCAACCACCTCACTCTGCCATTTAACAAACGACTTCGTCAAAGAGCTCTGAGTACGTTGAAAAATAAAACGAAAAAAATGAAATTAAAAAAGCTATTGCTCGACAACGTAGACCCCATCCGCCAAAAATTCTAGCTATATACATATGTATGTAAATACATATGTGTGGGTAGTTAAGTTAAAATTGCCGTTCAAGGGCACATTGGGCCACGGTCATACGCCCCGATTGTACGAGTATCCCAGCTGCAGATATTCTCATTTGTATGAAAATCGTCTAGCGAGGTTCGGAACTAGGGACTATTTATTGTACTCGTAGTTTCCTCAGCATATATGTGTGTTCATGTATATGTGTGTGTGTACTTATTTCAAACGGATGTACATAGTTAAATTAACAAAATTATGCATATGATTCGGTACAACAGAATGAAAATAACGAGAACGAAGGCTGCAATGAAAAGTGTGCTAGGCTTTAGTATACGCTATACCTACTCTAAATCGGTACACAATAGTTTTTAGCTGTATTCAATAACATCATTCAATGGACTTCGCAGAAGAGAAAATGCATAAATAATAACATTTGCTAGCACAATTTCGTATAGTAACCGTGATCTTGGCATAATGTAGAGGGACATGTGTATATCGATTTGACTTTTGAATCTGATTAAGAATATACATATGCATGTACATATTTTATGGAGTCTGACAAGCTTTCGTGTGGCGGTTACATACATTTGCGCTAACTTGATATACTCTTGAAATTGTGGGTTACTGCAAACCGGTAAACTTTAAAATTTCATAGATGAATTATGTATGTATGTAAAATATACAATTGTATCTAAGTTTTTATGCAGAGTTACAAAGAGTTATCTAAACTTTTGGGCACTATTAAATGTGTATAAACGAAAAAAAAAATTTTAAAAAAGGAAAAAACAAAAATGTGTCGTGAGAAATTGTGACAACAGCACGATGGCGGCCGCAATGTTAGAGTAGCAGCGTAGCGTATGTAGTGTAAGAGTAGTACACAATATTGTACTACTAGTTGTATACCAAATCGTAAAGTACTGCATAACACGAGGCAGCATAACGAGCTGTATAGGGAGAGAGGGCAAGAGCGAGCGAGAGAGTAACATTTACGCGCATGTGCGTATGTGTGTTTTTGTGTAGGTGCAACGAATGTTCCATTAGAAATGAATGAAAAATAGGAATAATAAACAAATGCACAGAGCTGTCAACGTAATTAAGAACTAGTTACAGTAATAAAGCATTAGTTGAACCACAGATGTAAAAAAAAAAAATTGAATTGAAAATGAAAGCTGTACATTGCAGTAGCATTTAACCTTCTCGCGTACACACACACGTTTGCACATGCATTGACACGCATTGCATGCCTTCACATGTTATTCGCCACATTAAATGAAATCCGTTAAAGTTTGAATTGATCCATAAAGCGTACTATGTACATACAAGCTCGTGCATTTGTAATTCCTTTAATTCGATAACACAATGAAAAACTTTCGTCTTAAATGGCCAAAGCCCAACACAGCATGCTTTTTTTATGCAAAAAGAGGAATTTTTTCTAAATAATTGCGAAACAGCTGCTTGCTCATCTTTAGGCCCTGTACCGAAGGTACAAGAGCCTATTGGTTTTGTGCAAATGTATGTAACAGATAGAAATAATGGTCGGTGACCCCCCAAAATTACCCCCATTATGGTCAGGAGTGATAGAGGAGTCGATATAGCCATGTCCGTCTGTATGAACGAAAGGATCTCGGAAACGGTAATAGATAGAGACTTCGTGTTTTTTGCATTCGACTAGGACTGCTCCGGAATTTCACAAGTTTATTTTAAAATTTTGCCCCTCTCCCCCCTTTCCCCATAAAATCACCCCCAAGAAAAAATATTTCTTCGGCACCAGTATAAAGATGTCGTCCCTCTAAGCAAAAAACTAAAAAGTTCATCAAAATCGGATAATAAATGACGATTTTATAAGCAATTGAATTTGAACGACCCCCCTTTTCTTTTCATTCATATTCACGCAGTGAGAAGTGGTCATGTGTTTGGTCATAAGCTCGGGAAACATTTAATGTGTTTGTTAGGCGACCTGAACTGGTACAGGGCCTCTTACAGTCGGTTACGCCCGACTGAAATTTCCTTACTTGTTTTGTATTAGATTCACTATAACGAAAAAAAAAAACGAGTAGGAATTTCTTTAAATATTGAAGCCAAATTACTTTTGGTTGTACATATGTAATGTACATACATATATAATTTGTAGCTGCAATTTGCTTATACGATTTCTTGTGGTTTTTAGGATAAAGATGGACAACATAAAAAAATCTTTACCCTCCAATTTCGATTTTATGATCTAAAGATTAAAGACTTTGTAGCGTTCCCTAAACATTAGCAGTTAATAGCAAGCAAAAGTATGCAACAATGTTTTACAGTTTTATGCAACTCAAACAATTGATTTAAGTTCATTTAAATAATTTGTATATTTTTCGGTTCTTGCGTGGAAAATTATTTCCAATATGATGTCTCAATCATTGGTGTTGATAATGTATTAAGCAAGATATGGCAAAAAAAAATTGGTAACTATCAAACACCATGTTTGGAGGTAGCTTGATGATTTGGGGTTGTTTCACTTGGTTGAATTACGACCGCTTATAAAAATTAGTGGAATGAAGAATAAAGACTACCTCCAAATTTTTCAAACGCATTTAACCGATTATGTGGAGCACAGCTGCTATTCCTAGGATATAGTAATTTTTCAACAGGACAGAGACCTCAAACGCATGGCAAAGATTGTCCAAAGTTGGATGTCTAGGCAAAAAATTCAAAAAAATGAGATAGACTGGGATAAGCCCAGACCAGACTTATCGAAAATTTGTGGACTATATTGATGAAGTGATTGAGATAATACAATTGTACACAAACAAAACATTCCAAGTTAATTTAAAGAGACCTTGGTTGAAGGTATGCCAAGGAATTGTGTATACTGTACTCAAATTTATAGAAAATTTTTGCTTTTGTTCTGTTTTTGCATTTAATTGCTAACTTGCGTACCCAGCTTTCGTTGCTACGCCTCCGCTTTTGAAAAAAGCCCAGCATACCATTCTCTCAACACGCTCTTCCCGAACACTTTCCGCTCCTATAACTCTCTGACTTCTTTTTTTGTGGCGTTCAAGCAAAATTTCCTACATGCAAAATTGGGCGTTCGACCTTTCTATGTTTCAATTCATACGGATCCCAATTTCCAAGCTTTTGGATGAATCCCAATGCTTTTAAACGTCTAGAAATGGCTGCTTGTTCAACTCCCTAAGCTTTTACAAGTTCTTTTTGCGTTTGGCACGCATCGTCATCGAGCAATGCCTGCAATTCTTCATCTTCAAACCTATTTGGTTGTCTGGGTCGTTCTTCGTCATCTTAGTCGAAATTTCGACTTTAAACCGTGTTTTCGTGAAAAATCTTTTTTTTTTATTTTCCTTTCCTCCCTCCATTACCTCTATAAAAATTGGATGTTTTGAAAAAAAATTTGGAGTGAAGTCTTATCACATTAAGACGAACATCTGACATTATTTTCAGATTTTTGTGAACTTGGCCAGATTACCTACTTACGACGGAACTCTTTTAAGAATTGCTTCTTTACATAGTCACCACCAGAAGATTTTGTAAGATAGTTTTTTTATTAGGATCAATATTAAAATAGATATTGTGTTGACTTCTTTAATGTTTATGAGAAATCTCCAACCATTTAGAAGTGGCCCCCGTGCAAACGAACTACCTTCGTTTACTTTTTTTGATTGGAACAAATAAGTGAGATGTCACTTTTTTCTTTATGGAAAATAGGAAATCAATTCATTACATCTTTGCCCAAACATCTCACTGAATTATATTGTAGATTCAGAGTTTAATAAAAAAGTATTACTTAGTAATTCTAACAAAATGAGTTTGTGCATGAGATCATAGATATGTTGCTGTTTTATGAATTTGTATATTATAGGGCTCTCTTTGCCAGGTCGATTGGGTGGATTATACGGAGCCGTCTCTTTATTCTAACTCCAGATCTCTTGCGCCTCTTACGCTCTCTTTACGTTGCTACTTTCTGGTTGAGGACATCTCCCATGTAGCGAACATTTAGGTCCCTTTAAAGTTTGTCCGTTTTCATGTGCCAGGGTGCGCAAGAGAAGCTGACCTGACTAAGAACCTTCGCTTGGAGAACCCTTATCTTGGCAAGATACGATTAAACAGCAATGCTGTATACTTGCATTCCATAGCGCCAAGTTGGTGCAATTATTGTCTTGTATATTTGCACCTTATTCCACAGCGACAGCTTGTTTCTGCTGTTGAAAAGCTAGCCCAGTTTAAGTATCCTTATAGAGAATTTATGACTTTGTTAATATGGGTTTTAAAAGTGAATCGACTATCCAGATACATCCCCTGGTATTCATGCCCAGTCTGATAATCCAGAAGATAATACTGAAGGTACACGCCCGGCCAGACATTTCTGTTTAGCGAGTGGGTTACGCGGACGCACTGGTCCAGGCTAGTGCCAATGTTCCACACTTTGACCCATATCAGTGGCACTTTAGACACATTTCATCATCAAATGTAGCAATTATAATGTGCTGCGCTGCATCCTTATCGCTGGTGAAGAGCACATAAAGAGTTGGCCCCAGTACGCTTCCTTGTGAAACACCAGCTTTGATTGCTCTCACCGTTGACTCTACTCCATCCAGAAAACGGAGAAGTTGCTGTCAGCCAAATAACTCTTCACTAGCAAGAACAATTAAGGCGACAGTAGACCCTTAAGCCTGTACAGCAAACCATTATGTCACACTTTATCGAAAACTTGCCTTATATCGAGATAAGCCTCCACCACGTACTATTTGGAGTGATATCCGTCAAGGATTATGTTTATCACCCAATTTAATTGTTTCGGCGTTTCATGGGGATTACGGCATCCAAACTGAAAGGATGGAATTCTCCTCCTGACATTCTTGGAATGTATCCTAGTCTAAGCACCACGTTGAAAATGAGTACCAGGAGTAGCTTTTATCTTAATGTTATCAAACCCGTCCTCGCCTGGGGACTTCCTTGTCTTCAGGTCCTTTATATGCGTTGTAATTTATTCAGCATTGATGGAGGCGACTAGAAGACACAATTGGTCGGAAATGTCGAGCGTTGTCTAGACAATGTATTTTTTGCTGTTGGAATTATAAGCGAATGGCTGAAAGCGTGCCACCAGATCCTCAGCGTTTGCCTCTACGCGTTGATTAGGAGCCCAGGAAGCATCAGCCCTCCTAACTGGGAATTTTGGGGACACATGCTGTTTATACCTCTTCGACAGAGTCCGCAATGAGTGTCTTTTGCTCGCGTCAGGGGTAACATTTTGTAGAAACCTAAACTATTGCTATGTTTTTTTTTTTCATGAAATTTGTCAAAATTATACAGTATGGCAAATATTAATGTGTTTCACAAGATCCCATCTTTTACCACATTTATCATCGGGTTTTACTTCAACAAGTACTTTAAATATTATAATGCTTTTCTTGTTCATATTCCAATTGAATTATTCTACTGCTATTCGTCGATTTCGTCGGGTTTTGTTTAGTTTTAAAGGCGTTGACACGTTGACTGCAAAAGCAATAAGCGAGAATATTACACATTCAACTTTTCAAACTTATATAAAAACTTTTAAATAAATATTTGCACATAAAATTGTATTTTCTTTGTATTTTCTATTTGCTATACTTTTATTTTTTGTTTTTCATTCTGGTTTTATTCAAGATTTTATTTATATATTATAAATTAAATGTTTTGTTTTTCTTATACAATCGATTTTATTCACAGACCGTGGTTGTACTTCGACGTCTATTGCACTGAAATATTAGCTGGGTGGCGACCTAGAGGCGAACTACGTTTAAGCAGATCAACAAAATGCAATAACTGAACAACCCAAATAAATTATACAATATTAATAATAATACAAATAAAATTATAATAATAAAATTATTACCGCGAAGCATTTGGAAAACCGGGTAGAAGGTTTTCGTTCATAGATACTGGTCAAAATAATACTTAAAAAGAAATTAAAGTAAAACTTACGACTAAAAGAAAGCAGGAGGCAAGAGGCATATACCGCAACGTACTGGCCAGCAGCTACATAAGACTAAGCAAAGTAATTAACCGACACGTAAAGTTGAAGCCGCAGCAGCACACAAAGAACTTCTTGTGGCTAGTTCTTAATTCACTTTTTTTTGTTTGTTTTTTTTCCACTCTATGTCCTTTGAAAAGAGGGAGCAATATAGAACCATTGCACTTCAATTAAGTTCTGCTTTATTGATACTCGAAAAAAGATCGAAGATCAGCGTAAGCGTGCGGCTGGGCCTACAGATTATGCTGCCGTGACCAAATGCAATATTAATACAAAAAAAAAAACAAACAAGTTGAACCAAAAACAATAACTGCAATTGAGGAAGTTTATATGTATTGTCAGGAGCTGTCAAGGAGCTGCGATTGAACCTATAGCAAATACAAAACCAAGACAAAACAATATTTTATGTAAGCGAAAAGTATTTTGAATATACAAATTTTACAAATCTTAATTAAGCATAAAGAGAAAAACAAAAAAGGAATCATCATCGTACATAGATCATCTTAATTTTATATTTTTTAAACGAAAAACAAAGTTTAATTGTTGTGGCTATTTGTGTTCTCGTTCCACATGCGTCAGTTCAGTTAGTCATTGGCTACTCGGACAAACTGTTTTTAGCGCATTTAATCGAAAAGATTGAAAAGTTATAATAATACAATTTACTTAATATAATAAATACCAATTGGTATAAATAAACACCAAAGCAGCAAAGTCGGACAATTCGGAGCGCTGTTGTGTGTATCTTAAAGGATAGCAAGCGATACCCAGCGCGCGCCTGTACGGACTGGTTTGCGAATCGTTCCAACGCACTATTTTTGTTATAGATCGTCGTGTGTGTGTATTTGTGTACCCGTTTTACATATTTGACGTATCCAGTCGTTTGTTAAAAATCTCTGTTTTCTGGTTTCCAGTATCCCAGTATCCAGTTGAAAGTCTGCCATTGCCATGTGTGAAATTGAAATGTGAACTAAGTCAACTACTACATTATGGAATTTGTTAATATTTAATGCAATTTACATATACAACTCTATACAACAATATATATTATAAACAAATATTTTAAAACGTTTCGTGTATCTGAAAACGAGTGAGTACGATAAAAAGATATCCCAAAAATCGTAGCATACCCAAGAAGTTAGTAAGAAAGGAGAAGAGAGACAGTGAGAGGGAGAGCAAAGGAAAATATATAAATTGATAAGCTTGTTATTTCAAGAAATTCTGCACCACCGCCAATTCCCGTCAACATCACCATTAACATAATCGCTACGCAAGTGTCGCAGGCTGCATAAACAAAACTCAAAAGCTATAGCAGCGGATCAAAACCAAATCCAATAAACGCCATATATTACATAATACACACCGCACACTCGTAGGAAGTGCTTTGCTTTATATTAAATTCTTCGTTATATTGAATCAAAAGAATTTTTAAGTAGAAAAAAACCGAGTAAACTAAATAATACAAACAAAATAAAATTATCAGATCGTAGTTTCATGCTGTATAACAATTGTTGTTGAAGCTTTCAGTGACTCACTGTATCGATAAAGCCAACATAAAACAAAAAAAAATAATAATAAAATAAAAAAAAATAGAAAAAAATTAGGGCACCAATTATTCAAACAAAAGGAGAACAGTACGTGAGGAGAGCGAAATACGCAGAAAATATGTCGTCGTTAGAGGATCTTAACATTGGGGCAACGCAGAATTTAAGCGTTGACGAGCAATCGTTGGCATCATTGGATGAACGATCGCTGTGTAAGTTGGCTGATGTTGAGGTTATTAACTCGTGCAATACGTCCGGTCATGCTTCCGGCAATGAAAGTAACGCCGGTAGCAAAATTGGTAACAATTGCAGTAGTAGCAGCAGCAGCGATGCGTCTAGCTTGTCATCAGCCAGCATCGTGTCGACGGCCTCATCCTCAACTTCGTCTGGAACATCGATATCGTCGGGCATGGTGCCGGACGCGGACTCTTCGTGTGACATAAATAGCACTTTTGATTCGAAAAACGGCACTGAGCTGGACTCGCTCGATGATTCGTGTATCTTGGACAAGGAGAACGATCGGATATGCAAAATATGCAAGTAAGTATATACAATGGTTAAGATCTTACAAGTTACATGCCATGTCAAACATTGTCTTTTACTTTTCCTTGTAGCGTGATCTTGGTTTCACCACGCGTACTTGCCTGTCTTCATGTGTTTTGTGAGAATTGCATTCAGGGTTTGATAAACAAGGAGAAAGGACCAACTGGCTCGTCCTCACCATCGGCCTCATTGTCATCCTCGTCGACTTCGTCCTTCGATGGCGACACATCACCCGCTGTAATGCGCTACTCAACTTTGATTGAATGTCCTCTATGTAAACAATTGACGCCGGTAAGTTTTAAAATAATATACTATAGCGTAAGTTTCTTATTTGGCCTGATTTGTATTTTTAAAGGTCGGTCCGAAGGGTGCTGCATCATTGATTTGTGACTATATTCTTACAAACATACTTGATCTCTCAAAACTCGAATCGGAGCGTATGCCATGCACAGCGTGCAAGGGCAAGGAGGATGCGATTTCACGCTGCAACGAATGTCAGAATTTTTTGTGCAATGGCTGCGACAATGCTCACAAGTACATGCGCTGTTTCGAAAACCATCATGTGGTCCGACTTGATGATTTGCAGAAGAAAAACAACGATAAACCAGTGGCCATACATAAGCCGATCCTCTGTAATACACATGCTCATGAGAATCTCAAGTTTTTTTGCTTTGGCTGCAACATACCTGTATGTCACGAATGTCTGATTACCGATCACAAGGGCAACGAACACCAGTATGATACCGTTATTAGCGCCGAATTCGCAACTCGTGGCGAGATGGAAAATATTGTGAAGCAATCAAAAGAAAAGGTATGCTTAAAGCCATTTTTATATTTCATATATGTATTATATAATCTGTAATTCATAGATAAAATATTGCGACGATGCCGCTTCGAATTTGAGCAACTCACTAACCGAGTTGCAGTCGCAGCACGATATTGCACGTGATTTTATTAGAGAGGCGCACAAGAACTACAAAAAGATTCTGGATAAAATTTGCGATGATCGACTCAACGAACTCAATCAACTGCACTCCGAGCGGGAGCTAAAAATTATGGATCTGATGCAAAACTTTGAAAACACAATGGGTCGTTTTCGTAGCACCTGGAAGTTTGCGACGCGTGTGCTCGAGCAAGCCAATACAGTGGAATTTTTGCTTTTGACGCCGCTAATAACCAAGCAGAACAATAATCTAAATACATCCATGCCGCAGCGCGATATTAAGTATTCACTAAGTTTTGACACGAGTGTCGAAAAGTTTGAACAATTTGTTAAAGAAGCCTTTGGCAGCTTCCGTACCGAATCAACTCCGCTACCGACAGCTGCACCCTTAAAAGAATCAACACCATCACCAACTCTCCCAGTGTTGCGTCACAGCGGCATATTGAATCGTGCCATGAGTAGCCCCATGCCGGGCACCGGTCGCGTAGGTTCGGTGCAATCGACAATTAGTCCTATTTCATTGCAATCGTCCGTGCAAAGTTCATTTGATGGCGATAATCAAATAATGGCAAACAATTTCAATATAATAGGACAGACTCAACTTGAATCGCCACATGCACATATGTTGGCGCAACAACATCAGCATCAACAGCAAAAACAGCTACAAGCGTCGGCATCAATGACGCAACTACAACATCAGCAACAACCAAAGCAATCGCATCACGGTATGCAACAACATTCGCAGCCGCCAATTCAACAGCAACAACAAGTCGCACAATTGGCAATTCGAAGCATGTCTCCACAATCGCAACAACATCAACAGCAACAACAACAACAGCACTCGCCTCATGGTAACGCCATGAGCGGACTTGTGGCACCAGTGAACAACTCAAATGGTGGCAGCAATAATCTTAATGCCATCATAAATGCCGGCGGTGTTGTCAATGTAGGAGGTATACACGGAACTGCTGGTGGTAATACTGGCCCGATTGGCAATATAAATAGCGGTTTGAACGGCATGAATGGAATGAATGGACTTAACGGACTTAATTCGCTTTCAATGAGCAGCGGCCATAGCTCTAGTGCCAGTAGTGTCAGCGGTCCTCCGCCGTCTTTCAGTATGCTCGAATATAATTTGTCAAGACTGGCCAGTCTTACCGAGAACACTCCAGACACACTGAACGACGCTCTAGCTGTAGTTGCTCCCAGCTCTGTGGCACCTTCAGCTGTTGGCGGAGGTGGAATGCTGCAGAATGCTGGCATGCCCAGCGCAAATGCACCGGCTTCAAATCAACCAATTACGCTTGCCGATATACTCTCAGGTGATCAACGTGCTCTCACCAATCTTCAGGCACTAGCCAAGCTCGGACTGAACAATAATGGTAAGTACTCAAATTCATGCCTACAAGTAATGCACTTTTATTTTATTTGAATATATATTATTATTTAGTAATATGGTTTTCTTTATCGATTTTTTTTTCTTAATATTTATTTTTGGGTTTGCTTCTATTGTTTTACTCCTTCAAAATACGTACACAAACCGCCACACAACAATTACCACAAAAACCGACTGCAATAAAAAAAAAAATACTGATACAACCAAACAAACTGACACCTACAAACGTTACATCTTGCACAACATCTTCCAACTATGAAAACTGTCTCACCTAAGTAGACGATCCCAACAACAGTGAACTCTTAACAAATGGATCTTCATCGTACCTTGATTGTATTTTACCAGATTTCTGCCTACCTGCGGCCACATCGCCCAGCTTACAATCACTGAACTCAATTGTCGGCAATGTTGATGACATTGGCTTGAACAATTTCCACGCAGTGGCACCGCCAGGTAGCACTAATGTGGTTACCGGCCGGAACAAGGCGACACCAATGCAAATACGCTGCAAATTTGGTTCGCTGGGGACAGCTAAAGGACAATTTAACTCACCGCATGGTTTCTGTTTAGGAGTTGACGAAGAGATCATTGTTGCGGATACTAACAATCATCGCATCGAGGTGTTCGACAAAATGGGTACACTAAAGTTCCAGTTTGGTGTGGCTGGCAAAGAAGAGGGTCAACTCTGGTATCCACGAAAGGTAGCTGTGATGCATAATAATGGAAAGTTTGTGGTATGTGATCGCGGCAACGAACGTTCTCGTATGCAAATCTTTTCCAAATGCGGCCATTTCATGCGAAAAATTGCTATAAGGTAAGAAAACAAAAAAAAAAACAAAAATATTTCGGTCAATTCGAAGCTTTAACATAGTTCTCACAAAATTTTTATGATAAATAAGAACTATTTACACCAGATTCGGTGTCTTACACAAGAAAAGCACTGAATTATAGAGCTTTGTTGTTGAATAGAATTAACTTACGTGTTAAATTATAAATCTGTAGCTTGTATGAGTTATCTACACCTGGATCATACAGGATTCATACAGACAGGGCACAGACAGACGGACTTTAGGGGAAACAAATGCTCAAGCGGAACGGTATTCACTTGACCCATTCGGCCGAATAAACAAGCGACCATTTGCTTCGCGGTGCTTTTGTGCGCAAACATCTTTTGTTGGATTTGGCTTTTTTTCCGGCTCATACGCATATATCCAAGATTCGTCACCTGTGACGATCTTATAAAAGTCTTTTGAAGCACCGCGGTCGTATTTTTTCAGCATTTCTTTGCACCAATCCACACAGCCTTTTTTTAAATTATTGTCAAATTATGCGAAATCCAACGCGAACAAACCTTTTTTACGGCAAGGTGTTCATGCAAAATCTTACATAAGCTGGGAGAACTTATGTTTAGGGATGCCTCAATCTTACGACATGTCACATGACAATCTAGCATTATCCGTTCACGCACAGCATCGATGTTTTGTGGCGCAACAACCGATTTTGAGCGACCTTCACGGAATTCATCGCTGAGCGAACTACGACCACGATTGAGTTTTTGATGGTGCTTCATAAAGAACTGAATTCATTGACAAACTCTTGTTGAGATAATCCACCTTCCCTTGAAATTTGAATTTTTTGGCCAATTTGATTTTATCAACTCACAACAAACAACAACAAATAGCGCTTGTACATAAAAACGTTGTGAGTACGTTCATGCTAAAAAATGTCAACGTTTATTTTAGTATTGCCAGATTTTACTTATTAACGTTAGTGTTGCCATTTTCCGAAATATAAGTAGTGCTCTTCGTATTATTCACACAACATGAAATGTAGTTTAAATATTGAGACTTCGTGTTTTATAAGCTTTTATTGTTGAATTACTTTGCTCATTCTCTGTGGCTTATGGCGTCTCTTTTTGCATTTTACACCATTTCCATTGAGCCCTTTTCCCTTAATTCATGATTTCGCAATAAACTTATTTGCTCAAGCTTATACAAGTTTTTATATCTTTGACTATCTGTCTATGTGTTGTATGCTTGGAGAGAAAGGCGTTTCATCCATTATAAGAGAACATTTTTAGACCTTGAGAACTTTGGAAGGTCATTTTTATAAATAAGCCGAACCCTATAGTACATGTGAAAATGTGTCGTAGGCCTTGTAACTGGTCGAATGATGCTTTAGAAACTTTTAGGCAAACTTATAATGCGCACTTCACACGGTTTGTTGTGTGTAGAATATAAACTAACATACATAATAATACAAATTTTTAATATTTAATTGTAATTTAGGTATATTGATATTGTGGCCGGTTTGGCTGTTACTGCTAAGGGTCATATTGTAGCTGTAGACAGTGTCTCGCCAACGGTTTTCGTCATATCCGAGGAGGGTGATCTTGTGCGTTGGTTTGATTGTAGCGATTATATGCGTGAACCATCTGACATTGCCATTAGAGGTAATTAATATAAATATTAGCTATTAACTTAACTACGCTTGCTCACATTTTGGTTTTGTTACAGACAATGATTTTTATGTGTGCGACTTTAAGGGTCATTGTGTTGCAGTCTTCCAAGAGGATGGTACGTTCCTGTATCGTATTGGTAATGAAAAAGTCACCTGTTTCCCCAATGGCATTGATATCTCAAACGCTGGTGATGTACTCATTGGCGATTCACATGGCAATCGTTTTCATGTGGCCTGCTATTCGCGTGATGGCATACTACAATCGGAATTCGAATGTCCACATGTTAAGGTATGTAGTAGGTTTTTTTTTTATTTTTTTGTAAAATATTTATGTACTTATTAAACTATTTGTATATTTTTTTTATTTACTTAGGTTTCTCGTTGTTGTGGTTTAAAAATTACTTCCGAAGGTTATGTGGTCACGTTGGCCAAAAATAATCATCACGTTCTTGTGCTAAATACACTTTATGTTCACTGATTGCAAGTCAAAGCAGGCAATAAGAGTGCTTCGTGTCCGATTGGTGGGAATTACAAAATTAATATCAATTGCAACAATAACAACAACAACAACATCTTCAATAACAATAACAATAACAACAACAACAGCAACAACATTGGATGCGGCAGCAATTCTCAACTCTCAAAATACTCAGTAAGCAAATCAAGTTATTCTGATAGTAGTCAAAGCAGCAAGAAGATCAATAATAATAATAACAACAACAAACATTTTAACATCAACAACAGCAACAACAATAATAAAGCAAATCACAATATGTTGAATTTTACTAACTCAACCTAAAATTAAATAACAACAAATTAAAGCAATAATCAAGTTTACATATTATATAGTGTAAAATTGAAGAAAAATAAGTCAGCAACAACAACAGAGCAAACAACACACAAAAACACAATAGTAATTTATTTGCAGAATTAACAATTAACAAGATAGTATCGACAACAATATTGAAATGGCAATAAGTGTATTTTATCTATATATATATAAAATCGCTGTAACAACAACACCAAAAACAACAACAACAACAACATCAAACAGCAGCGGCAGCAACAACAACAACGCTTCGATAAAGAAAAATATATAAAAAACGAAAAACAAATAGTTTGCTATAATTATAAATAAACTTAAAAGTCAACCAATTTTTTTCGGCGAAGAAACGAAAATCTAATAATAACAATTATACATTAAAAAAAAATTATGCCAATTTATATAAACAAAAAATATCTTTAAAAAAAAAAATGAAACCAAAACAGCAATAATTTTAAAAATGAAAACCAACAATATAAAAAGTTATTTAACACTGGCTGCACTCTAAGCGGAGTGGTGTCAGAACGAATTAAGTAATGATGGAAATTATTGGAAAATACTTTTTGCCATTTTTTATTTAAAAAACAAAAAAAAAACTACATTTATAAATATATAATTAAACAGAATCTCAAGCCAACAAACAGCAATGATACTATACACAAAACCAAAATGAAAAATAATAATAATAACAAAAAAAAAAACAAAAACAAAAAAAAAAAAAGATTATACAAAAATCTACAAAATTTTTTGATCTCTACATCATATTTTTCGACTTTTTGAGCGATTTAATTTAGTTGGTAAAAAAACAAAAACAAAAAATAAAAAACAAACACAAAAAACATCAGAAATTGATAAAGAGCAAAAATATAACAAAAAAAAAAAAAAATAACACAGAAAATAAATAAAAATAACAACCACTACTACAACAACAACAACATTGTAACAAAAGTAAAAGAATAACAAACAAAATAAAGATACATAATATGTTTTTCTGTTGATGAAAGATACGATAAAAATTCATAGATATGATATATATATATATATAAAATATATATATATATATATAAAAACATAAATGCAAACCTAATATAAAAAAAATGAAAAACTTTATAACATGATGCGCATACTGTACAACAAATATTTTATGCATAGATAGAACATTCGTTCGATTGAGCTATTTGAACTTATCAAAAACTTAAAAAACAAAACACTTCATAAAAGCAACACCACACACACACACACACACATGGACACAACAGGCACATGGACACAAAACGGACATACACACATACAAAACACACGAACACATGCAATACAAATACAAAATGTTTACAAATACAAAAAAAACGACGAAAAAATACGATAAATATTTTTTGTTAAAATATTTTTTAAGTGTTATAAAAAAAAGAACGGAAAAAAACACAAAAAAAAAATTTATATTAAATAATTGTACATACATATATACATAGTTGATAAAAAAAAAAGACGAACGATAGCAATTATTTATTTAAAAATATTTTGTTTTTAACAAATCTAACTATATTCCTCTTGCTTATACACAAACAAACAAACAACACTTATATACATACTACTTGCATATATATATATATATATTTATATATATGTATACATATAAATATATATATATATAAGTACATAAATACATATATTGACATATTTTTCCCGTTGTAATACGATATAAGGCTGGTTTACTCCCAAGACATTACTTTTTAACAAAATGAAAAACAAAACAAAAATATTTTAATTAAAAAACTTGTATACATATATACATATATACCAATATATATGCATAACAAAAATTGACTCTTTTTAAAGAAAATGTACAACTACTACGTATTGTGTACACCTAATTATTTATATATATTTTATTTGTTGTTATATAGTACGAAAATAGTACATTAATTTTTTCATATTATAAACTAAACCCAAAAGAAAAAAGAAAAGAAAACAAACAAAAATACGTTTTTTAACGAAATTTTTTTTTCTTCTTTTCAACTCTTTAACAATTATACTTGTTATTTATTTTTGTTGTTGTAAATTATTTGATTATATACTTTTGAATTATATAATTATATATTTTTTAATGATATGATGCTACATATATTATATAATATATGTGCGTTGTAAAAGAATTGTAAATATTTTAATAACTAACTGTAAAATTTGTTTTTAGTTTATAAGTAAATTAATTGGCAATTTATTTATGTATTTATATTTTACAAGAAGTTTTTGTTCTTTTTTAATGACTTCGTTTTTAAGCCTTTAAAGTGTATCAACAACTATAATATAAGTTTTTTTATTATATAATTTTATGCTTAAGCGTAAATATTGTTTGTTAACTATATTTTGTTTAAAACAAAAAAAAAAAAAAAAAAAAAAAATGTTCTTTTAAAAAAATCAACTTGTGTGAGGCTCTGTAACTCTATAAACGAAACGCTTTGTTATATACATACATTTGTATGTATATATTATTATATACATACAACTACGGTTTTGATTTAGTTTTTAATTAATATTGATTGTATATTATTATACATATATTACATTACATTAATATAAATTGAAAAGTACTGCACATGTACATATGTACATATGTGTAGCAGCACTTTCGAATTTACTTTAATATAATGGAAACGTCGCAACAATCATTTGCATATAGTGCTGTCAAATTTTAAAGAAAATTACAATTTAAATAAAATTTCTTTGTTAAAAAGACAATACACATTTAAAAAATTACATTTTACAAGTATCTAAATTATGTGAAATTTGCTTTTTATTTCTTTTAATTTCTTTTTTATCTTTTCGAGCTATTGTTGTAAAATGTATTTCGCTTTTTGTGTATTATAGAATATGACAACTATTTAAAGAAATTTCAATGAAAAATGCAATCTTTTGTGAACAATTTGGCTGTCAAAACAATTAAGTTATAAACAAAGATCTTATATCTTACATTTTTTATTTTTATTTCAATTATTATTATAGTAATTATACACGAATATTTAAAGTATGCCGCTGTAACGTGCTTTGCATAATCGTTTAACAAAAAAAAGGAGCAATATCACAAATCTGCAATAGTTGGCAGTGCATACATACATACATATTTATACTATATAGGCTTATACAATTATATTAATTATACAATACATATTTTGTTGTACACTACTCGACTACTAGTAGCTTGTTTTTTAAACAAAATAGTAAACAGATTTTTATTTTAAAAGTGAGACTCTTTTTTATACCAATTTACCAATTTAACCTCAAACGCCTCACATACACACACACAGACAGACAACACACACATATGTTTACCTTATATACTCAGTAAAAACAAGAAAAAGAGTTAATACAAATTGTGCCGCGTTATTTCTGTATAATTTTTTTTATGAATTAATAGTGAAAAACAATTAAAATGATTATATGACTTATAAAAAAAAAAATAAAAATATATATATGTTTGTGCAGCAGCGAATTGTGCACAAAGCGCTTAAGCTCAACAGAATTTAATATGTATTTAAACAAGGAAAAAGTGTAATTCGTTCCAGCATTTTTTAATGTGTGTTTTTAAATTGTTAAATGCTAAAAAGAAACAAAAATATTTGGAAAAGTATTATTGAATTGAATTAAAAAAAAAAAAACAAAAACAAAAACAAAAAAAAAACAATAATAAATTTTAAAAAATAATAATAATCATGTCAAACCAAATATAATATACCTAATTAATATGTTAATATATACATATATTTTGTTATTTAGTATATTTGAGTAGAAAAACAAAAAGAGTAGAATATCGTCGACACTTTTTCGCTGTACAATACTTATTTATTAAACTACAATTACTAATTTTTTATTATGTACAATGAAAAATAACTCATTGTATGTACAATTGACTTTTTTACATACATACATAAACGCTGTGAGTTTTAATATCTATACTAAAAATATATGTATATGTATATATATATATATATATATATATATGTAACGTAATGAAATTCATTTATGAGAAGTTAACTTAAACGAACATTTTATTTTATTATAATTATTATAATAATAATAATATTAGTAGGTACATAATAACCACCAAGAAAACCAAAATCGTAATTCCACATGCTTTTATTTTTATGTTGAAAAATTCTTGGTTCATATTTTATTTATTATTTTTTTTTTTTTTTTTTAAATTTTTACTTACTATACATAATGTTAATGTCAATACAAAACAAAAATGAATTATAATATTTTATAGTTATTTAAAATAAAAAAATCGAAATAGTTCTATCTTATCTACAACTTTACCCTTCAAACGTATTGTTCAAAAATAATTGAAGACTAAAAGAAAATCAATTAAGATTAGTAGACGAACTGCTTAAGACGTGTTCTTAAAGCAGCGTAAAATTAATTCATGTGCTTCTAGCAATGAAATAATACTGCTCCTATAAATGGGCTTGTAGTATGTAGTACGTCTTTCGGTCATGACCGCATTTAGGAAAGCACGCCAGCTTCCGTTAAATGCCAAGTACGGAGTTATCTCTCCATACCTGGATGCGGAGAATCTTCCGCTCAAAGACTTCGAACGTTGTTAGTTTCATCTGACTCAATTACGGTCCATGCCTCTGGATTTTGCACAAACAAAATATACGCTTAATGTATATTCGTTGTCCGATTTTATATGTCTTACAAACTTAAATTAATAAAAGAATTAATTTTGTATAAAATTTTTATCAGTACATCAACATATTAAGTCAAAACAAATATAAATACGCTGATTTGTACAGTTCAGTACTTGCAGGTGCGTGTTGTTCAATAGACCTATTTAATACATTTGCTAGTAAAGGCCGGTTCACACAGTGCTATACATCTGTCTCCCACTGTGTGAACCTGCCAGATGTCTCCCACTGTGTGAAATCAGTAAAATTTTAACATGAATCAATAGACAAGTCGCGAAAACTTAATAGTTATTATTTTCTATAACAACTATTGACACATTTAAATGGTTTAATATAAAAGCTTATATAATTTTCCAAAATAGTTACAGAATTTCAACATTTATGCAAAGTTCTTATGCCGCTATTTTTCGCGCAATTAATATTCTCTGTAAACTCGCAGTCGAAACATACGTATGAAGGGTATTAAAGCTACGGTTTACCGTAAAGCGCGTTCAAACTTTATTAATATTTTATTAAATGTTAGCAAAAGTTTTCATTAAAAAGAAAGAAATATTAAAAGCAATCAATCAGCAGCGTAAATAAATCATGTTTGAGCTGAGCACAGTGCGCACAAAAGTTACTATTTGAAATTTTTTTGATTTTTTCAAAACATATTTTTTATATATACAATAATAAGTAATAAACTTAAATTTAAAATAAAAAAAAAAAAAACAAAACAAAAGAAGAATATTGTAATAATGTTAATGAGAATTAGTTGATGACAATCTTTATATTACTTTATTTTAAAACGAAAATGTGTATGAGATGCTTTAAATTGATTTTATTTTTTACTGTCTCTCTTCGTAATTCCTCTAGTCAATAAATGCTTTTTATTTTTTAAACCAAATTAACTTTATTTGTTTAATTACAATAAAAATAATGTATAACAACATATATATATATATATATATATATATTTTTTTTTGTTTAACTTTTTCATTATGCGCATAAATTGTACAAGTTGTGCCACTGTCAATAGCTAACGCGGCGGTTTCACTTGAAATACATATTATTATTTTATTATATATAATATAGTTTATAAATGATTTTCAACAAAAAAATTTCCTACCTATTATTTTTCTTTTTGTCTAGTTTTATAGTTTACGTTAATTAGTAGCTTCAGACATTAAAATACGTATGAACTTTTTGTGATGTTCCATTATAATTATTTTTTATTTTGAAATGCAACGAATCCTTTGATTAAATATTTAAATTTTATTTTTTTTGTTTGAAAAGAAAAACAATTAGTATGTATAATTAAAAAATATTGCTGTGTACTACTTTTGTTATACGAAAAGAAAAAAAAATAATATAAAATAATAATTTTATTTTTATTCTCTTTTGTAACATTTTGTATGAGATGATATTGTAAAATTTGAATGAAAATGCTGCCAAAGATGAATATTATAATTTTGTTTGTATTTTATTTGCAAACACATTAAAAATATATAAAAGGTGAACACAATGATAAAAATCTTAATTAAGAAACAAAAGTTTTTATATTTAAACAAAACAAACAAAAAAGTGAGAAACAATTAAATGAAAAGAATTAGTTGTTAATTTGTTCCTTGATGATAACCAATCGACGCTTAATGAAACTATATACATTACTTTCTACTACAATACAAAACAAAAAAAACTAAGTAAATAAATAATAATAAAAATACTAATTATATATAATTAATTAAAACTAACTCAATATACATACAACATATATTTAGTTATATAACAAAGATAATGAAAACACACACACACAAAATTAAGCTGCTAAATATTTATAAACAAACTACATTTTGATTTAAAAAAAAAAAAAAAAGAAACTGCGTTTACTTTTTTCTTGTTGCATTTTTTGATTATAACTAAAAAAAAAAAACAATATAAATTTTAATGCTTTGATGAACGTGACATATATATATATATATATATATATATATATATGTATTTTTTTGTTGTTGAATTTTTGCTAAATTGTATTTTAATTTCATATATTAAAATATTAAGTAAATAAAAAACGAACAAAAAATAACAACTGATTTAGTAAATGAATTATATTATATACAATATATATATATATATATATATATATATTTGTATATAATATAAAACCAGTAAAAAATATAGTGTACGTCAATTTTTGATGATATTTTACGCCTTAAGGTTTTCGAATAACAAGAACAACAATAATAATAATAATATAAAACTATTCAAAAAAACAACAACAACAAAAAAACAAAATATTTTATTAGATTTTTTGTGAAATTCAAAATATAAAAATATCAGCAAACTTTCACTTGCTAAAAATAAAAAGCCATACAAAATAAAAAAAAAAAATACAATGTTGTCAGTGTTATTTTTATTGTTTAAAACAAAATTTGTGTGAACACAGTTAAACGACGAGAAGCAATCAATTAAATTAATAAAAAATGAATAAAATTAAATAAATGCATACATAGACCATTATTGAGAAATTAACAAAACAAATTTATAGTAAAATAAAAGTTGATGTTGCAGAAATACAAAAAAAATCAACAAACAATTAAAACAACAACATTTCTATATACATATATTCGTATTTTTAATGCGTTTAAGAACAAAATGTATTATTCTTATTATTGCAAAATAAAATATACAACAATAAAAAAATATAAACAAGAAAAATTAATTAATAATAAGTAGTGAAGTCATAAATGTTTAAGCGCAATTTAAAAAATGCGACACAGAAAGCTAAACAGCAGTTAAATTAAAAAATAAAAGAGCATAATAATAATAATAATAAATAATAATATTGAATAAATCGTATAAAAAAAAAAAATAAAATGCATTAGTGTTGCGAATCTTATATATGTATATGTACAATAAAATGCAAAATGTGCAAGAACAGCAAAAAATACAAAAAAAAAACCTTTAAAATTCACACACATACACATACACACCTACACGCTTATACTACCCAACAAAAAACAACAACAAAAGACAAATAGTCAGATAATCAATACAATTACGTACATACATATGTCGTCGCTGTTGTTTCTACTGTTTTTTTAGGCAACAGCAAGAAAAAAAAAAAACATAATTAATTAAAATATACATATAGAATATAATATATTAATATATATACATATTGTATATATGAAATGAACGAACGAAATCGAAATCTATATTAAAAAAAAAACAAAATATTTAATATATATACAATATATTTAATTATGCAACAGCAGCAGTTGAAAAACAGAATTTTTAAAACGAACGAAAATTTAAATTTTATAGTCGTATTCAAAACGACTATGTATATATTATACCCTGCACAAAAACATAATTAATGCGGTAAAAAACAAAAATAAAATAGATAAAAAACTTTACTATTTATGTCCTTTAGCGGTATATGCAGTTATTTTTAAGCACAAAATCTTAAAAAAAAAAAAATAATAATTATAAATACTATATACCAAAGGTTTAGTACACGATGTGCCGTGTTTTCGATAAATCCAACTATGGCGCTATAGGAAAAGAGTTTTTCAATAAATTTTCTTAACTAACATAAACAAACAGCCATGCTTCCATTTTCGCAATCGCAAAAATTTTGCGATTTACTTTTTTACACAAATAACCACTTACTTGCGGTTCAAATTATTTTTGGTTTATTCTGTAAGGTTTTAAGATTATTTTGATACACTGTATAATTTTATTAATACTTATTTAATTATTTCAAATTTTCTAAGCTGCAAAAACAATCATAACAAAAGCAATTTGCGATTAGCTCAGACCGATAAAAGACAAAGATTTTTCAGGGCTGACTTATTAACTGGTGGACTGCGAAATGCTTCGAAACAATGTACATATAAACTCGGCATAATTTGCTTTGTATGTTTGTGTCTAAATATTTTCGTGAGACGTAGTGCATTTGTCACAAAAACATGTATTTTATACGTCTTAATTCCAAAGTTGTATGTCCACTTTCGACATTTTGATAATTTACACAAATTCAAAACTTTAACCAAGCTTTTTTTTTTGCAAAATGCAACGCTGCATTAGAAATGAAAAGTATTGATAGTAAGTAAAAATGGGAGCATGGCTGAGCATGTGAATTTTTTTTTTCATTTACATATATACGAATTTTGTATTAAAAAACATGAAGAACGCCGGCTTTTTTTCTTCTAATATGTACTAGTTGTGTGCAGGGTATAAAAATAAAACCAAAATAAAATCAAACTAAATTGCTTTACCTGGTGGTGTATAAGTTCCTCAAATTTATTAATATTTTTGTTTTTTTGGTTTTTTTCAATTTAAATTTTGTTATTGATTTTAAAGCATTTTTATATACACGACGCTCACACAGCAGTTACGACGAAATTGTTTATTTTTTTTTTTTTTTTAATTTAGTATAGTATTTTTTAAACGAAATGTTTTAAATTTTAAATTTCCATTTTTCTAATTATTATTGTTATATGTATATGTACTCATAACACTATATATTTACTTAATGATGAACAAATTCTTTGCGTTGTGTTCTATCAATATATACATACATATTTATTTTTTATTATTTTATATTCATCATTTATATAATTATTATTTTTTTTTTATATACATAGTAAGCTAACTACTTTTACCAAATGATTATTATTACTGAATTATATTATTACACAACAAATATACAATATTATTTACGCAATTAAGTTTTTTGTTTTTATTTTTTATTATTATATACACTATTCAATAAAAAAAAAAATGTTTGAAACAAAAAAAAAAAAATTTTTTTTATTGCTTTTTATTAAAAAAAAAAAACTTTTGTGTGCCACAAAAAAAAAAAAGATGTAATTGATGCAGCAAACCAAAAACAATATATGCAAACTTAGGGAAATCTTTGTGCAGTCCATAAATTAAAAGAAAAACCAAATATTACAAATTATACTATATACATATTTAATATATATATTTATACATATAATATATATATATATATTTCAGCAAATTTTCTTATACCAATGCCTACTGATAATGTTGAAAAACAGAACAAACATACATATATAACAAAAATAACAACAGCAAGACGAAGAAAAGAGAAAAAAAAAAAAACAAATCAAATTGTACTTAATAAAATAAATTATTTGCTAAAATTTTTAACATATCACACGCACACACACACAACAAAGCAGCGGTTACAGCGATAAAGCCTAAACATTTCAGTTACTTCCATATGCAAAATGAATTACAAACAAAAATATTTTCAAATGAATGGGAATTAATGGTAAACCGATTACAATGCACAATGGTGACCCACCAAGTCCACTCTCTGTCTCGAGTTTTTGTCAGTTCCGTTTTTCAATAAAATTTGAATTCCTTTAATATGCTGAAATTCAAGCACATTTTTTGCATCAAGAACTATTAAAGATCTATTGTTTTGATGACCTACTTAGTAATGCCCAGTATTTGCCTCATTTCTTAGCTGCTCTTCTTTGTTCTTCCTTAAGGTCGTTGAACCTGCATTTAGTGGTGAAAGACAGCATATTTTTTGACAGTATAGCAATGCAGACACTAAATTCTAACGACTCCGATTTATGTAGAACACTTTTAGTTATACATATTTTATACAAATTGTTTTCAAATAACTACATAGTCTAAAACAAAAAAAAAAAAATAAATGGGAGAATGACAACGTACCAAGTTCATAAAGTAATTTACTATAACCACCCAGAAGGTGCGTACATATAGCGTTGTCGTCATTATTTTTGGCAAAACTTAATAGTAATACTTCCCTCAATACCATTGATATGTATACCAAATTTCATCTCTGAACCTCAAGTGAATGCAACGATATGACGAATTTTGTTTACCGGTTATATGTGGGGTTTACCGGTTTTAAATGACATTGACTCGGCCTGTTTGCTTATCTACTCATACACTTGGCACGCTTCAATTATGTTGTTTAGCGACTTTCCTTCTTGCAAAAGCTTCTTCTTTAATTCCGGCGGAGCCCAAGTATCAAATATTTTATCTTTTAAACAAATTTCTTCAACATTTGAACAACTGCAGGCGCCCACGTAATACGCAAAATCCTCACCCTCTGCGGAAGTTATTACAGATTTCTAGAAATGTGTATTTCGAAAGTAGAACTCTCTTTAGCTGAAAAGTGTTCTGTTAGTTTGGCAACACATCATTTATCTTCGTTTCACCGTAAACCACCCGACAAACGAGAATGCTACTGTTTGCAGTTGCACTTCCCCTAGATGGAGCAACTTAGTTTGCTTTTGCTTTATTGCGGTGATTTCTTCAGATTCAAGGTAGATCCTTTTTTCCCATTCGATCCAAACCAGAGTTTTCTCGATGTTATCGCATAAAAACGGTTTTATAAATTTTTTTCTACCAGCTTCCATCCGATACCTGAAAATTTTACCATTCATTAATATTTGACAAACTGCTAGATAACTCGAAGATGGAATCCTCATGGCAAACACTGTATCATGCTGTTGAAGATTTCCAACCTTGCAGCACTAGTTTCTCCACAAACTCGCTGAAGCTTCTATGCTAAGAAATAAATAACTTCTAAACGAAACGAAATAAACGTTTTAGGAAAATATCTTATATTATATATAATCGTTCTATGGCAAACACTATTAAAACCAATTATAGCAACCCAAAAAGCGACTTAATAGAGAGTTGGCTTTATGACCCAAACCTGAATAAAGACGAAATGAGCAGTTTGATCGTTTGATATTTACTTTTTTTAGAGGGTATACAGTTAAACTAGCTACAATAGCGTTTAAAGACATATTTGAAAATTCCAGTTACAACATGCACTTCCAAAATTGAAATTATTTAAACAAAAAAAAAAACAAAAAATAAATCAAAAAAAAAAATAAATGGCATTCTTGGATCTTTTAAATGTATAAAGTTCAAATCCATTTTATGTATTTCAAAAAAACTTTTCTCAAAATGAACTTACTCCAAAAATAATATTTCGTGAAAATCTTCCCGACATTGCATTCGTAGATAGATTTTAGTTTATTGAATTTTAGGGACATATGCAAGTAAAGTGGTCTATAATTACACACCGTACGTACATACATATTTATTTCGAACCAATCCGTAGATTTAATCTTAGTTATAAACTTCAATCTAGACCAAATTTATAAAAACAAATAAACATTTTTTATGAACAAAAATAAAACAAACTAAAAACATAAAATCTAAAATAATAGTGCCATAACAAAATTATATATATAAAAAATTAAATACAATTAAAAAAAAAAATAAATAAATAAATTAAATATTTAAAACAAAAATCGCTAATACACTGGTCATCCAAGCATTTCGCAAGAGATACTTACTTTCATGTAAGTATATATGTATGTAGTAGATCAAAGTGAAATCAAATTGTTAAAAAAAGGACACTGCTAATTAATTATAAATAAAAAGAGACACAATAACACATACAGCCGTATAGTGTGAGAGGTAAAAAAAAAAGGAAAAAAACAAACTAAAATCGAATACGAATAAATAATATTTATGTAAACAGAAAGCAATTAGATGGCGTTTATTTTTTTAGAAATTTAATAAACCATATGATAGAAATTTAAAACTTAAACGAAAAAAACGTGTTATCAAAATAAACCAAATAAAGCAAACAATTTTAAAGCAAATCCAGGTCAAAAATCAATGAAATATATTTAGATAAGTTTTTTTAATTATGATATATATATATATATATATATATAAATAAATAAAAAACAAAAAAGCAAATTACAGTATGCAATAGAACATAGTACATCAATAAAAAAAAAAAAAAAAATAAAAAAATTCCGAAAGTGTGGTAGTCGGCACAAAGAACAGCATTAAGCAATTAAATAATTAAAAAAAAAGGTTAAACGAATTATATTGTAGTAGCAGATAGCAAAGCAGCAAACTAATTGTGAATGTTTAAAACCTAATCTTCCTAAATTCTCTCAGTGTAATACAGACAAAGAAACAAAAACAAAAAAAAAAACATAACAAAAAAAATACGAAAATACGTGAGCAAATGGCGACAAAAGTTTAATTCATAATTCTCAAGTAACTTAAAATAAAAAACAAAAAAAAAAACAATTCAACTAAGATCAATAAAATTTAATATTTATTAAAAAACAAAACAAAACGT
Organism: Leucophenga maculata; assembly: GCA_035044805.1. Classification (NCBI taxonomy): domain Eukaryota; kingdom Metazoa; phylum Arthropoda; class Insecta; order Diptera; family Drosophilidae; genus Leucophenga; species Leucophenga maculata. Next base: position 759,672 of record JAWNNP010000643.1, on the reverse strand, counting down.
AATTAAATGAAAGACAAATTTATATAACATTTACAATTATTTATATGTATATAAATAAATATATATATATATACATATAGCAAACATCATATACACATATTAACATTAATACACAAACATTTTAATTATTGTAAACAAAAATGCATAGATCAATGCATTCCTCGGGTTGTTTAAAAAAAAAAAAAAGCGTAATTAGAAAAACAAAAAAATTGTATACACTTAAAAAAGGAAAATAATTACAAAAACACGCGCAAAAATTTGTTTAACTTTTTCCTGAAATACAAACTACAAATATGCATATATATATGTATATAAATGTTTACACTTGTGCTTATATAATTCGGTTACTATATGAAAAGTATAATTGTGGCAAATAAATCATATATTTAAAGTACATACATACATTTAAAGCATTAATCAATAATGCTTCATTGTTTTTGTCATTATACATCTCATTTTCTCGCTCTCTCTCTCTCTCTCTCTCTTACTAGCGATAAACTGTATATTAGCGATGCATTTACTAACGATAAATGTTGTCTAAATGTTATCGTTGGTTAATGCAACACTAGCGAAAAATAAAAACTTTAAGCAAGCAATCCAGCAAATTAAACGAAAATACAAACATGTTGAACTATTTTTAAAGGCTTCATTTAAGTATTTAGCATTTAATACTTTGCCGAAGCTTTATTGTTATGAATTCGCTAAATTAATATTGAAAAGTCGTCTGTATACTTGCCACATACATTTATATTTATTTATATTGCAACAAACTGAACAACATTTTCTATGCAAAATTACTAATATTAATTGTCTGAGCAAAAGTGTACATTAATTTATATACATATGTACATATACATATGTATATATATACAATTAATAAATGAATATATATAGATATGTAGTATTTGTACAATAGTTTTATGTATGGCAAATAAGTTGTTTCCAACATACTACAACAACTATACGAATATATTATATAAGGGTAAATGTGTACTCTAAACGAATGTTTGACCAAAGTTCAAGTGAACCTAGATTCCAAATCCTAATATACAACATTATTATTACTAAACTACATAACAAACATATTTACTATGCTATAAAATATAAATAAAAATAAAACTAAATGGCAAAACTAAAAGAGCGCTGCACTGTTTAATAAACGTTGGGGTTTCAAAAATATAGCCAACAAGTTTTTGATTGATAATTTTTGAAACAACTACTAGAAATCCAATTGAGTTATGATGTATTAATGAAATTGTTGAACAAAAGCACTTCCAAGTAAATCTTATAAATACTACACAGACAGACAGACAGACAGACAAACGGACTAAAAGTGGTATGAATATTTAAAAATTAAATTAAGTAGAGCGTTGATATTTAAGTAATTTACTATAAATACATATATATATATATATATACTATAAATGTATGTTTGTAACCATGTGAAATGATTTCAAATTAGCAAACGAATTATAAGCAATATTTTGGTTCTAATACAAGCAGAACAAAATGAAATTATACGAATTGAAAAATGAATATTTAAAAATATAAAACAAACAAAAAAAAAATTACTTTAATTAATAAGAAAATATTATATTATTAATTAAAACAAAATCAAACAAAGTTATATGCAGTAGAAAACTTTTTTGTTTAATTTTTCTAAAAATTAAATTTATACACACATTTATTTACATATATATTATATAATACTATTGAGATAAATTAAAAAAAAAAAAAAAAACAAAACAAAATTATGTATTTTGTGTACTTTATACATGTATGCTTCAATACTACATACATATATGAATACATATTTACATACATACATATATATATATATATACAATGTAGAGAAAAAAAATAAATAAATTAGACAAAAAAATTTTAAAATGTATGACACAATACAAATAATGTTTCAAATGTTCTTAACATACACTAGTATACATACATACATACATATTTACATATTAAATATAGAGTTACTGACAAAAATTTAATGCAAAATCTCAACAGCAACAAAAGAAAAAAATGTCCTTTTTCGAAATCATTTATTATACATGCAAATATTATGTAAGCGTAAAAAAAAAAACCAAACAAGATAAAAAAGTCCTGTGTTGTCCAAATGCTTTAAGATATATATATATATATAGTTATATAACTAGTTTAGACTATATACATACATACATACTATATAATAATTAATACATAATCTAAACATGTATGTGTTTTGTGTGTGTGTGTGTTCTTTTTTTAACTGTTGTGAATATGAATGATAAGTTTGAATATAGCATATAAATGCAGAAAATTTTTTACTACTACTAATACTAATAGTTCTTGAATTGATTTGAGAGACATAAAATGCAGAAATTTAATAAATTTCTACTGCTTAAAATGTTTTAGATTTTCCTTCTTTTTTTTTCTTTTTTTTTTTAAGTAGCTCTATGGTATAATAACTGACATCGATATACATACATATATAATAAATACAAAACAGCATATATACAGTATCTTATAAAAAAAAAAATCTTTCACAAATAAATAAAAAAACAATTAACTTAAATAAAACAATAAAATTTGCAATAGTCATATTTGGCATATTGTATATATATATAAATTATGTTTGTTTTTTGAGATGCTGTATATATACTATATATATATATATATATATATATATATATATATATACATTACCTATATAATACAAATTGTTCAGATACAGTGTATATGTAAGTACATACAATACATATAAATGTTGAGAAATTGTGTGTGTTATTTTTGACGTTGTTTATTGTCTAACAAAATTTACAAAAAAAAAAAAAAAATATTAATAATAAAAAAACTGAAACACAACAATTAAAAATAAAATTAAAAACATATTACGAGTGTTGTTAAATAGTTTAAGACACAAAATATGTGGTGTTTTATATTAAATGCTTAATTTTTTTTTTTTTTTTTTTTTGTAATTTTTAAAAATATATAAATACACAAGCAAAACTCGTATAAATATATACATACATAGCTATAGCGTGTAGTAATTTATTAGTTTAACATATACACTAACTCTCTCCCACTCTGTTTCGCTCTAAATCTCTCGAATTTTTTATATTCATTTAACTTGAAAAGCTGCCTAAACTTCAAAAAAAAAAAACGAAAACTTGGCAATGCCAAAAGCCTCAAATATATATATATATATATAAATAAATAAATAAATAAATAAATACACAAAAAAAAAAAAAAAAAACACACAAACACGCGTGTTAAAAATTGACTATGCCTTTTTGGCTAAAAATAAAATAATAAATAGAAAAATAAAAACAATATTAAATAATACAAAAAATCACAACAACAAAATTTACAATATTTAATTAAAAACTATTTTAAAAGGTACTTCGAAATCCCTTTAAACTATATAAGTAGGTACCAAAAAGATAATTTATTTTTTAAAGACAACTAGCGAACAAATTATTTTTTTTAATAATAATTTTATTCTTATAGATTTTTTTTATTTTTTTTTTTTTTTACATAAAATGCCATGCGGCATTTTAGGCTGCAATTAAAATTATTAAAAAAAAAAAACATTTAGCAAAAAAATTATAACACCAAATAATTTTTAACCTAAAAGTAGAAATGTAAATGAGGCAAAAATTAAAAAAAAAGTGTAAAGTGAAAAACTATTTTTCGCTTTTAATACTCTTCACAGGCATAAAAATAATAAATTTTAAATTTTAAAAACCTTTACAACACTTACACAATAGACACTCACTCTCTTACTAGCGATGTTTACTGACAATAAACTGTATGTTAGCGATGCATTTACTTACGATAAACTTATCGTTATCGTTGGTAAATGCAACAATTTCAAAAATTATACTCAAGAAGCAATCCAGCAAAATATCTTCAATGTTTTGTTCCTAAGAACTATAAACTATCCATAATGCATGTGAAGAGTAATAAAAAGAAAATACGTGTTGTTGAAAATGAACAATTGAGAGATCACTTAAAATTAAAGAGAATCGCAACTATTTACAAAAAAAACCAAATATATAAAAATATACAATATATATGTATATCAAAAAAAAAAAAAATTTAAAAAATACTAAACAATTTTTGCTGACCATATTCCTTAGGCTTTTTACACCATCTATTATCTACATAAAGTACGAAAAGAGAAAAAAAAACAAAAAACAAATGAAATAACAAAACAATGATATGATGTATAAGAAAATCAGGTAGAAGAAATACCTACTACTTATATTATATTAACTAAATATACATTTGAATGAATATATAAAAACAAAAACAACTCATAAAATTTAAAAAAAAATGCATATTTTTGTGTGTACTACTACATACAAACTATATATATGTATTATATAAAAAGCCAACTCTTGGTTATATTGGCACAAATATATATACACACAGGACACATATACATATATTACTTTATTTAAAATTATCTATTTTTTTTTTCTAAGTTATTGCTAAATCGATTTAAGAATTTATTTTTTATTTCAGTTTCTATTGCTAGCTATTCGACAATGACATATTCAACAGTACTAATAGCAGTAAAATAATACATATAAACACATATATATATATATACAATACATATATATATATTTACTATATACATATATGCAAAATATACATATAAAAAGAAAATAATTTATTTTTTATCCCCGCCTGTGATAGTATTGAAAAAAAAAAAACAAAAACAAAAACTAAAACAAAATAAATAAATTGATGATGTAGAAGATGAATAAAAAAAAATAATAAAAAAAACAACAACAAACCAAAAAATATTCTTATGATTTTATTTTTTAAATCAAATAAAAAAATTTATATATATTAAATAAAATAATAAACATTTATTTTAATTTACTTGAACAATGATTTTTTTCGAATGCATTTTTTAATGCATTATTGGTAAAACAAAATATATATTGTATATGTATGTACATAAAATTGACAATATTTAGTTGTTGAGGTGCAAGAAGCTAATACAATTAAATTCCTACATATCTAATTTTCTTGAAAACAAAAAATAAAAAAATCTAAAATTGTGAAAAACAAAAATACTAATAATTTATATATGTATTGTAGCTATAAATATACAATAATCTATGATGTATGTATATTGTTTATTAAAAATATATATACATTAAAAAAAAAAAATTTAAGAAAAAAAAAAACAACCAAACGAGGCTCAAAACCAAAAAAAAAAAAAAAGTTGTTCAAATTAAAAAAAAAAAACAGACAACTTTAATTTTGGTACAAAAAAAAAAAAAAAAGAAAAAAATCTGTTTCAACAATTATAAAACTTTAAAAGCGTAATCTTGAATTTATATATGTATATATAAATATTTAGTACATATGTAAGTATATATGTATATATATACGAAATAATATATATTATATATACATGCATACATGCTTTCGTGTATTTATATATACAATACATAAATATACCCTATATATGTAAGTATATATGCATATACATATTTATTTATTTATTTAGAACTGTAAATGTGTATGTACCTTTTCAACAACTGACAACGTCTTATACAATTAATTATATAGTATATTTATTTAGTAACAAATATAATAACATGAAAATGAACAACAATAATTATGATGATGTTGATGATGATGATATTTATAACAAAAGCAACAACAACAATTTTACTACAACTACAACTACATACTACTACACAACTAACTAATATATACATATATGTACTTATATAAACCTATTTATTGATATTCGTATAAGCTTAAACAAAAATAAATTTTATGTACTACATAACAAATGAACGAAATGAAACGAACAAATTCGGTGTTACCCTGTTTGTACACTATAACACCCTGCACCGTTGCCGAAAATGTAGGCAAATAATAGATAGAGTATATACGCGAAAATCAAAAAATTCAACTGATTTTGATTCAATATATAAAAATAGAAAAATGCAGAATATATTGTTTATATTCAAAATAGTAATTAAACGCAGAACCAACATTTTTTACAAGCGCATGAGAGCTTAATACGGCAAATATATTTCACTCTTTCAAAAATCTTATCGATAATCACATAGATAATAATCGATAATCACATCGATAATAATCGGTAATCACAATTCAGATCATTGCTTGCACTGTTCCCTTAGCTCAACTATGAAGTGAGGACGAATTTAACGGATAAAGCGAATTACCAGCAAATGGCCACCGTTTGGTCATGTGTAGTTTGATATAGTACAAAAAGCGATATCCGTTGCAACACAAGTGTTAAAATTTCGACTTCTGTGTGTGAGCAGGTTTTGTTGTATTGAAGCTCATATTACATATACACATAATTAATTTCAATTGGTTTTTCAAATTTAAACCATAACGTAGAGCTTGGAAAAACATCGATTTTTATGTTTTTCATATGAAAACATCGATGCATCGGTCTAAAAATCGATGCTTTCCCAGCTCTACCATAACGTTTAATCACTAGCAAGCCAAACTGATACGTGTGTAGGGTAATATATGTACATATACCCTACAATATGCATAAATAAACAAGTAAGAAATAACAGTCAGGCGTAATCGACTGTAAGAGGTCCTGTACCAGTTCAGGTCTCCTAACAAACACATTAAATATTTCCCGAGCTTATTACCAAACTTATGACCACTTCCGACTGCACGAATAAGTGCCTTATAAAACATTTTTTTATGTATGAAAAGAAAAGGGGGGGGGAGGGGGTCGTTCAAATTCAATTGCCTATAAAATTGTCATTTATTATCCGATTTTGATGAACTCTTTGGATTTTAACTAAGAGGGACGTTATCTCTATACTGGCATAAATACTTTTTTTTGTGCCGAAGAAATTTTAATCTTGGGGGTGATTTTATGGGGAAGTGGGGGATTAGGGGCAAAATTTTAAAATAAACTTGTAAAATTCCGGAGCAGTCCTAGTCGAATGCAAAAAACACGAAGTCTCTATCTATTACCGTTTCCGAGATCCTTTCGTTCATACAGACGGACGGACGGAGAGACAGACGGCCATGGCTATATCAGCTCCTCTAGCACTCCTGACCATAATGGGGGTAACTTTGGGGGGTCTCCGACTATTATTTCTACCTGTTACATACATTTGCACAAAACCAATAGGCTCTTGTACCTTCGGTACAGGGCCTAAAAAGAAGTCTGCATTGAAAAGTTTTACAATTTGGCAAATATATATTAAAAGTTAATATAAATTAAAAATCATATAAACCAAATAGTAATTAAAAATTAATGAATATGTTCATATGTTAAGTATAATAAAAGTATTTTCTAGGCATGCATGTTTTCTTTTCCTTTTTTTTTTTTATAACTTAAACTTGGATCTTCGTTTTTATGAGCATTTTTGCTCTTAAACTAATTTAAAAACAAACTAAAAAATAAACTAAAATAAAGTGTTTTTTTTCCAAATATAAAAGCTCAATAAAAAATATATTCATTTTTAAAGAACCTGCAATTAGAGTGCACATGGTTTCATTTACCACCTTCACGTCCACCTCTTTCACTTACAGACACTGGCAGCAAAATAAATCAATTCTTGTTTAAAAACATTTTTTTTTTTAATTAATTTATTACTTAAAACTATTAAATATAAATAGACACATATATCAAATACAAACGAACATATGTACATACATACATAAGTGTACAATCAATCCTTTCAAGACTTGATTTTAAGATTTTTCTTGAGATCGAGCAATGAGCAAAACAAAAAAAAAAAACAAAAATTATAATATTAAATAACAAACAAAACTTTCACTAAGGAAATATAACAATAATAAAAATAATAGTAAAAAAAAAATTAATATTAAAGAATCACACAATTCCATCCAATTTCGATATGTTTCGATATAAATCGATGTGTACTTTTTTTAAATTTAGATATTGCTGAACCTGATAAATGTTATTTAAATTAGAAAGAAAGAAAAAAAAACTACAACAATTGTTGAAAGTGTTTACATATAAAAAATTTTTAATCCATAAATAAGTGCTTTTGAAGAACAACTTTCCACTATATAAATTTACGAAAACAAAACAAAAAAAAAAAAAAAATATATATATATATATAGTTTTATCGATATACATACATACACTTTTATGTGTTTAAATTTACTTGTAGTGTTAAAAATAAATATTTAGAAGATGTATTATGTACCAATTAATATTTACATATACAATATATATATGTATACATATATATAGAATGGCACAAATTGTATAAGTATATTGATTGAATAATTAATTGATTGAACGAAGAAACGAACAAACGAACGAACGTCTTGATTGTAATATGTAGTTCAAAAAATTAATAAAATCCGAAAAAATGCTTAAATCAATAAAATTTCAAACATACATATATCCACAATCACAAAGCATTAGAAACTACAGAACTACAGTGTTGATAAGAACTGTTTCAAAAGTTTCAAGCAATTTTTTTTTTTTTTTACTTAAAATAGTCCAATCTTTTAAATCAATTTTATGTTCAATATGCATTGGCTTTTCCAGTGTCGCCAACATAAATTCTTATTCAGTATGTATAGCTTCCGACAAATAAATATTGATATAAATAATTGTATGCAAAGCATTATCAAGTTTGGTTTTATCACTAATTCCTCGCTCCATTGGCGAAACGATGTACGAATTTATTTCTTACATTATCAAGAGATTTGATTAATTAAAGAGGACTTCACAACTATGAAAATATTCTTGCTCATTTCAAATTTCAAAAAAAATTTGCTATCGATATGAGTCATCGGTTATCGATCTAAGCAAATGGTAAATTGTTAGATTTTGCTATCGATACGATTCATCGGTTATCGATCTAAGCAAATGGTAAATTGTTAGATTTTGCTATTTAGAAAATTTGTGGCACACTTATTAAACAATTTTTTAAAATGTTTAATCAGTATCATTAATATTGAAGAGTACATTTAAAACAAACTTAAAACATTACAGAATAAACCAAAATACAGAATAAACAAAAATAATTTCAAATGCAAATAAGTGCTTAAATGTGTAAAAAAAGGCAAAAATGTTTGCAATTGCACTCAGATCAATTGTTATATTATTTCGGGCTGGCACTGGACTTTTCAGCCATAAAACCAATTTTAATTTTTATTTTAGTTGTTTCTTAAATAAACAGTTTTTATAGATAAAAAAAAAAATATAATAAATTTATCTACATATATATATAGTACATCCATATATGAAACATGTTAGTGCAAGAAATGCATTGCATTATATATCGATTTTGAACAGTTTTATGTCTTCCCTTGTATCAATTAATAAATTAAACAATTATAAAAAAAACAATTATATGAATGAAATAAAACAGTAAAGCCAAAACTAACCTAGAAAGCATTAAACACAAATTAAACGCTTTCACACAGTCAAAAAAAAATCACCTAATGCGCAGTTGCAAGCAATATATATATATATAAATATATATATTGTATATATATATATATATGTATTTAATACTAACTTGTATTTTCCTAGGGACAAATTATACAAATTCTATAACAAGTTTTATAGCATCGACAATTTTTCCTATAGATTAATACTTCTAAATGTAGCTGAAATATTTCTGAACATAATATTATTTTGGTTTTATGATAAAGACCGCAAAACAAACAAAAAACCAAAACAAAAAAAAAAAAAAAAATAGGAGACAAACGAAATTGTAAATTGTGCAGGTTATAAAAAAAATAATAAAAAAAAATAATAATAAATAAAAACAATTCAAACAAAACAATCCAAAAAAAAAAAAAATACGTTAAACATAATACAATCCACTAAATCCAAATAAATCGATTATATTATTATTTTTTGAATTTATCGGTGCTAATTAAAATAATTTTATTTACATTTTTATTTTACATTTTAAATATATATATTTTTTAAATAAATACTTATCTAATATACTAATACTTTTCGCCAAAAGAAATTGTACTGATTTTTATTTTTTTATATAATTTGCGTCTAAGCGTAATAGGAACTTGTCGAGGAAGAAATATTGCTCAAGATACTTAGTTATAAACAAAAAAATGCGTCGAGTGTGCAGAAAATAAAACAGTTAATCTTCAACGCGCCTTAGAGCTGCTACCTAGCTTCGACCGATTTGTGTAACCTCTACCAAACGCGTAAGTAGAGTTAGCTTGTGCAAGGCAGACCTCATAAAGTATATAAATATATTTATTCTTGATCAGCATCAAAAGTTGTTTCCATATAGATATGTCCAACGAGAATTTCGAGACTATAAGAGATAGGAGTCTTCAATTTTGAACTTTCTGGATCTCGTCTGTAGCACTTGTATTCAATGTATGTGCCACCTAACAAATGTTCTATCTTACTTTATTCATTATAAAATATGTCCAGATCGTATCCTCCAGATAAATCTGTCTACCTTGCTGGTTTTTGATAATTCAGCTAGAAAAGCCAAGGTTGCTGCATTTTACGTCCATTTTACGAGTAATAAAATATTGCATAAAGATCCAAATCGAACCGACATATTTGTCTGTCTGGCAAGTATAAAAGTTAGAACATACAAGTTTTAGAATTTATATTTAGTCTCTCCTATTTCCGATTCAAATAAGTATTTAATGAATGTGCGATCCTTACTATTAGGGCTAGTGCTGAATTGCTGCCCATTCTCGGGTTTTTTGTAAGAAAAATCTTTTTATTGTGGCTAAAAACCTACAATTCTTTAATCTGTTGGATAAGTTTATATTTTATATTTATTTATTATCGCTACTTAAATAGATCTGATTACAATAATATATTTTGCTTTAACATTGGTACATATTTACGCGTCTGCTTTGGTTGAGAATACGATCGGAAGAGGAAGTTAAATTGGTTGCTGTTGTCGTCCAGTGCTACCAAATTTCCAGTGTTGCCAGGATACATTGGTGCTGCCTAAAGATGGTACCATTTAGATCGTTGGAACAGGGTCGCCACAAATCTTTCATTCAATCCAAATACAACATTAAGCTGCATTGAGCATACAAAGAGCCTCGATTAAAGCGATCAATTGATGTTGATGATTTGTTCGCTAAGTTAAAGCACAGATTTCAAGCAAGCCATATGGATACCCTGTTGGCCTACCAAAATTTTGCTTTGTATTGATTTTATATATAAATAAAATTGTTATTTAGAGACTTTATTTGGGGATTAATTTTACACAAAACTTTAAAACAGATCGGATACGTGTATTTGGGCTCTACTGTCTACAAATAAGCACTCAGCAGTATACTAAATTTTAATAATTAAACAGTGAACGCAAGAATTTATCTACCAACTATGAATGGGAATAGTTTTGAATATTAAACGAAAATTATTTTAATAACATTTTAATTTTTATGACACTAACTGGAAAACAATGGCAAAGAAGCTTAGTTTTATTATTTATTTTTAATTTTTTTTTTTTTTTTTCTTTTCTGACCATATAGTGAGTTTTAAACTTAACTGCCAGTTATTGCACAACAACTACAAATTCAAATTATTTTAACCAGCTGAATTGTAGATATAAAGAAAAACTTGCTTTTGGAAAATTATTAACAAGTTTCTAATTAGTTAAAAAATTTTAAATAATATTAATAATAGCATATTACAAAACAGGCAATAATTTTTTTTTATATATATATTTTAATAAATTATATTCTCTTTCACTCTTTATAACTTAATTCCTCTTTAAATATGCAGACTACTCAGCGAAACATATAAGACTAGAAATTTATTACCTGAAAGTAAAATGCAAAAAAAAAAGAAAAATAAACAATAATAAAATAAAATTAAAATAAAATAAAAAATATTGAGTTGTAACATTATTGAAATATAATTCATGAAACTTCTTGCATTGTTATGCTATTACAATAGTTTTTAGTAGTTTTTTTAGTCTACTTAATTTATTTTATTTTATTTTAATTGGCATGTCAAAATGTATTTGAAAAAAAAAACAAATACTATTAACTTAAACGTTTGACTTATTTTTCAATGAACTCAACAGGCTGAGCTTATAGAAAAATACGACTATCAGCTTTCTAACTTTTAAGTAAACAGTTTATAAGGTGCATACAATTTTTTAAATAATATAATTATTGTTTTTCACATTTCAATAAATTAACTGGTGCAACATATAGCGAATGTTTTCTGTTTTTTTTTTTTTTTTTTAGTTTTTATTATTTGTTTTATATGTTTTCAGTGGTTGTGATTTGAAGTTATATAAAATTATGTCTAAACTAATTATAAAATTCACTCTAACGACCATAAGCGACCAAAGCGGTAACGAATTGAACATGTTATACTCGTCTTGCAATACAAATTTATTTTGCAACGAAGAATTAAAAAGCAAAACAAAAATATATACAATAAATAAATATATATGTATAAAAATTACAATAAAAAAAAAAAAAACACAAACACTAATGTAAAAAATCAAAAACAATAAATGTTATGCACAACTTTTATACACGTATATATACAAAAAAAAAAATAAATAAAAAATATATATATTTAAATAAAAAAAAAGTATATACATACATATACATTTATAAGAAAAGCTAATTCTAAATAAAAAGTGTTTAAAAATTTAACAAAAAAATAAATTTTAATAATAATAATAAAAAAAACACCCACAGAGCTATTCCAAACTCAAACAAGAAAAATGCAAAATCTTTCAAATACGAAAAAAAAACAATTCATTAAATTAATATGTGTTTTTTATATATGTATACTTGAAAAAAAAAAAAAAAATTAATAACAAAAAATTTAAGTAAGCATTAAATTGAAAGTAATACATAGATAAATGATTACTAATTCTTGTGCCCTCCTTCGAGATATATAGTCATACATATATATATATATATATATATATACTTACGATATAGCGTAGATATTTTGCTCAATGATTTTAAGAAATACATATTTATGTACTTATGTATATGCATGGGTTTATATATATACTAAATATTCATATTAGCTATTTGTGTTTTCACATCTTAAAACAGTTTACAAATTGAAAAGAAAATTATAATTAAGAACAACAAAAAAGTGCTAAAGTATTAAAAAAAAAAAAAAAAACAAAAAAATTTATAAACGATATTTTTTAATTTAAATTTAAATTTAAAGCGCTCATTAAACATTCTGTTATGCTCAATAATGCAGGGCACTGAATTTAATTTAAACGTCTTTTAATTTCCATATGAAACCCTGTATTATTGTTAAAGAAAAACAAAATTATAAGCTGTAATGAAAATAAAAAATTTTAAACAAATAAATAACAATAAAATATTTAAACAACAACCGAACATATGCCAATTTAAAGTAAATGCAATCAGGTAATAAAATCAAAATTTCAAATACATATTTGCTTCATTTGTGCTTTAATTCTAATGTAGGTACTACTTATATATATATTGTATACATTTATATATAGGTACAAACAAATTAAAAAAAAAAAAAAAAACTTATACATATTATTTTGTTATGAATTAAAAAAAAATGTACGCTTTGCAGCAACTATTTAAACTTTGTTTCTTTGTTTTAGCCAACAACTAAAAAGTCTAGAAAAATATATATAGACAAACCTATAAATTTTATTATTTTTTTTGTTAAATGCCAAATTAATGTTATATGCAGTTGTGTCTCTGTGTATCCTATAAAAAAAAAAAAAAAAAAAAAAAAAAAAAAAAACACGTTTAGTAGTTATATGCTTTACAACACTAGTAAACTAAAATTTAAATAAATTGCGCCAACAACAATAATTAAATGAAAAAAAGACCGATAAACATAAGACCAACTGAAAATTAATTCAATTATTAAAGAAAAAAACCTATTTTTAAGCCTTCTAACAAAAAAAAAAAAAAAAAATTTAACTGAAATTGTAAACAAGTGGGAACTTAATAGACAAAAACAACAACAACAACAACAACAAAATGTTTTTCCGCCGGTATTAATTTTTATTTATTTATTTACTTATTTAATTAATTATTACTAGCTATGTAATTTAAGCAGTTACAATTAATAAATATTTTATGCAAAAGAGTACAATAAAAAAAATTTCCAAATTATTTAATAAAATTTTTGTATGAAATATTATTATGCATTTAATTATATTACAAGCTAAGGCAAATTTTAATTTATACTCAACACACAAATTAAACATATTTAACGGAAATTGTGCTAGTCATGTCCGTCTGTCTGTCAATTTTTAATTCGAAAAAGAGATGAACAGAGAACTTGAATATTACATACATATTTATATGAAATAGAGCCTTCAAGCTTGCATATTTAGATGCTTATATTCCTTCTTGAGATCACTTGTATACATGGAACGTACTAATTGACACTTAACATGTTTAGATAGATAAAAATAAACAACATTGGTTGTACATAGTATCTCTTTTAAAGTTTTCAAAGCAAATGATATGTAGTTTTCAAAACTATGTGTGAAGAGCATTTATGCTTCGGTTACACCGCAGCTAACTTTTTCTCTGGTTTTTTAGTTGTTTTTTTCTTTTTTAACAAATAATTTTCTCTGGATTTTTTATAAATTTTAAGAGAGCTTACTGAAATTTTGACTAATATAAAGAAATTATATTTTTTTTTTTTTTTTAGTTTTAATATTAAATATTTGTATAGCAGATCATAGCCTAAGACCCTTTCAGTTTTGACTGTTGTAGGGTGTGATCAGCATATACAGTAGTGATACACCATTTGATGATATAAAGCAATACACAGCCTAAATTTGGAAAAACTTTATTTTAATTTTTTTATGATTTTATTTTATGTAAACTACTGGGGAAACTTAAATGCAAAGAGTATTTCTAGTTAAAAAAAAGAAATACAAAATATATATATAAATAACATATATATATATATATATATAAATATAAAAATTTGAACAACGTGTATAACGCTTCAGACAATAAGCTTTGGCCACACACATCCACATTAAAACAAAAGTTTTGCAAAGTTTTTAAATTTTAAAAATAAAAATCTTTTTTTGTTTTTAATATTTAGCCCACACACACACACATGAAATCGCTTTTTATTTTTTGTATGACATTATGCAAAGAGCCCGCAAACAAAATAAATAAATTGAACGCATTTTAAGGATAACATATCACATACAAGATTGTATAAAACAGAGGCGAAATTAATATGAAGTATTTATGTATTACTTATACAATATACAAATACATTAATAAAAAAAAAAAAAAAAAATAATAAAGATTTTTAAGAATTAAAAACATGAAAATAAAAGTTTCTTTTGCATGTGTGAAATTATATACATACGAGTATTTACACAAATACATACAAACTATATACCTAGCTGCAAAAGTATGCGTGTATACAATTAAGCGATTTTTCACACAGGCTTCAAATATTTCTAATAATAATTAAAACCAAAAAAAAAAAAATAAAAATTAATTAACCTAACCTAAAACAAGAAACAAAGCAGCGAGTAAGAAACCAACAACAACAACAACAACAAACAATTCTACAAGGTTAAAAAACAAAAACATTTTATTAAATATTTAGAATGATATACATATGCATGTATACATATACATATATACATACATATATGCATGTGCATACATACAATACACATATATTAAATGCATATGTATATATTTGACTTTGTATTATACATATATATAGAAAATTTTATGTATACAAAATAAAATATATGTAGCTGTTCAACAATTTATATATTTACATGAGCATTTAACAAAAAAAAAACAAAAAAAAAAAAAACAAAAATATATATAATAATAATAAATAAAAAAATATATATATACATATTTAAAAAAAAAAAAAAAATCAATAGCGCCAAAAAAAATTAGTTTTTAAATGCATATTTTTTGCTGTGTCTTAGTCCATATGTCGTAACGAATTTATTAAAAATGCAAAAAAAAAAAAAAGAAGAAAAAACTTAAAAAAAAATATAAAAATCAATTAAAAAACTAAAAAAAAAAATTAAAAAAACAAATAAAAACAAAAAAAAAAAATTAAAAGCGTTCTTAAATTTTACCAAGCATGAGAGCAAGCAAAGAAAAAAAACTTCAAGAAAGAGACATTTAATGCAAGCACAATAAGCATAGTTATTAACAATTGCCTTTGGTTTTTAATTGAACACTACTAAACTAAACTATATACTATATAAATATATATATATATATATACATAAAATATATATACAATACTATTACGATGAAAACAAATTCAACAATCTACTACTGCTTGAACAAGTTTTTAAACAAACAATAAGTGAAAACATCTTCCTTGTTTTATATATTGAACAATTATATTGTAATACCTAAAATACCTTAAAAGTTGATTATACAAAAAAAAAAAAAAAAAAAAAAAAAATTCTAATACAAAATACACACACACACACATACATACAACTTATATAAATATATATATATATTTATATACATACAAAACATTATAACAAATTTAAGTCTTATATACAACATTCATACAACAACAACAACAACAACAACAACAACAATTTTAAATCTTAGTAGTTAACGTCAGCGATTTAGCTAAAAGTAAGTTACTCAAATTCTGAATGAAACCATACATAGTACATACAATATATATTAGAGAGAATAATAATATAAAAACAAAATATATATACATATATATATATATATAAATTAAAATATAAAAGAAAAAAATTCTCTAAACAGCCCAAACTAAATAGCAGTATAGTTTAAAGGTTTACGAAATATACATAAAAATACATCCGACACAAGTGTAACCCTTATACTATTTAGACATTAAATTGAAAAATTGTGTATTGTTCCGTATTGAAAAGAACACCAAAAATAAAGATACAAAAAAATTATAAAACTTAGAAAAAAATCTTTTAATTTTTTTTTTTCGCACACTTGTTGGATAGTATAAATTGTTTAATTGCAGACGAACAATCGTAAAGTGCATTTAAAAACAAAAATCATAATAGAACGCAGTCTCTATCTATTACTGTTTCCGAGATATGACTATATCGACTGGGCGGTCTCCGACCATTATTTCTAACTGTTACACACATTTGCAACGCAACAGAAAATAAAAGAAATAACAGTATGGGTTATCCGCCGGATCACCTCCGCGGAGTTTCCAGTTATAAATCAAAAATAAACAACATAAAGTTCTCTGGTCCGAAATTCTTAATTATTCCGCGAAATGACAAAGACTTAGATTTCTCAAAAAAAAAAAAAAAAAAGAGGAATTCCTAAATATATAATACAAAGTGAGTTCGAAAAGCAACTGGATTGATCATAGTTCATATGTGGCTCTCTTTCACTAGCACAACAAATCATGCTTGGTTATACAAAAAAAAAAACACTTATTCGCCCGTATATTCCATTACCTACGAAGTGTAGTAACTGTCTTCGTTATGGACATATCCACAGAGTATGCTGCAATAAGAAAAGCTGCTTCAAATGTGGCAAAGATCATCCAATAAACGAAGCATGCAACAACAACAGCATAAGCTGTGTCAATCGCCGCGAAAGTGGATTTATGAGCAACACACATAACTCAACCAACAAAAATTTTTCTATTTTCATTATACTCTATGCTCTTGAATGGCCATAAACCATCTTTCGGTCATGGCCGCATTTAGAATGGCAAGCCAGCTTTTGTAATCTTGTGCGTGCTGACGCTAGTTGTTTTGAATGAATACCTGTTCATTCCGATGCATGCCCGGTCGTCCTCTATTTCGGCGTCCTCTAATCAAGTTGGGGCCCCCGATGCAAACCATGCGTGCTCGAGCTCTTTCATCTTTTCGAATGAGGTGACCAGCTCAGTGCAGCCGCTGGAATTTTATGCGCTGGACTATGTCAACCTCATCGAATAGCTCGTACAGCTCGCGGTTCATACGGGACCTAAACTCGTCGCCGACTCTAATAGGACCGAAAATCCTGCGAAGAATCTTCCTCTCGAAGACTTTCAACGCTGTCTCATCCGACTCAATCACGGTCCATGCCTCTGCGCCATACAATAGGACCGGGAGTATCAGCGTCTTCTAGATCTTTATTTGCGTCTTTCGAGAGAGGGCTTTACTTCTCATTTGCTTGATCAGTCCAAAAGAGCATCTGTTTGCAAGCATGATTCTTTGTCTGATCTCCAGGCTGACGTTGTTGTTGCTGGTTATTTCGGATCCAAGATAGACGAAGTTTTCTACAACACTGAAGTTGAAATTCTCCATCGTCACTGACCGTTCAAGAAGCGATGACGGTGTGCGAGAAAACACCAAGTAGTTCTTCTTGTCCTCATTCACCGCTAGACCCATTAGCCGAGACTATTTTTCCATTGCTGAGAACGCCTGGCCGACACGCGTTTACTGCGTACGTACGCGAACAGCATCACTTCCTTTTGGAAGATCGAGCCCGATATATTCTGTATGTACGGGTACTGGCGTAGAATGTATTCCATCAGGAGATTGAAAAAATCGCACGACAGAGCATCGCCCTGCCTGAAACCTCTCTAGGCATCAAAGGGGTCGGAGAGGGTTTTCCCCACCCTGACAACGCTTTGTGTGTTAGATAGCGTCGCCATGCAAAGACGGATAATCTTTGCCGGGATACCTAGTGCAGACAGGGCGTCGAAGAACTTCGATCGTATCGGCGTGTCGAAAGCGGCTTTGTAGTCGACAAATAGGTGGTGAGTGTCCTTGTTAAACTCACGTGTCTTTTCCAAGATTTGGCGTAATGTGAATATTTGGTCACTGGTCGACCTTTTTGGTCTGAAGCCACACTGATATCGTTCTATCAGTGAATCGGTATATGGCTTCAGCCTATTATACAATGCGCGACAGAATCTTATATCCAATGGAAAGAAGAATTATTCCGCGGTAGTTGGCGGAAACAGCAGGGTCACCTTTCTTAAAGATAGGACAGAGAACACTGAGATTCGAGTCATTAAGTATGCGTTCATCAGATAATATCTTGCATAAAAGTTGGTGCATACTCCTAACGAACTCTTCGCCGCCGGTCTTAAATAGCTCAGCTGGCAGCCCATCAGAGCCTGCCGCTTTGTTATTTTTCAGCTTTTTAATAAGTGAATTGACCTCGTTATAGTCTGGTAGCTCTACAATAGTGCCATCATTAACTGGTGGTTCCGGTGTCATTTCTCTATCGGCGGAATTGTGCGCTTCATCGCCTCCGAGTAGGTTGGAGAAATGACTCCTCCATAATCTCAGTGATTCCTGTTCATCCGTTACCAGATTTCCATTGTCACCCTTACAGAAAGTTACTCCGGGCTTAAAACCTTCAGTCAGACGCTTGACCTTTTGATAGACTTTTTGAGCTTCATTTCTGTCACGTAACATCTCAACATCCTCAAACTCCCACCTTTCTTGCTCCTTTTTCTTGCGTCTGAAAAGGCGTTTCTCCTCTCTCTGTTTTTCTCGATATCGCTCTGCAGAGTTCGCTGATAGGAAGCGTTCTTCTCTGCAGTAGCATTGCGACGCTCCTCGTCGTACCAAGAATTCTTCACAGGTTTTGTATAACCAATGACATCCTAGGCAGCCCTATCCATGGAGCGGGTGATATGTATCCACTGCTCACATATATCTCGAGAAGACGGAGAAGTTTCCCGGTGCAGTCGGTAGAGTGTGTTTGAGAAGGCTGCGGCGGTCTGTTCTGATTGCAGCTACGCTGAGCCTAGTGCGTACCTTGGCTGCGACAAGATAGTGGTCCGAGTGGTCGGACCACGTAACGTTCGCACGTCCAACATGCTAGATGCGTGCCTTCCTTCAATCAGAATATGATCAATTTGGTTGCGTGTTATTTGATCAGGACTCAGCCATGTAGCCTTGTGGATGTTAAGGTGTTGAAATCTGGTACTACTAACTACCATGTTTCGACCTGCGGCGAAATCGATTAGCCAGTGTTGGAGGTAGTGTCGTGAAGGCTAAATTTTCCGACGGTTGGCACAAAGTTTCCTTCCTTCCCAATCTTGGCGTTGAAATCGCCCAGGACGATTTCGACATCGTGTTTGGGACAGCGCTCGTACAGACGTTCCAAGCGCTAATAGAACTCATCTTTAGCATTGTCGTCTTTCTCTTCCGTCGGGGCGTGCGCACAAATCAGGCTAATATAAAAATATTTATCCTTGATGCGTTTCGCGGCTAGGCGCTCATTAATCAAATATAAATATATTTATTATACTATCTACGTTTAATATAATCCTCTCCTTTTTCGATATTACATAGACCTAATATTATAAATATCATAAATGTATGTATAACCAATATAGTTGAAGTCCTCAGTAGCCAATGCTATTTCTTTAAGCTAGATTTCTAGAATAATCTACGGTCTCGCTGTATATAATAAAAATAATAAATACTGTACAATCAATTGCTTTCTATTACAGACTATAATCCGGACACTAAGTCACTTACCACAAATTTAATTCGCTGCTACTTTAACACGAGAATGAGTCTTTGTTCTCTTTCTAACGTACACAAATGCATACTCACTACTACAGTCGTACCTCAATTATGTAGGATAGTCGGACCCGGCAGCATAATCAATTTTGCCGGGTGATCGAAGATAAATTTGTACTTCACATCTCATTATGGCTATTACACACATTATCTATAAATGTTTAGGTAATATATCTCTACATTTTTCGAGATCGAAAAGCTATAAACATTGGCTTCACATCGAGCTGACAAATATATATGCATTACAAACAAATTTCTCAAATAAATAAAAAAAAAAACAATTATATGCAGATTTACAAAACAGTTCAAATAATTTACTCGTCTATTATTTGTACAATATAGCAAAAAAAAAAGTCAAATTAATATGTACTATTTTAGAATTTTCTACGTTTAAGTATCTCCGGACGCCAGTTAACCGGATGCGTTTCCTCGCTCGCCTCGTCATCTTCTTTGTATATTTTGATTGTCTTATCTGCTTCGCCGGTAATGAGACGTGATCCTGAGTGATCGAAACACATGGCAAATATGCCTGCCTCGCTGTCCATAGAACCTGGCTGTACGGGTGCTTGGAAACGCTGGAAATTGTAACCAGTGCGCCAGTCCCAAAAGAACATTGTACCATTGTCACCGCCTGAGACGAGTACGCCATCTTCATTGGTTGCCATGCAGTTGACAATAGCATTATGGCCGGATATGTTTTGTACGAAATTACCCTCAGGGCAGCGCCACTGTTTGATGTTATCCGGCGATGCAGATGCAAACATGTACAACGTAGGATGTAACACTACGCTACGCACCGACTTTTTGTGATTGGTTAACGTGCAAACGCTCTTACCAGCTGCCAAATCCCACAAACGTACCGTCGAATCGAATGAGCCTGTAATGATTTGCGGATTTGTTGCCTGTGCCACAACGCTGGCGACTGTATTCGTGTGCCCGGAAAGTGTATGTATATTGGCCTTTGTACGCATATCCCAAATACGTGCTGTTGAATCACGGCCCGCTGTTGCCAATACATCGATGGTCGGATGCAATGCTAGCGAATATACAGCCGATAGATGTCCATGATAATGACGTATGACTTTATTGTACTCAAGATCCCAGCATTTAACTTGTCGATCTTCACCACAACTAAATAGATACGGATGCTTGGTACTCACTGCCAAACCGCGTACAGTGCTCACATGACCAGTCAGCGAAAGTTTCAGCTTGCCACTAGCTAAGTCCCATATTTTAATGACACGATCTCCGGAACCGGTAGCAAACCATTCATTGCCCGGCTCAACGGCAATGCAGCGTACCCAACCAAGATGACCCGAAATAACACGAGTTAGTTTCCACGGTGCATGCCATTTTGGTTTTGGTATTGTAGGCGCCTTCTTCTGTATAAGTTGTGTGTTGCCATTCGTGCCGCTACCATTGGCAATGGAAGCACGTACAATTGAGTTATTCGCAGCGAAATTTGTTCTGTCCTTGTTCACATCCACTGTGTGGATAGCACTGCTACCAGCTGCATCGATTGAGCCATCAGCAATGGCTAATGGTGTGTTATTTGTTATCGCCAAGGCTCCAGCTGTCGTTGCAGCAATACCGGCCAATTTTTTGTCAGCAGCGGCTTTCGCAACACGATCGAACACCAGTCCATATGTGTCTCGAGCTTTAATTGATTTTTGTGTCTTTTCTCTGTAAGCCGCGTTAAAAAGTAAGTATTAGTATCAAAAAAAGAGCATATGTAAACGTTTACTTACAATTTCTCATCAATCTCGGGCAGTGTTCCTTGATTGGAAACAAACAAATCGTGTGTGCGTTTCAGAGAGCGGAATATTAACGTGTGCACACTATGTCGTTGCACTTCTTCCATATTTTTGTTATAAGCTTATTAAATCGCAGGTATATGCATAAATTATCTAGTAAAAATAAATAAAATAATACCGGCGTGTTTTGGAAACAGACGCTCTTGCTCTACTTCAGCATATGGCTTTGAACGACATTCACAATGAATGCATAAAACAGTGTTGCAAAATTTAGCGCAATTTTCATACGAATAGTACCTCTAATTTTCGTTTCAAGCGAGTTGAGAACGTGTTTTCACATTCTTTTCTAGCATAATTATATGAATGTCAAATTACTAGACGACCAAGCTTAATGACAAAATATAATATACATATACACAATCTTGTGCAATGCAAGCGAAACAGCGTTTGTGATTGTGAATAGTATATTTAATTTTCTGGCAGTTTAAGCACACAGAAGAGGGCACCAGCGATTCCGTCGAGTAGCCAATTTGTAGTATCAAAACGTAAATGAAACATATATAAAACATTAAATTATTGATGAAATATGTGTAGTTATATTTTTGGAACCACATATCGTCAGAGCATAAATCTGTAAATACAATCCTAAAAACTAGCTATTATCAAAACAGAGCGCTATGAATTACATTTAACACTAAGACTAAGCTCTAACGAAGAATAAAAAAATTCAATTAAACTAGATAAAAAAAATATGCTGATTTTCTATGTAAAATCTGGTGCTAAGCCAAAAAATAAAGCTCATTAAGAAAATAGAATGGTTTTTTAGAAGTTGATAAATACATCCCGTACCTACTAATTATATACAAGGTCTGTCGCAAAAGAAACAGGACTTTTTAAATAAACCTGTTTCTGGTGGCGCCACCTATTGGTGGGTATATGAAATGAAAAGTTTGATCTCTTGTTGACATTTCGTAAAAATTTTAAGACAATTGGACAACTACAATCGAAGTTATCGATCAAAAAGTGACAGCAGCTTTTGGTCATCGGACGTAAAATGCATTTTGAACAAAGAGCAAATATTAAATTTTGTTTTAAACTTGGGAAAACGTTCACTGAAACATTTCAAATGATGAAAAAAGTTTATGGTGATCAGTGCCTATCCCGTAGTAATGTGCATGAGTGGTTTAAGCGATTCCAATAAGGTCGTGAGGACCTCTGTGACGATCAGAAGTCGGGCCGGTAAAATCAGTGATTACCCAAAACAATATTGAAAAAGTGCAGGAATTTATTAAGAATGAGCCGAAATCTTCTTTGCGTTACATGAAAATGGAGTTAAATATCACCAAAGACTCCATTCATCGCATTTTGATAGATAAATTTGGTCTACGGAAGGTGTGCTCCAAGTTTGTTCCGCACAAATTGACTGAAGAGCAAAAATTGCTACGAATCCAACATTGTAAGGATTTGATTAAGGAGTCGAGAAAGGACATAAACTACAAATATTCGATTATGACTGGTGATGAAACGTGGTGCTTTCAATATGATCCCGAAACCAAACGTCAAAGTGCCGAATGGAAGCATCCAGACGAGCCATCACCGTCTTCAGAAGTCAAAAATAAAGACAATGCTGATTTGTTTTTACGATTCCGAGGGTATTGTACACCGAGAGTTCGTCCCACCTGGCCAAACGATTAATGCTGTGTTTTACCTTGGTGTTATGAAGCGTCTTTTGTCACGCATTCGTCGTGTTCGACCACAATACCGTGAGGCAGGGTTCTGGCGCCTGTTGCACGATAATGCGCCGTCTCATCGGTCGACGCTTGTCACTGATTTTTTGACAAAAAACTCCATATTAACCATTAATCACTCACCCTACTCACCTGATCTGGCACCCTGTAATTTTTACCTATTTGAAAAACTTCATTTGCCCATGAAAGGACACTGGTTTCAGGACATTTCAGCTATCCAAAGGCGACGACCGATATTCTCAAAAGCATTCCGAAAAATGATCTTAAACACTCATTTGAAATGCTAATTGACCGGGCTAAACGCTGTATCGAAGCACAAGGAAACTACTTTGAATACAAAAATATAACTTTTGAAAAATATTAATTATTTGTTTTTTTATTTGAACAGTCCTGTTTCTTTTGCGACAGACCTTGTACATTTGCAAAAACTTAGTACACCCTATGTGCTGCAGGCCAGGGTATAAATACGGAAATTAAGCTATATCTCGAAAACTAGTCCACTTTCTTATAATTTGATTCACAAGTTTTGAACTTAGCGCGCGATTTTATATGGAAATGACAGTCTAATCTCATGGATACAAATCGTTGTAAATTAGTGTAATTCATGGGGTTAACGCAGAGCTAAATTTCAAATTTAATGACATTTTAAACTTATTTTGCAATTAAAGCATTTTTGATTATTACTCCAATTTCTTAATTAAAATGCCTAATTGATACCTCACAGCCTACATTACATTTGGCAACCTGTTCCTTTTTTTTTTCGTGACCACCAGATTTCTTTACATAATTTAAAAAAAAAAAATAGAATATGTTAAACGAAACGTTTTTCTTTTTTTTTGTTTTGTTTTATTTTTTTGTAAAGCAAATTTTTTATTAATTTGCGGGCACCGGTGAACCGGAAGCCGCATTACTCGATGATAACGACGATGAAGTTTGCGGCGATGCTGACGGCGTGCTGACGACACCAACAATTCCAACTGGCTCCGGTGCCGCCGTCGTTGCCCTCGATGCATTGTTCGTGGTGGAGTTGTTGGTCGTAGTGCTGGTACTGGTGCTGCTGCTGTTGCTGCTGGTCTGTTTCCGTACCATTTTCTTGATGTAATTGCACAGATTCTCATTCTTCGTTCGCGACACAACATTATCCACTTTATACGGTGGTGAAATGGTAACATCATCCAGTATTTGAATATTATTTCCTTGCCAGGAGACATCAAGCTGTGTTAGTAAAGAAATCATTTCAAAATTAGCTAATCGAAATTATTTATTATTATTCGAGAATATTACCGTCGTGTTGGCGAATTGTTTGGCTATCACTCGATACAGTTCTTGTGCTTCAGGGCTCACATCAGCATTTCTCGATTTCAAATAAGTTTGTCGCAGTTGCACTGTTTTCCTTAATCGGATCTTCACCTATAAATTCATTAAATATACATTATATTTGTTTAAATAACATAAAATGACAGATATTAAAATTTAGTATATTGTTACCTGCTCCAAGTTAAGTTTTTGCGGATCCTCCAAAAGATTGCCGTTGCACTCCTTAATTACCTGGACGTTGCTACAAAGCGATAAATTTAGTACAAAAACGTCGCTCAATTCTTCAGAAGTTTTTGAACAACATTCTATAGTGAAAGTTAAGAAATTTACGCGATGTAAGGAATATTCCGGAATGTAAATAGATAAATTAGTAATTATATTTTTTAATTTTTCTAATTGAACTGTGAGAAAAGTCTATGAATCGATTTGAGGCAGATCATTGGTATGCTATGCATATAGATAAATAGTTCAGATATGTAAGCATATAAATACGTCTTATATGTTGAACTTTTAAACCTTGCTATTTCATTTCAGAAATTCTAACATTTAACAAATTGGTTGGTTGACAGCTACTACATTTTATATTGTTATCTCCCTCGCTTTCGCAAATTGAAAGTTTTTAGTTCAGCTTCACTGTTTAAACCAAGTACCATAGTAAAAAAATTTAAAAAGATAAATTAAAATAAAATAAACAGGTTCTAGCCCGCAAAATAGAGAGCGCACATAAAATTGACTCTAATATAAATACGGCTTTTACCTCAATATAATAATTGACTGGATTCAAATGAGACTGACGCGTAGCACTCATGAACCACCATATCGAAAATAATATATATATATATATATAGATATAAAGCGTATCTGGCGTGCGCTGCAATTATTGTTTTCCCTTATTATATCCATTATTTCCACTCAATTTTAACGTCGAGCACGATCAGGATATTTTCCTTAGCTAACTTAAACTTTACTAAAAATGTGAACGATTTGAAAGCATACATACTAACATATGTAAATTGGACCAACAAACATTATTTGTTGTACACACATAATGTGTTGAAAGAGTATAAATTTTTTTTACAAAAAAACAAATTAACGGTAAATCGTTATCAGTATAAGCATTACAGTTACTATGGGTTTATATGTTAAATTTTGTATGGCGTTGGTAGTCTACTAATATAATGGCGCATTAGTTTCATAAAATCAAAACTTATTAACCAATATTTAATTGACATATATTAACGCGACACAGCTTATCAATAAGTATTTCATTATACACTATTTTATTGGATCTTCAGCACTTTTTTCACAATTAAAGAAAAAAAAAAAGGTAAGAAAAAATGCTATGTTATGAAAAAAATAAAAAAAATGTTATGTAGCTAAATGCTTCAATTCCATAACCCCAGAGCTGCTTTCGAATGAGATCAATGGGGCGCGATCCAGAATGATATGAACACATATACATACAAACATACATACATCTGTATGTATGCATATTTTAACTTGATTTCGCTGTATTTGTTGTTGTTAATGCTGGTGCTGCTGCTTATGTTGCTGCTGTTGTCGTCGTAGCACAATTTGTTACGACTGCGTCGCAGGAAACAAAAGTTCACAGTAATTTTCTCTTTTTAATTGTTTTGTTATTGTTTATTAATATGTTACGAAAAAGGATACTCAATATTAACATCTTTGTGTTGTGATCAAAGGCAAGCACTTCACCCTCTACATCCTCGCTGAAACAGGTGGTACACAGCACAGTGGACCCAATATTAAAGCAATCATTGACTGCATTTACAGCAGCGGCCATATTTAATTGCCAAATTTGAAATCCGTTTCGCTATGTTCTCCAATAGCACACACGCGCAATTAGTAGACAGACAGACAGACTTGGCTCTCCAAACACACCACCATACACCGCTCGACCAATGGACGCACAAGAAAATGCAACGCCAATTTTACAGCTTGTAATTTGTTTACAACTCGATATGCAATTCGTTTGATTTTGGCGCAATTTCCCCGATCGTAGGCACGGTTTCTAAACAAATGGCGATGTGAATTGACTTAGCACCGCTTCTTTTCCAAATTGTACTCAAAGTTTTTGATTTCCTTTTCTTTTTTTGCCTCTTCTTTCGCTCACGTTTTCACGGCTGTACTGTAATTGGCGTGTTTTCTATTGTACAGTTGTTAAATTTCACTCGTTTCGTTCGGCGAAAAGGTTTTAGACGGATTCTAAATGGAACGTAACGTGTTCAACGTAACGACACTGATCGTTCAATATATTACAAAATATATTAGTATATTTAAAAAAAAATATATGTATGTATGTAAGTAATAAAATTGGCGACTTCGACTGACTGACTCCGTTCGTATATAGAAATACAACTGTACAGAAGAAGCTGTGCTGTTACATTATCGCTATTTTTCTGGTATTTTTTTAGGCATCTAACAGCATGTACAATAGCATTTCAAAACTGGTCACATTGAACTCTTTTGAGCTCGATAACGAAAATAGTCAAAGACTGCTTCGATAAACCCTTAATAATCGAACAATATAATCCAAATTTTAATAAATTAATAGTATATTCATTATTCTAGTAATACTAAAAAAATGCGTCAGGTCTGTGTATTCTTCATCAGCTCAAGATATGACTCAATCTAACCATGTACGTCCTGTTTATGTATGAATAGGGGATATAGTCCCGAAGTTTATGGCCAATATTACTAGAAACTCACTTATAAATATGTCTTCTATTTAAATCGAGAGCACATTTCATTGTTTAAGTACTTTTTTCTTAAAATTAAAGGCGATTATTTAGAAAAATAGTCTCATTTGCTTATTTTGCCCATAGATCCTGGTCATGTAGTTCAGTTTTTGGATCAATAGCTCTGGTAGAACCGTTCGAATGTGCACTAATCAATGATTATACGATGATATATGATGGTTTTCATGAAAACATTTTGCAATAAGTAAAAAATGTGTGAAGAAAAGCTTATCCATGAAATATAAATTTTTATTATTTCATGATTTTCTACATTTTTAATATTACATAAATAGTATTCGTATGTGCAGATAACAATCATATGGCACTCTGTTGACGCTATATCTTGTTTTCAAGTTGAAGTGTAATTTAACTCGAAGTTAACACGACGCTGTGAAACTCGCCCTAAATTATTTCTTTGAACATTAATGTTATTTTTATATGCTTCCTTGTGATTGCGTTAATCTTCAGGTGAATGAAAAACAAGAAGAAGTACCTAATAAAAAGAGTCTGCAATGTTTTTGGCAACGTGCTGATGTTTTGTTTATAAAATGTTCGTTTCTAAAACTCATTAGAAAAATATGTTATCTATTGAATTAAATGTATTAATGTTGGTATTCGTAACAAAGCAATATGGCTGTAGCTGGTCTTCGTCGTCGCAGTAACAAAATCAAAGCCAACGCCGCCGCTATGCCATATCTATACATGTTTCTTGCGGTCTTAGGCGTGATGCTTTTGGCGCCGGTATTTGAGGTAGTAGAGTGCGTCAACAACCACTGGGTGCTTAAAGATTCAAAAATACTGCAAAAGCTTGACTCACCATTTCATATGCGAGAGCCGGATAATCTGGTTGCATTTCTGGCCCAAATTCGCTACAATGAATATGTCGAACATTCGTACATGGAATTGTTGCGGAAACGAGAGCAAATTGTTGATCATTTGCGTTTTTCCATGCGCTATGGTGAAGAGCTCGTGGACCAAGCAAAGTGCGCCATGGATTACTATTTGCTTGAGAAACGCATGTCGTATCTGTGGCTAACACCGGCTAATTTAAAACGTCTCGAGTTGCCGCCTCAAAGCGAACTGCCAATCACAAAAGTCACAAAATCGACGGATCCCAATTGCGAGGGCGCATTAGAATTGAGTGTTGGTCCTGCAACATACGACCACTTGGAGAGTTTTCATGTGCAAATGCCAGAGTTTCACATAGATCGCGAACATGACAGCACTGTTGGCGCCGCATCAGAAGAGCTAATCAAACGCTATGCAAATGTCGGACTGCAACAGGAGCGAAAATCATGGCGAGCACATACGCTTGGTTCATACTATTGGCGTATGCGAGGCAAAGCAGCACAAGCAATGTCATGTGCACGTCTAGCTGTTGCCTTAGCGCCGCCGACACACCGAGACATTCCACTGCTGAGTCTGGGCACAATACTGCTACGCATTGGCAGCTTGGCCGACGCGGATGTCATACTAAGTGCTGCCGTTGAACATGCACCCAATGTGGCCATCAATCATATTGTGCTCGGCTCTGCGCTGGCCATGAAGCATGATTTCAATCGTTCACTGCACCACTTTGACGAGGCAGAGCGTTTGGATGCCAGCATGCTCCCGCGCACACAACAAGTTCGCAATTTCATTGATTGCTTGGATAATCTGACCAAGAAGACATCGAAAATGTACAGCTACGTTGAGTACATGAAAAGTGAAGTTCGTGAATTTAAAAAACTCAAACAACAGTTGTCGCAGAGCCACGAACGATTAATACAGCAACAGCTACCGTTGGGTGCGCGTTTCATGCGTGATTCCAACGTACCAAAGGAGGAATTACATCGACGTGGACAGTATTGTAGCACACGTACGCCGGTCGGCGCTGCTGAACCTATGCTTTTCTGTGATTTCTACTCAGACATGCAAATGCGTTTGGAGAGCAAAGATGTAGACATTGATATTGATGAATTGGAACGTGATCTGAAAGCTAGTACAGATGCAGTTATACGGCAGGTGTCCACGGAGATACGCAAACAGTTGAATTTGCAACAACAGAAAGCAGCACAGATGCGCGTGCCGGCTGCTGAAAAGACTAAGGGAACAGTATCCACTGGCGGTCAGAAAACAAAAACAAATTAGAGAGTTAAAGATGATAATTAATATGTCGTATTTTATAGACGTCATATAGTGAACGCTGTTCCATGAAGTATTACTTACTAGTAGAACTGTTTTTATTTTTTTTATTTTTATAAACATTATATTAATGGTATGTATGTATATCATTTGATTACTATTTTTCTAAGAATTACAGAGATAAGTGAACGCATTTTATATATGTATGTATATGTACTTTAATAAAGCATATTAAGACATGATAAATTAAGTCACCTCAACAGATTTGGTTTTACTGAAGCTATTAAACGTAGACTTCACAAACGTTCTTGTTAAATAGCGCAAATCTTCATACGTTTAAATAACGTGTGTATGTGCATATGTATATATATTTAAAAACAAACGAACAACAAATGAAAGATCACTAAGTTTATCACAAAAACAACAATGCTGATATCTGACACTACCATTTAATGTCTGTCGCATTCATCGCTTTGTACATATCAGAAAGACTAGAGTATATATGCATAGATTCAACATTATTAGGTATTTGTTCGCCGGTTCGTTGAACCAGTAGACTGGACCAGCCGCAATTGCGTGCACCTATGTAATCTACAGAATATTTGTTTCCAATGTGCAATGCTTGTGATGCATCGATTTTATAACGCTCGAGTGGCATATTAAAAATATTTGTATGAGGCTTTCCAATCCCTGCTTCATATGAGGTTAGCACAAAATCGAATTTATCCAACAGATCCATTTCATTCAATACTGTCGACAATGATGGATCAAAATTAGATATAATGCCAACAGTTTTTTTCGCATTGCGCACACTTTCAACAAATTCCATGCCGCATGGAATATGTGACCAGCAGGCGCTGGTTCGATAGATAGAAACCAGCTCTGCGGCTATTTGTTCCAATTGCAGTCCGGGTATATTTGGCTCCACACATTGAAAGACATTGCTCACCAGTTGCATCCACCATTGTTTCCAATCCATTTCTGGAGTGTGTCGTCCGAAATTGGGATATTCTTTATCCATTATTTTAAATTGTTTTCGAAAACAATCTCTCATTCGTTCTTTGTCCAAATTGTGGATGCCATGAACGGCAGCTGTAGCTGCGTACTGAATAGCCGGGTCCTTAAGGCAGAGTAATGTGTCCGTTACGTCAAACGTTACAAGGCGAAACCGTTGCAAATTCTTTACAAACTGCGATGATAAACCCATTTCCGCAAGCAGCGTAGATAAGTAAATGACTAAGGATATTTAATCTTAAAACACATCAAACTTGTAGATGCAACAAAAATCATTTGTTTAGTTTTTGATGTAGCACATCGCAACTAAATCAGGTTGCGATTAATTCAATTACAGTAATGTTACACAAAATATGTACGAGCTATTGCACTTTATTCGATTGTTGTACGAAGCCGTTGCATTTTTGACGGCGTTGATAAATATGTTTTGTTATCGTTTAAAAAAACGACTGTAACAACAATGTCCGCCGTTGCTACTATCGATAGTTTCGCGCTTAATTCAAAGAAAGTTCTATACGCTGTTATATGCGTTTCTAGTGTGATACGTAGACGCCATTTATTAACAAGTGTTTAGTAGAATAAAGCAAGCTGATATATATTTTTAAGTCATTCAATTTTATGCTTTGAAAACATTAATTCTATAACGAAAAAATAATACTTTCCATTCATTCTACTTAACGCTGTGCGGACTAAACAAATTTTAAAGAGTTTTTAAATCGCGCCAATTTTTGAAAAACACTACGCAGGTGCGATGCTAAGAAAAAAAAAGAAATTAAAATAAAAAATTCAAATGTATTTTAACGTTTTAAACCCGTTACAGAGCAATGGACCGTCGCAGTTCTTCACCTAATACATGGCCACAGCCAACTAATACCGACAGGGTCAATGAAAACACCAGTTGCTCGAATACGGGTAAGTAATATGCATAATGTGATCGAGGCGAATATTGATCAGCATGTGTGCATGCTTACTAGAAGTTGCCGGATTTCTAAACGAACGCAATTGGGCATGGTTTGCCGTCGGCCCACATCTCGGCATTGTGTCGCTAAGAGACGGACGCGTTGTCGGAGAGTTCATTGTCGAAGTCGGTGCTAAGCGCTATGGTCGCGTTAATATACGTTCGGTGGAGGAGGTGGTTCAGGCCGAGCCCTATCAATCGATAGTATTCGCCGTTCAAGTGGATATAGAAACATTTGAATCTTAGGTAAAATTAACGCGTACATCAGTCATTGTTAAAATTTTTAAAATCTGCCGTCTGATTTGATATTCCGGATAATAATAAAGAAGTAATTCGCTTAATACACCCATGTACTTATGCATCTTTAGCTGCATCCGTTGTAAATAAAAAATAATTAACCAGATTTTTTTAATGTAGTACATTAATAGATACCAAGTGTAATTCAATAGCAAAGTAGGCCGTAGAAGCTCTTAGGAGTCACGTTTTTCTTCAATCCAAGCTTGTAGTCGTTATAGTAATTAAGCTAAAAGCTCCTTTGTGGTGTGCATTGCAAGAATATATCTTTATATATATCTATATTTTGTTGCAATCTTCGAGCCTTTACCCGTATGGATGCAAACAGCTCCACTTGATTTGCGAAAAGAAAATATTCTATAATCTGTAAATTTCGACATCCAAATAACGCAAATAATAACCAAATTTAACGTTTTATCTTATTTTATTTTACACATTTATTGTTTGAACTAGTTAAACTCCATGTGACGATGCATTGAAAATGCTTTTATATACACGCAACATACACTCACAGACGCACACATACACACACACTTACAAATATATATTAGGAATCGATTAAATGAGTGGTGGCCTTCGTTTGCTTGCGGCTCCTGATCGCCTTTTCACTTTTGCCGCATGTCGTCTTGTGCGAGCGCATATGCTTATGAAGACAGGTGTTGGCCCGAAAGCCTTTACCACAAACAGGACACTTAACGGGCCACTGCGCTGTGTGTATCAGTTCGTGATTACGGCGTGTCTTACGCGCGCCGAAGCTTAGATCACAGTATGTGCACTTGAATGGACGCAACAACAAATGAACTGCCTGATCGTGTTCGTTCATATGCGAGAGTTTCTTAAATGTTTTACCGCACTTGGTGCACTGATAGCCATTGGAATTATGTTTTGCAATGTGAGCCTGTAGCTCTGCTGCGTTTCGTTTGGCGCGATAGCATATAGGACAGAGCAACGACGGGTCAGTTGTATGTTTCTCCATGTGTATCTTTAGATCGGAAGGTTGACGGAAGGTTTTGTTGCAGATTTCGCATGAATACGGCCGCTCGCCCGTATGCCCCATTTCGTGTACGCGCATTGTTTTTCGTGCTGCAAAGGTTTTATCACAGAAGCCACACTTGAATGCACGTATGCCGTGGTGTACGGCATTAATGTGATCGCCCATATGATCCTTACGTCGAAACGCACGCGAACAGTAGTCGCACTTGTACTGACGTACTTCGGCGTGCGACTTAAGCATGTGATCACTGAGGAAACCTTTTGATTCAAATGCTGCGCTACAGACTGTGCAACTCCATTTGGTGGCCTTTGGTGCATCAGGATCGTCGTCGCCATCGCTTGCTGCCAGCCTTGTCGCATGCTCGTGCGCTTCAATGTAATGACGCCGCATATTGTTGTACGAGCGAAAGCTTTGTGGACACATTTCGCACCTAAACGGAGTATCGCTGCCCTCGTGCACACCGCGCACATGTGCGTCATACATGTACCGCTTACGGAATTTCTTTGAGCACTGTTCACATTGAATTAGTTTACATTTCGGGCTGGATTTTTTGCCAGCCCCCGTTTTTCGTTTGTTTGTCAGCAATTTTCCCGATTTTGTAGTTTTCATTGCTTTTGTCTTAAGGCGTTTAGTGGGGGGAGAGGATGCCAATGAAGACTTCTCACTTTGGCTTCCGCTATCACTACTATCACTTCCATTGCGCCACTCATCCTGAGCTGAGAGCGGCGAAGGTATTGATTCGCCATCATCGCTAGAGTCATAAGCATTTTTGGATGACATCTTAGCCTTCGGCTGCCGCAATTGCTTTGGTTCCCTTTTGTTCTCCATTTCAACGGTTATATCCACCTTCTTATCTCGCTTATCGAGTGCTTCATCAGGTCTCACCTCTGCTTTATGTAACTTCTTCTCGGACATGTGTTCCTCCTTCTCATCTGCGCATTCTTCCTGCACTAACTGCTCCAATAGCACTTCTGGTTCTAGTATTTCTTCTTTGACTAACACATCAACAGCGGTTAGTAACGCACATTCATAATCATTGTTACACTCATCCAATGGATCCTCCTTGAGCTGTAAAAATTAAATGTTTTAGCATTTTCTAATAAGAAAACATTTATGCTAACCTTTTCGTCTACTTCAGTATCGAGAAGCTTCCAATCTGTATTTACTACCATTATTGGCGATACGCAATCCTCTGTCTTTGGTACGTCTACTTCAGTGGCGACTTCCACGTCAGCGTCAGCATCGATGTCAACTGTTTCGGCTGTAGTACTGTTGTTGTTGTTGCTTGCAACAATGTTCCGTTCAACATCATCAACTACGGCGACCTCTACTCTGCCCAGCACATTTTCAAGATATTCAGCAGATTCACGCGCCACACGTCGGTACTCGACAAAGTTGCGCAGTTTCTTGTAGCATATGTTGCAAATATGCGATGGTGCGTATTCTTCACGTGGCTCAGCCTGCACATTCACACCAGTACAATCGTACAGCCAGTCATTTATTTGTTTATTCTCAATCAGATTATGTGTGTTTCCGGCGTTTTTTGCTCTGTACGAAGATCTTAAATTGCGCAAACAGGAGGCGCAAAACATTTTCAGTTTTGCGAGACCGTCATCGTCCACAGGTTTGTCAACGTACACCTCCTGCAGCACAACTGACGCACACATTGACTTCTCCTGGAATTCATTGAATATGCTTGCTTTTGTGTAGCAGGAATGGCATATCCTTTGCGGATAAGTCTGCAAATCGAATAACTCCAGCTGATTAGACGGTTTCTCTTTATTGAATATCATTAAGCTTGGCGTCGATGTGGTCGTGGCATGGAACCACTTGCGCAGATCCATGTCCAATTGCAGGTCATGCATAGGCTCAAAGTCTGCGTTTGTGTAGTTCAGCTGCTGCAGGCAGGAACGACAGAATTCGTCAACGGTTGCACGCGTAATCGGCAACATATTGAATTGTTTTCCATGGAGAGTCCGCAGCCGATCAGTTTATTATAACTTTGTTGCTCTTAAATAGTGCCACTCATTTAGTAGAATAACGCCAAATGATAACACTTTCTTATTTAAACAACATAAAATACAATACTAAACAAAAAAATGATGATAGTCGTCAACAGTGATTCTTATTTTAATATTAAAGAAATGCCAAGCAAACGAACTACTGTCAAAATTAGTTCATACGAGCAGTCGTCGATTATCAGTGTCTTTTTCGATTATTTGGTAGTTATCGCAGTCTTTTTCGATTAGTCTGGGAAGAGTGCCAACTTCGATTGGATTGCATTGTGTTATTGATTATTTCATTCGTCAGCGATAAACAAAAGAGATAGAAAAGTGAAAGATCAAAAATCCAAGAAATTCATTATCAGTGCAACAATTGTTCGTTACAGTTTCGGTAAAGTTTGAACAACGTGCAATGGGTGCAGCATTCTTTCCAGTATTGTTCTTTACGGCCGTCTGGGCCAGTGTGGGAATTGGCATGCCACTGATGACACCAAAGGGTCCGCATCAAAATTTGATACGCTGCATCCTGATGCTTACAGCAGCCACATGCTGGCTCTTTTGGCTGTGCTGTTACATGGCGCAGATGAATCCATTGATCGGACCTAGGCTGAAGCAAAACGCTGTGCTAATGATTGCCAAGTCGTGGGGTAATCCTTTAACGGAAGGCTAAAATGTTTTGCGATGCTGGCGCGCTCACGGCTAATACAATGCACGGAACCCTTATTATCGAGAGGAGCTGGGGGCGTCTTACGCTGCTGGCTGTGCACATTCTAAAGCTTAATCGCATGCAGTTAATTGAATGTATAATAAATATGTATATCTACGTCTATATGTAATCGTTAGTGTTCAAAATATTTTGTATTTACGACTATGCTTATCTCACTCAACTCACATACTATTTTGTAGTACTTTTTTGTTTGTTTATTATTTAATTAAACATTATTAGTTATAAAAGTCGAAATACAAATTGTTGATTAATTTATGTAGTAAACGCACATTTATTCTACAAGTAGCTTAAGCAGTTCTCCTACGACACGCACGTTAATACTATTGCCAAGCAATCTGTATTTCTGGCGTTCCGTGAGCTCCGCAGGAAATTCGAAATGTTCCGGAAAGCTCATTAGACGTGCTACCTCACGCGGTGAGAAATATCGCAGCTCTAATTTGTGCAGCAATTTCATGCGTTCTGCAGTCAAGGATGCTATAGTATCTTCGTCCTTTAAGGCTTTGAGCTCTTCATCTATGCGTTTAACAGCCTTAAATGTTTCATCTATTTGTGTTGTAGCTAACGGAGTGAAAACGGAGCCAGTGCCTTCACTGTAGTGTGTATAGCCTTTGGTGAAACACATGGTATTCGCTGCACTTGCATTTACAATATCCAGCAACCAGACACGCTTGCTGAGCACATCGTTTGCCAGTTTTTGACCAAATTTTCCAACTTCAAGGAAATCCACGAGAGTTCTGTTTAACGTTTGTACTCTTGTGCTTGGCATATGCAACCATATTTGAGTGCCATTAAATGAAAAATCGCGTTGCTTTCGTGCAAGACAATAATAACGATGTCGCGTATTAGGCACATTAAACTGCGTGGGCGTCAATATAAATTCTCGCCAGTAAAAACCAGCGTTTGAGAGTGCTTCTACAAATTGTGCACGCGCCGCAGATGCTTCGAAACCTTTAACATTCTCCATTAGCACATAATTTAGTGTAGTGCAAGTAGGCAGCAGAGCGCAAATGTGCTGCAGTGCATCAGAACGTTTATCCTCCAGATCGCGCTGTAATCCTTGACGCGTATGCGGCTGACAAGGCGGCGACATAAGTAAAGTGTTTACATTCATCTTTGTTAATTGCCGCGCTGTCAACCCTTGTACATTATTATTCTTGACCGTAGTGCTCTGATGATTGTGCTTGTACACAGAGTTAGCGACTGTATTAATGTCCATTGCTGCGGTCACTTTGACTTCGACGGGTAGTTCGGCGTCTGAAATGAATGTTTATTAAATAAATTAATGCGTGTCGTTTTAATTTTGTTATGTACATACATATGTACGTATGTATTTCATGTACGGGTACGCACATTGTAAGGCGTAATGCATGCCGCCAAT
Organism: Leucophenga maculata; assembly: GCA_035044805.1. Classification (NCBI taxonomy): domain Eukaryota; kingdom Metazoa; phylum Arthropoda; class Insecta; order Diptera; family Drosophilidae; genus Leucophenga; species Leucophenga maculata. Next base: position 722,095 of record JAWNNP010000643.1, on the reverse strand, counting down.
GCCGCTAAAGAGTTCCAGCACACGCAGTTCATCTTCCATGTTGCAGCTATGCACCACGTTCCACTTTAGTTTGCAAACAATAACAAAAAAAATAATTTGTAGTGTTGTACAATGCAGTAGAAGAAAGAAAACACTCTTTGGTAAAGCGAACAGCTGATGCAAAATATGAAACAGAAAGAGAGCAATCAAACAGGTGCCTTAAAATGAAAAGGATAGCGAATCTGAAAAAAAAGTAAATTATTTCATATTATATATTGGACGGAAGCTTCTGTTTTAGCGGTACTACATATAGTATTTTTATTATAAAGTCAATGTAAATAATAGCAAAATATATGTATCATGTAAACAGAAATGGCGATGAGCTTCCAGTAGACGTGATCTCGACAAGTGGCATTGGCTAATGCTGTGCAGACGATGTTGCATCTCGGGCTGAGTTAGCTTCTCATAAAATTTTGTTTTATCTTCCCGCGTAGTGCTTACGATTATAGCTTCAGCATGAATATCAATATTGGAGGCTTCAATGTCGGCACACTATGGGCACAGCAGCGTCTGTACAATGTCAACGCCTACGGCTAAATCGAACCGTCCAGCTGTTTAAGTTTAAACCCATATACACAATTGCTCTATGGAGTCTATGATTATTGCAGTCGTCTTGTTTTTTTTTTACATAAGTTTTCCTTCCGTATTAATAATATTCAGAAAAATGCAAGTAGTTTGCATTGTATATTCCAGTATGCTATCGTATAATTTATATGCAACAGTGCATGAAGCATTAAAAGAAACGGTCCAAAGTGCTATAAATTTTTGCTTCACAAGCGGAAAAGAGAAAGAACCAAGAAATCGCCATCGCCCATTCCGGGCGCAAGCATCAATTTACAAGAAAATAACAGCTTTTAAATGCTGCAGTTGGCTGGCTTGGTGGTCAGAAATGAGAGACTTAAGTAAGTAAAAACAGAAATGTACAAAACTCGCAATTAAATGTATTTGTGAGTCTTGTTAAATCATACAGGAGCATAAAACAAAGTTAAACTACAGTCAAACATGCATAAAATATGCAAAAGATTTTTGCTAATGCAGCCCTGCATACATGCAAAAACAATAATAATATGTATGTATATACAATAATAGAAGAAAATTTTAACTTCGACAGAACCAAAGCTTTAGTATACTTCTCAAAAACCTCATATAGATGAAAAGATATCTTGAATTTTGTTTATCGCTCGTTCATATGCCCCTCCGATTTTATGCAAACTTAATACGATTACTTCTTTCGATCCCATTAACATGTATAGCAAAATTAGATATAGATATATACAATATGCATTTTATATATGTATGTACATAGAAAAGTTTCTTATATACAAATTAAAAAGTTTGCAATAATTTTTATTGAAGTTTTCATATTCATTTGTAAAACGATAGATTAAAAAGATCAGACAGACGTTATAAGTTCGCCTCGTCAAGTGGAATTTATCAATTTAATGCATTACAAACTCCGTCGCAAAATAATAATACTATACACAATACAAGTGAAGAGTATAATAACCAGTCAACCTTAGATGGACAGCTAGACTACCTTTAAGTTGGTGACCAGACGCAGCGAGCAAGGGATAGTGAAAGAGAGGCAGAGAACCGAACCACTTGTTGCTGCTGCACATTTGTGGCGCAACCGAATTGTTTTGTTAAAAATTCCTGAACTAAAAATCAATATTTAAAATTTTCGGAAAATTCCTAAGTTTACGTGGATTGCGTATAAAGAAACATAATCGTATGCCAACTATGAAAAGTGACGATGTAACCAATTTTCAGAGTCTGAGCAGCACCCAAGTGAAGTCACAAAGATGGCCCATCTTCATATGGCTTGGATGGATTCATAGAACAGAGACCCTGTATAGACTTTTATTGCAAATCGTATTTGCACATAGGTTCAAGCCAAAAACAAACCCAACTCTCTTTGGAGCGGCGCGCTTGGAATTCCATCATATCAGTACGTGGTATCGAGTCGTCTTGGCTTGAAAACGAATTGACTTGAGCTCGGTTTTGTTCGTTTTTTTACGCTCTCTGTCGAACTTCGTTTGACTTCATAAACAAATTCTCAATGGTTACAAACAATCATCGCGCTCATTGTATGCTAAGTGCAACTTTGTACAATACAAGGTTTGATTAGAAAGTTTTAAGTAAACAAGTTTTAGCTCACAAAAATAATTATTTTAAGTTCACATTATACATTTACATATGTAAAGGGCGCCGGAAAAATGAATAAAAAAAATCATCACTACCGGAATTAAATTGGCTTATTTCCAGACACCTTATGTCCAGGACAGACTTACGAATGTCATTGGTCTGTCAGCTACTAGCGCCAAAGGGTAAGGATGTTAGAACAACCAATGCCGATTCATCAACTGCGCACCGGTATTTATTCCAGTGCATTAGACGTGCAGGATTCCGAGCAGCGCCTAAACTTTTGATTAAATATACAAATATTATAACGTTACGTTCCACTGTATATATTGTATACTCGAAATGTCAATGCAACGTCGAGTTTTTTTTTAATGCCGAAACTTTTAAATAAATTTCGTACATAAAACATTTTTTATTTCTAAGTGAATCTGTTGCCTTTTGGCATTGTTGTTGCTATTTCACTTGCTACTGACGATAGCGTCGGCGTTGTTGTTGTTTTTACTTGCCTTCGTCACAGTTTGCGCATTCGGCTTAAACTCTTGCCGAAGTTTTTTTTTTATTGTAATTGTTGTTGGTTGCTGCTGTTTCAAGTATTTCTTTTTTTTTTTTTCGTAATTTCTGCGTTATTATTGTTGTTGCTTTTTGTTTTTGTCTTGAAAACAAAAAAACAAAAATTAAGAAAAAATAACAACAACAAATACAGCGCACTGGCAAAACGTGCTAACCAAACTTTATTATTGACGCTTTCAGTTGCCAGCGCGATTTTGAATGAACGAGTACAACGCGATCTTAACGTCAGCCCAGACAATAACACCACCAGCGTCGCATCCAACAGCTATCCAATCCAGGCAAAGCCAACGGTACGGAACCAAACTAAGAGTGTCGACGCCGACCATACAAATAATTCACAAATCGATCTTGCACGAGTAAGAAGAAGACGAGCGCGGATTTTTTGTCTTTTTGTGTTTTTTTTTTTTTTTTGTGCATACCCTATCAGAACAGATGGAGCGTAGGCGATGTGCACCGGGTGTCAAGAATTGCTTGGTTGGTGTCTGAAAAGTGCAGCTGATCTGAACATTTGATTAACTGCAATCGCGCACGCGTACTACGCCAAGAATAGTACATGTAAGCTGGCGTGTATATTGTCGGCGCGTTTTAGTGCTGTGTTTGTGTGTGTGTATGTGTGGGTAGTTACAGTATTTGCCCAAATTTCTTGTACAACGAACGCCGCTGCACAAGTTATTCGCTCGCTGCTGCGCCTACGAAGATTTTAACACAGGCACTGTGAGGAGGTGTTTTCCGCACAGCACACACTTTCAAGGTAATGTTGCACAAGCTGTTTATGGAATTGTTGTTGGCATTCAGGTTCAAGTCCTGTCATAATTAACTTGTTTCTTGCATTCCAATTGCCTGCCCCTCTATTTAACTGTCCGGCCGTCCGGCTGTCTGTCTGTCTGGTGATCGGGTCGGTCTTACGGAATGTGCGCGTGCAAGTGTGTCAAAGCGACAACGACAATGATGTTAACTACAGCCGCAGCATTGAATTTGAATCGTGTGCGTATTTGTGTTAACCTGTTGTTGGGTTGGCACAGGTTCAAGTTTAACCAGTTTGGACGCTGCTCTGCTCTGCTTACTACTAATGTACGATCTCGACCGTATGTAAGACCTGCGCCGTTGGACAGGTGGACGGTACTCGTAAGACAGTAACTCTGATTGTTTTCGGTTACTTTATGTACATTTTAAATTATATTATCCATGTAAATTTGGCTAAATTGGGTTTTTTAAGTTATCTTTTGCTAATTTTTTATACCCTGCAACTAAAGTGGCAAGGATATAATAGGTTTGTACGAACCTTCGTAACTGACTCAAAGTGACAGGACCAGCATCGAATAGTTGACTTTACCCACCGTATTGTTCGTCCTGAAGAAGGCATAAAAGTTCTTAGAGACTATAAAGCTAGACTAATTATATATTGTATAGGTATTTAGTTTTTATTTTTATAAATTTTATTTTTATACACTGTAATCAAAGAAACAGGCATGAGGAGCTATTCTGTATCTGCATCAATAGCTGAAACGTGTCCTGGCAAATGCGATCAAACACACGCAAACACGTGAAACCCGTGGAAATATTCGGGTTACTTTGCAGAAGTTAAACGGATACTACTATCAGGTATAGAAACAGTTCGTTGGGAGAACACCGAACGTAGGATACGCATTTAAAACAAATTGAATTTGGCAAAGACCACTTGGATAGGATTTTGAAGAAATGGAGTAATATTTTGTAGGCTTACTTACTTACTTATATGGCCGTCAACCGTGTATCGGTCATGGCCACGTCTAGAAAGGTGCGCCAGCCTACATAGTCTTGTGCGCGCTGGCGACAGTCGTTTTGGAGAGAGTTTATTACACAATATGCGCGACAGAATCTTATATCCGATGGAAAGAAGACTTATTCCGCGGTAGTTGACGCAAACAGCGGTTGGAAGATTGGACAGAGAACACCGAGATTCCAGTCATTGGGTATGAGTTCATGGGACCATATCTTTCATAAAAGTTGTTGCATACTCCAAACGAACTCTTCGCCGCCGGTCTTAAATAACTCAGAGCCTGCCGCTTTGTTATTTTTCAGTTTTTTAATAACTGAATCGACCTCGTTATAATTCGTCGGCGCGACAATAGTGCCGTCATTAACTGGTGGTTCCGATGTCATTTCTCTATCAGCGATATTGTGCGCTTCATCGCCTCCAAGTAGGTTAGAAAAATTGGCACCTCCGTAATATCAGTAATTCCTGAGCATCTGAAACTAGATTTCCATTTTCAATCTTTCAGAAAGTTACTCCGGGTTTAAAACCTTCGGTCAGATGCTTGACCTTTTGATAAAGTTTTCGAGCTTCATTTCTGTCACATAACCTCTCAATATCCTCAAATTCCCGCCTTTCTTGATGCTTATTCTTGAGTCTGAAAAGGCGTTTCTCTAATCTGCAGCTCGTGTTTCTCCTGACTCCAGAGTTCACTGATAGGAAGCGTTTTTCTCTGCAGTAACATTGCGACACTCCTCGTCATACAAAAAATTAGTCACAGATTTTTTATAACCAATTCCCTACTTGGCAGCCATATCCATAGAATGAGTGATGTGTCTTTACTGCTTACATATATCTTAAGAAGACGGAGAGATTTCCCGGAGCAATTTAGAAAGTGTTTTTGAGAAAGCTTCTGATTGCAGCTTGCCGACATTTAGCTATCGTTGCATGTTGGAACGTGCGTGTACTACGCTGCGACAAGATAGTGGAAACTTGATATGCGATATGTTGGCTTAAACAGTCCCGCCCAATTTAAGGAGAAGTCTACAACTCAAGTTTTGGATTTTAACTTTATTTATTTATTTATTTAAAAACTTATCATAGAGTTAAAACTAAATGACAAGAGAAACTAGCAATAGCTGCCAGGGCCTACAGCTAGACAATAATAGGAACTTAATAAAACTTATAATAATTCTTGTTTACTATTTAACAATGTTTTGCTTAGGTGTAAGGCTAATAATATTAATTTATAGTGATTTACATTTTTAAATTTATATAATTTGTTGGTTGCATACTAAGAAACGTTTATTTAAATTTTGTTATATAACAGAGATTTTTTTAGGAACTTTATAATTTTAGATATGTTATCTTCATTAGGGTTAGCAAGTAAATTTATTGGATTGTTTCCATTAAAGAATTCTGTTCTAATGTTGTTTAAGGAAGAGCAGGATTCTAGTATGTGTTTGATGTCGACTGTACCGTTGTTTTGGCATAGTGGGCATGTGGATGGTGTATTGTTGTTTAAATAGTGTTCATGTGTTAGTTTGGTATGGCCCAACCGTAGTCGAATTATTTTAATTTGGTCAAGTCGATTTATTTTGTGCTGTGAAATCTTTTTCATGTAATCACATATGTGAAGCGAATTCTGGTTTAATTGTTTGTACCACATATTACATCGTGAAATTTGTTTTAACTTGTCAATGCTAAGTTGGTTTTTTAAATATCTGTTTATATCATTAATATTATAATTGTGTGTATAGATCAGAGGCATTTGAGTAGTAGCTTTAGCCACATGATCAGCTAACTCATTACCATTAATTAGTGAATGGCCAGGGATCCATAATAACTTTACTTTAGGTAAGAGATTTATTAACATTGATCTAATTATAGAGGGATAATAGTCATGGTTGTTTATATTAGAGATAGAATCTAAAGCAGACATGGAGTCAGAGCATATAACAAACATTCCTTTAATGTTCTGGGCCAGTTTTACGGCTTCCAGAATTGCTACTATTTCAGCGGTTAATACCGTAGAATACTGTGGCAGATTTCCATACTTAAGTGTGTGTGTTTCTGTTGTAAGCGCAAAGCCAGTAATGTGATTTTGTTGTGAACCGTCGGTGTAGATAAATGTGTGCGTTTTGTGTTGGTTTTTGATTCTGTAAAAGTGCTGTCTGTAGATGCTTGCTGCAGTATTTTGTTTTCTGTGGATACTGAGTGAAGTATCTATTGCGTCTTTAGGCAAAAACCAAGAGGGTTCCAAACGTTGAATTTTATTAGGCGTGTATGGGATACCGTACAATATTGATGTATTTATTGTACGTTCGATTGATGAGGTAGACTTTTTATTTACCGATGTTATATGGTGTTTTATCAGATTTGCGATAGGGGTATCCGTACAGTTTAAAAGATTTTTGACAAGCTTTGATGATAAAAAATCACGTTTTAATTCTATCGTTGGAATATTTGCTTCGTGAAGGATGTTATTGATTGGTGTTGAACGAAATGCACCAAGAGCCATTCTTATTGCAGCATTAAAAGGTGTTTTTATTTTATTTAAAACTGATTTGGGTGCATAACCGTAAATGTATAAAGCGTAGTCTATTTTAGAAATAATTGTTGCTTTTGCAACTGACAGAAGGGTTAGAGTATTGCAATTAAACCTAGAGCTAGCAAGACATTTAATTACATTAAGCCTCTTGGATAATGAGGTTGTAAGTTTTCTGATATGAGGTAGCCAATTATATCTATTATTAATTGTTAAGCCTAGTAGTATATTTTTATCTTTTCTTTGGGATATATAAACATGCTAACGAAATTGAAGTTTTTTCTTGGTTTGTTCTAAATAGAAGAATGTTAAATAATGCACGATATATAAGAAAAGTGACAATACAAACTATTTCACTATTATATTATTTTTTTTTTTTATTATTTATACTTTCAGATTCTGAAAGATTGACTGACAATTGTGCATACTGAAACAATTCGAGCGAGTTGAAGGCAATGCACCTAAAAATAATGAATATTTATAGAAGTCGCAAAACACGCCAATTTCAACAAGTTGCTGTTGCTGCAATTTAAACCAAAGCGGAGTTGGCAGAAAAACGCAGAAAAAAACGGAAAAGGTTTTAAATAAATAAAGAAATCAAAAAGAATTAAAGCGCGAGAGGAAGCAAAAACTCAATAAATAAAATTACGCCAGAATGGAACAAATACAATAATTATTCGTGTAAAAAAAATACTTACATATAGAATATACTTATTTATGTACCAATGTATATATTATATTGATTAAGAAAGAGAAAAAAACGCAACAATTGCAACAATTATTTTTGCAAAAGAAAAACAACAAAATGCCAGAAACGATGCATGGAATTTCTATAAAGATCGAACAAGATCAAATGAAGAAATACCACCAACAACAACTAGAAGAAGTAGAAGCAGATTTAATGGATAACAACAACAGCATAGAAGAAGCAGCAGTAAAAATAACAACTACAACAAAAGAGCAAAGCCGTTGTAAAGACGACAATTGCGTCGACAGCGTTGAAACTGATCACCAGCAGCAGCAACAAAAACAACAAAATTTGCTGAATAGTATAACAGCTGAAGAAGGCGAATCTGCAGACGAAGCAGAAAACCAGCTGCTGAATAGCATGAGTGGTGCTGGTGCTGTTGAGCGAATAATGGGAGACAGCGACGCTGATAACTTGAATGACTTTAATGGAGTTGCTATTGTTGTTGTTGGTGATGGTGTAAATTTGGAAGTTGGTCAAGCTGCTGAAGAGCGAATAGTTGCTTCCAGTGGCGAAGTTAAAGATGATAATGTTGGTGAATGCGGTACAAGCGGTCAGCAAGAGCAATGGCAGCGGCTCTCTTCAGCACAAGAAAATCAATTGAGAGAAAAACGCAGTCGCACAGCAGCAGAAAAACAAGCCAAAGACAGCAATCACGATCACGACGCAGTTGAACAAGATGCGAGTGCAGTGACCGAAACAGTTAACGGATACGCGTCGACAGAAACGCAACGTAACGTGGTAACGATACAAATTAATGGTGAACAGCGCAATCGTAGCAATAGCAATAACCGTAATAAAAATAATAGCAACAGCAGCAACAACGACGAGCTTGAGCACTTAAATGCCGCAGTGTCCAAGGGACGTCAAGTCAGCGTAATACAGTTAAACGGTGAAAATTCGAACAATTCAACAAAGAATTACGGCAGCACAACGTCAAAGCATAACAGGGAGTTGCATTTGAAAATCGATTACGCTGACGTTGGTGTCAGTAGTGTCAATAGTAGTAGTAGTAATAACAGTAGTGGCGCTGTTGGTGTAGTTGAACTAGGCCAACAACATTCCGGTAAGATGGTAGTGCAACAGCAGCATCAGAAGTCAATAGCAGTCGCAGCAGCAACGGCACCAACTTCGACTGGCACAACAAATGTAACTACTAGCGGCAGTGGCACCTCCGTTACTGAATTAAATGTCACAAATTCATCCTACCTCTACTATATGGTCTCTAGCGGACAATTTTCGCCATGTGAGACGCTCGATAGTGGTACCGGCAGTGATCTGGAGAGTAAGAGCACACCCGGTGCTGATTCGCTGCTAAGCGTCTCGGTTGATAATAGTGTTAGCATTGTCGGTGGTGGTGGTGATGGTGGTGCCACTGTAGTAAGCACTGGCAGTGATATACCCAAATTGGAAATGCATTTGAAAACAACAAAAATACGCATCAATAATTCATCTACATCATCGTCCGTGTCGTCCATGTGTTCCGTCAACGGTAATACGCATCATTTGCATGAGCGTGCATACAGTTTAACCGATAGCAGTGAGGAGTGCGAATCCTCTTCATCCTTGAGCTGTGATTCATTGCATTCGAGTGAATTTGAGCGTCAATCGTCACTATCGCCGCCTATACTACATCATAATGACAACAAGCAGTTGCAAAAGCCGGAGCAGCAACAGCAGCAGCAGCAACAATTACGTGCGCAACACCAACACAAACGCAGTGTGCTGGCTGCAACATTTCTACCGGACTCACTGTTGCGCGATATACGTGATCGAAAGTTTAGCGCAAATGATTTTGTCATTGGTAAATATGGCGTCGAAGATGCTGACGATGTTGGACATGAATCCGCTGAATCTGAGCCTGAGCATGCAACGTACATTGAGCTGCAACGCGTTGTAAATAGACCAGATAGCACATTGGTGACGACGACCAACGGCAATGGTGGCACAGCAAATAGAAATAAAAAACCACATAGTCAATTTTTGCTCAATGCATTGGTCAATGATGCCAAAGGTAATGCATCGCGAAAATATGAAGCGGATAAATACTACAACTTTCATGTCAAAGAGCATGAGAACTATCGCAGTTTCGGCGCTAATGTTGGCAACAGTGGTGGCATGAGCTTACCAACAGAAGCCAACAGTTGCATGGGTGATGCTTTGTTAACGGACGCACGCAACATCAATGGCGGTGCACTGCATGATGATGCCTTTGCGGGCTATAAGGATATACGCCTGGGTAATTCAGCCTCGTCGACCATACGCTCATCGAAGGGCACTGTGCGCGGCGTCAAGAATCGTGTGCGCAATGGAATAGCCACGTTCTTACAGCTGCAGCAGCCAAATGTCAAGGTGAGTACAAAAGTTCAAAGACTTAAAAAACGGTACTTTCGCCCCTTATACGAGTTTGGTAGTTTAAGCACAGAGAGTTGATGACAAATGGGCGTGCGGCCGCGGATTGCATCGATAATGTGCGTGTGTGAGTGAGTGTGTGTCTGGTATGTTGATCACGTTTACGGCGAAAGTAATTGTCTGCAAGCGGTAAACGGGCGGACGCAAACCTTTTTAATTTTTTTTTTTTGGCATAGACACGAACAGAAATAAAATGTTTTAAAGAAGACATGACTTAATTTTGTTTTTTAATGATGCGTGTATTATGCTCTTCACACAAAGTGTACAAAAAAAATAGTAAAACAATTTGGTTAAAGAAGCTTGATGGCAGGGGGAACCGCAGCATATACACATATGCTTCATTTTGAACTTATCCGTTATTTATAGCAGTACATGGACTGTAGTGTGCTTGGCACATTAAGACTCTATACACTAATTCAGTTTAATATCTTAATACGAGGGACACTATTTATATATCGGAACCATACTCGGCTAACAATGTTCATATATGTAGATGGACAGACAAACATGTGCTGACTTGTGGTATTGTTCAAGCATCTTATTTGTGCTTTATGGGTTTTTAGATGTACGGCTTTATTTGGCTTAATATACCCTCTTAAGCTATGTGGTATGAACTAGAACTGGGAAAACATCGATTTTTAGACCGATGAACGTTAATTTATTGTTAGTATCTTTCTTCTTCTCCTTCTTCTTGATATTTCATTGACTACTCAATTTCTTGTTACTTTCTTACTTTTCCTACAAATGGACCGTTAAGCAGCTACATACATATTTGTATTTTGCTTCCGCGTTTTTTACTTCTTCAGCTGCTTCTTGACCATTTATTTCCTTCCCTTCACTTTTCGCTGCAGTTAATTACAAAAAATTTTCGAATTTACATTTATAGCTAGCAAAATCCCGCGGCTTTGTACGCCGGAAATTTAAGTTCTAACTTTAAAACATTAGTAAAAAATTTGATAAACAAATTTCGATGTTATTTGATTAACTATTTTTTTTTTAATACAATACCAGCATTGAACCTCTGTTATTACTGCACATAAAGTTCGAATTTCTAAATGCAAACTATTGTCCAAATTTCAGCTTTCTAACTTTGCTGACTTTAGATATATGTTGATGAATCAGTCAGTCAGCTCAAATATTTAACTGCGTATTATAAATAGTTTAAAAGGTAATGAAACTCGTGTGCTGTACTAAATACATTCCAAAAAAAAAAAAAAAAGGCCGAAATATAATAATAATAATACGAATATAGACAATGGTCTAACGGTTCGGATTTTCTATTCTCCATTTTCGTTTGTTTTTCTTCATTTTTGGATTTTCTTTTCTCTGCTTCGTCTTTTATGGCATTGTTTATAAGGGCAACACAAAGTCTTGGCTTGTGAAGAAAAAAATGTGAAAATATTTATAAGTAGGGCCTAATCGAAAAGTTTTGTTTCGCGTATTAATAAATCTTTTCTGCTTCTTCTTCTTCTTCTTCTTCTTCTTTTTTAATAGCAAACAAAACTAAATTTATTCTTTAAAAAAATATTTCGTGTCTTAATTAAAAAAAAAAAAAAAAGTTTAAGTTTATAAAGCGAAGAGATATGTATTTAAATATTTAGCTATCAGGTATGTGTAAGAGCCAACCTTAATAGTTGTGCTCATTTAAGATTATTGTTTATCAAACCGAAGACATATTGTTTGGACGTTCAACTTTAGTCTATGGTGAATTAAGGCCTATCTAAAACTGCTGTTGGTTGTGTAACGCAATTCCATGTCAAGATTCCGAAGAAACTTTGCACACTAAGAGCCACACCAATGGCAGAGCGAAGTAACTATATACATAGTATACTTCGTGGAACTCTGACTCCCATGATAAGACATTAAGACAAGTTCACTTGCAATTCGAATTTTCAAACAGTGCCGGTTGGCTGACCCTTCAAAAATTTTAAGTATAGCTATATAAATAGTTGAAACAGTCTAAAATTACGCGCTGGTCGGAGCGAGGCCTATTATATGTTCGAAACTTAACCACATCAGTCCGCAAGTTGCTCGCATCGCAAAGCAGTCAGCTATATGCCCAAGAGTTCATAGAAGCATTAAACATTTAGAACTAAGTGTTGAGACCAACTCCAAACCTAAATGCTTCCATGCTTCGTACCCGGTGTACAAGCAGTAAGTTCCATGACATTTAGGGAGTGCTTGCTTCTGACACTTAGGCCAGACCGTATGTGGCAGAAAAGGTACTACACTTGGAAAACAACTTAAATTCTAGCATTCATTACCCAGGTATAAGCCACCAAGCTGTCAAAACCCTGACATGTTTGTACAGTGGGCATTAATAGAGGACATAACAGAACTTTTATATAGGCCTATTTTATGCAAGATCCATGAAATACGACGTTACGCATGTACTCGTAAGTACTTACTTACCTACATAAATGACCGTCAACCGTTTACCGGACGTGGCCGCGTCTAGGAAGGCGCGCCAGCCTCCATAGTCTTGTGCGCGCTGGCGCCAGTCGTTTTGAATGGCAAGTACGGAGAGATCTCCCCATATCTGGTAATTCCATCGAATGCCCGGTCGTCCTCTATTTCGGCGGTCATCAATCAAGTTTGGGCCCCCCCATGTGAACCATGCGTGCTGGAGCTCTTTCATCCATACGAATGAGGTGCCCAGCCCAGTGCAGCCGCTGAAATTTTATGCGCTGAACTATGTCAACCTCATCGAATAGCTCGTACAGCTCACGGTTCATACGAGACCTAAACTCGTCGCCGACTCTAATAGGACCGAAAATCCTGTGAAGAATCTTCGTCTCGAAGACTTTCAACGCTGTCTCATCCGACTCAATCACGGTCCATGCCTCTGCGCCATACAATAGGACCCGGAGTATCAGCGTCTTATAGATCTTTTTTTTCGTCTTTCGAGAGAGGGCTTTACTTCTCCTTTGCTTGCTCAGTCCAAAAAAGCATCTGTTTGCAAGCGTGATTCTTCGCCTGATCTCCTGGCTGACGTTGTGGTTGCTGGTTATTTCTGTTCCAAGATAAACGAAGTTTTATACAACACTTAAGTTGAAATTCTTCATCGTCACAACTACTTTGTCTTGTCCTTATTCACTGCTAGACCCATGAGCCGAGACTGTTTTTCAATCTCTTAGAATGCCTTGCTTACCCACCGTTCTTGCGTGCCGATGATATCGATGTCATCGGCGTAAGCGTGCGGCATCACTTCCTTTTGAAAGATCGAGCCCGACATTGTATGTACGGACACTGGCGTAAGATGTATTCCATCAGAAGATTAAAAAAATCGCACGACAGAGCATTGCCCTGCCTGAAACCTCTGTAGGTATCAAAAGGGTCGGAGAGGTTTTTCCCCACCCTGACAACGCTTTGTGTGTTAGATAGCGTCGTCATACAAAGACGAACAATCTTTGCCGGGATACCTAGTGCAGACAGGGCGTCGATCGTATCGGCGTGTCGAAAGCGGCTTTGTAGTCGACAAATGGGTGGTGAGTATCTTTGTGAAACTAACGGGTCTTTTCCTAGATTTGGCATAATGTGAATATTTGGTCACTGGTCGACCTTTTTGGTCTGAAGCCAACCTGATACCGTCCTATCAGTGAATTCGGCTTCAGCCTATTACACAATACGCGCGACAGAATCTTATATCCAATAGAAAGAAGAATTATTTCACAGTAGTTGGCGGAAACAGCAGGGTCTCCTTTCTTAAAGAAAGGACAGAGAACACTGAGATTCCAGTCATTGGGTATGCGTTCATCGGACCATTTCTTGCATTAAAGTTGTTGCATACTCCTAACGAACTCTTCGCCTGGCAGCCCATCAGAGCCTGCCGCTTTGTTATTTAATAACTGAATTGACCTCGTTATAGTCCGGTGGTTCTACAATAGTGCCATCATTAACTGGTGGTTCCGGTGCCATTTCTCTATCGGCGGAATTGTGCGCTTTAACGCCTCCAAGTAGGTTGGAGAAATGACTCCTCCATAATCTCAGTGATTTCTGTGCATCTGAAACCATATATCCACTTTTGTCTTTACAGAAAGTTACTCCGGGTTTAAAACCTTCAGTCAGACGCTTGACCTTTTGATAGAATTTTCGAACTTCATTTCTGTCACGTAACATCTGAACATCCTCAAACTCCCGCCTTTCTTGCTCCTTTTTCTTGCGTCTGAAAAGGCGTTTCTGCTCTCTCCGTTTCTCTCGATATCGCTCTCTAACAGCTCGCGTTACTCCCGACTACAGAGTTCGCTGATTGGAAGCGTTCTTCACTGCATTAGTATTGCGACACTCCTCGTCGTACCAAGAATTCTTCACAGCTTTTGTATAACCAATGACGTCCTTGGCAGCCCTATCCATGGAGCGGGTGATATGTTTCCACTGCTCACATATATCTTGCGAAGACGAAGAGGTTTCCCGGAGCAGTCGGGAGAGTGTGTTTGAAAAGGCTACGGCGGTCTGTTATGATTGCAGCTTGCCGACATTTAGCTTTCGTTGTATGTTGGAACGTGAGCCTAGTGCGTACCTTGGCTGCGACAAGATAGTGGTACGAGTCAATGTTGGGACCACGTAACGTTCGCACGTCCAACATGCTCGATGCGTGCCTTCCGTCAATCAGAACATGATCACGTTGGTTGCATGTAATTTGATCTGGACTTAGCCATGTAGCCTTGTGAATGTTAAGCTGTTGAAATCTGGGACTACTAACTACCATGTTCCGAACTGCGGCGAAATCGATTAGCCTCTCTCCGATCGATTAGCTAATCTCCGAAATGGCTGAACCGATTTTGACGGAAGTTGCACTGCCTGATAGCTGAAGTTTTAAGAAGTAACATAGGATACATTTACTTAAAATCGCCTACCATATACCATTAGTAATAACTCTTCCAAAAATGTATATGAAATAAAAGAGACAGCTGGTTTCACAAGGCATAGACCACAGAAAAACTTTTTTGTTTTTGTTTTAATTAAACCATAAACAACAAATTTCATGGGTATCATGTGTATGTATTTATGGTTCATAATATTCCAAAATCTAGCAATTGAAAAAAATTAAAATCTTCAGCCAAAACCAACCAAACTAACAATTCACAAGTTCCAACATTAAAATTGGATTTTTCTGCGAGATTATTAATTCTTTTGCTTTGAGTTTATAAGTGAAAATCAAGCAGGTTGTTTGAACATTTATGATGTTCTATAAATAGCTGTGATTTCTCTCCAAGAATAATTATTTCAGATGATTATGTCTCATTAGAAAATTATGAAGCCGACAAAGCAGCATTAGTTGGAAATAAAATAATAATAATATGAAAAAATAATAAAAGTTTAAACTTCATTTCGCTAACTCATTTCTCGTACAATTATTAAATCAATTTTTAAATAGATTTGAATGTCATATCAGTAGCTACGTAGTATGTGTGTGTGCTCAAAATCTGAATAATCTCCGCGAATTTATTAAACTAGTTGATGCTGCTCTGTCCATGTTTTAAACTTGTTTCAAGGTTATCGATTATACATATTTGATATTTCTTTTTAATTATTCAATTTGCCGATTTTTGTGTGTTTTTTATTTATTCAGATATCTGAATCTATATGTATATGCAAAACTGACTAAAATTAGATACGACTTTTATACTCTTATAATAATGGCGGAGACGGTATTCATTTGTTTATTTCTTCATACGCGGTCGGTCAAGTCACAAATCAAACCGGCCGCCCAAACTTGTTTAGGTTAATTTTGTATATCTTAATGTATCTTTAGCAGGTAAATAAACGATTGCAGGATATGCGCTGTGGCAATATGTGCCGCGAAACTTGAAAACCCAGTTGGAATTAATTGGCGGTGCTGTTAGTTTTGCTAATGGCATCATAAATATAAACACTAATTTATAATATATAAAAAAAAATACGCCCAATTATACACGTTGATTTGAATACGTCAGCCAGGATGGTAATGAGGAGCATGCGTACATTTTTTCGGATCATTGCCTTCAACGAGTCAGGTACAATACACAGATAGTTGTTTGCTGTTGTTGAAGTGAAGTAGATGAACTGCTCTAACCTCAAGCATGCACATTCGTTGCACGTTTAACCAAATTGATATTTGATTGATTGATTGAAAAGCTGAAATTTGGGTAAAAATAATTAAAGAAATTTGTCACCGTTATTTCGATGAGTTTTTAAGGTTTTTGAAATCGTTATATTCTATCTTAAAACCAAAAGCTGTTTGAAAGTAGTGCCCGTATCTATATTCTTCATTTGCATTTGAAGTCCAATCGTGGAAATTTAAAAAAAAAAATAAAAGAAATGGTTATTCAAATTGGCTGACCCTTTTTTTTTTATAGAGTTCTTGAATCTAAATTTACAAAAAATATGTCAATTTCCAACAAAAAAAATTGGAGACCAAAAACGGCGTACATTTGCAGTTAAAGTGTGAAAGTCGATGTCTTAAATTAATTTAGCAAAGCAAAATGGCAACAGTCAGCAGCTAAAATTTAAATTTTTTCCAAGTTTGTTGTTTAATAAACATTTTGCAATTGAAAAGACACTCGGATCTAGCAAGACTTCTTACTTAAATCTGCATAAACAAACTTTTTAATATTTTATATTTTTTTTTTCTTTATACATTCATATAAAAAGTATCAAGAAAAATGTGCAATGATGAATTCTAGAAAATTCCGAAAGAATAATATGTTTCAGTAAAACGTCCAAATATTCACAATACGCCAAATCTAGGAAAAGATCCGTCGATTAAAAAGCCGCTTTCGACACGCCAATACGATCGAAGTTCCTCGACGCCCTGTCTGCACTAGGTATCCCGGCAAAGATTGTTCGTCTTTCCATGGCGACGCTATCTAATACACAAAGCATTGTCAGGGTGGGGAAAAACCTCTCCGACTCCTTTGATTTTTCAATCTCCTGATGGAATACATCCTACGCCAGTGCCCGTACATACAGAGTATGTCGGGCTCGATTTTCAAAAAGGAAGTGATGCTGCTTGCTTACGCCGATGACATCGATATCATCGGCACGCAGGAACGGCGAGCAAGGCGTTCTCGGAGATTAAAAAACAGGCTTGGTTCATGGGTCTAGCAGTGAATGAGGACAAGACGAAGTACTTGGTGTCTTCTCGCACTCCGTCATTGCGTCTTGGACGGTCAGTGACGATGGAGAATTTTAACTTCAGTCTTGTAAAAAACTTCGTTTATCTTGGAACAGAGATAACCAGCAACCACAACGTTAGCCTGGATATCAGGCGAAGAATCAAGCTTGCAAACAGATGCTTTTTTAGGCTGAGCAAGCAAATGAGAAGTAAAGCCCTCTCTCGAAAGACGAAAATCAAGATCTATAAGACGCTGATACTCCCGGTCCTATTGTATGGCGCAGAGACATGGACCGTGATTGAGTCGGATGAGACAGCGTTGGAAGTCTTCGAGAAGAAGATTCTTCGCAGGCGACGAGTTTAGGTCCCGTATGAACCGCGAGCTGTACGTGCTATTTGATGAGGTTGACATAGTCCAGCGCATAAAATTCCAGCGGTTGCACTGGGCTGGGCACCTCATTCGTACACATACATACACAGGTAGAACCCTTGGACCAAAGATGATCATAGGAAGCACTGTATTTCTGTATACTATCTTATTCTCTCGCAAGCTACATCCTTTTGATGTATGTATATGTTTGTTTATTTTTTTAGTGTCGCTTTTTCGTTTCGTGCAGTTTCAGTGATGCTATAGAAGTTTTCACTTCAAAAATATTTTTTAATTGTATTAAATTACTAACGAACTTGGTTTGCGCTGCTACGCCCTTCTTTGTCCTTCTTTTCTATATGTGAGCAATCACCATAATTGAAATTTTTCAAGTCCGATTTTTTCATATGTAATTTATCTGGCATGCTACGGTTCATAGCTGACCCGACATGCTCTGCTATGCATTTCTTTGTGTGTTCTCTTATATGAGACCATGTCACAATGTTCATAGTGACGCTATCAACCCTTTGGGTTGGATTTTGAAGGAAGTCAAGAATTATAGCATAGATCCCTCGCATCATAACCGTATTATATTTAAAAAAAAAAAATTATCCCTATCACTCTCAGCTACTCATCACACTCTCCCTCCTTCCGGAGCAATCTCCCTCCCGTAACACACCTCTTAAACAACCGCTTATCACAATCACACACCGAAACTATTAGAACTATTTGATCTATACCAACAAAAACTAGAATCTGGAATCGATATCAGTCTCTTGGTTGGTCATTTATCATATTTGGTAGTACTTTGTTCCTAGTTCTGCTGTTCTTAAAAATGCTGACTTTTTTTTTTTTTTTTGTATCGGAATCCATTTATTTCTATATAATCAAAAATAATAATTTGTATGTCTGTAACGTATAAACTCAAAAACTACTGAACCGATTTCAAAAACTGAAAAACCTGAGAAACATAGGCTCTATTTATTTGGAGAGACAATGATCCGCCCAAACTACAATCCATAAACAAAATTCGTCATATATTTGCATCTATTTTAAGTACAGGCATGATATTTAGTGTAAATATTAATGGGACCGAGTGAAGATCACATGATTTTGGTCAAAATCGGGGAGGGCAGAAAGAGCAGACGATGATAATAGATAACATTGTATTTGTGTATGCTGTATTTCTCTCGCAAGCTAATATATATGTTTTTAGTGTCGCTTTTTCGTTTCATCCAATTCTTACCGAAGTCATTAAATATACGATTTTTTTATCTTATCAGCGCAAGTTTCAAGAAAGTCTTTTATTGATTGTCATATTTTGGAATCACATGACACTCCTGGGAATGAAAATAAACAAGCATTTATTTATTTAAATAAAACATAGCATGAAAGTGAAATTTATGATTATTTAAGTAATGTTTTTTTTTATTTTTCTTTTATATTTTTGTCTTTTACGTGTTTATTTATTTGTTTTATTTTTTTTTTCACAATAAATTTTTGTATTTTACTGCGGTTTTTCTGTATTACAAAAAAAAAAATACATTTGCAAGAGATCATCAGCATGCAATGGATGACTGGTTGGTTGGTTGGTTGGTTGGTTGCCTGATTGGGTTGGTGCTGTGTGTGTGTTGATGATATGTGATGGCATGTCTTTAGTTTATTTATTTATTTGAGTGGAATCTTTAATGGAATTGCATGAAGTAGAAACAAAAAAACAAAAAAAAAAATATGTTTTTCAGATACCTAAAGCTGAAACCATTCATACGTAAAGTTCAGCTCACTCTCACTTTATAGCTGCCACTCCCCGGCGTTGTGCATGGTTTTTTTTTTTTTTTTTGAGTCAGTCACACACTATAGCTTCAGAGTCTAGACCTACCTACACAAAGCTGTGCCTAGATATACACTTGTCGAATTTGAATATTTCACTTAAATATGTTTTTTTTTTATTGTATTATTTTGTCTTTTTTTTTTTTTACTGATTTTCTTTAATTTAATAAAGACAACAATAACAAGAAAAGCAACGAAAGCAATTTTTATGTGAAAGAAAAGAAAGACATAAACGGACTGCATATAAAATTTAAAATATAAGAAAAAATAATAAAATATTTCGGTTTAAACGAAATTTTTGAACACTTTATTGATTGCAAATTTCTAAAGATTTCCATATAGGCTTATGCCGAAGTTCTTGAGTTAAGCGAAATATAAAAAATTTACAATTTTGCATATTCATGCAGAAAGTGAAAACCGGAACAGCGCAGTTAATAAATTTTTTCAAAATAAACAAAAAACAAATTAATGAGTCTGAAATATTATTCAATAATAAAGCGCAGCGTCATTCTGAAATATTAGCCCGCAGTTAGCTACGGGAAGCAGAGCTGGGAAAACATCCATTTTTAGACCGATGCATCGGTCTAAAAATCGATGTTTTTCCAAGCTCTAACGGGAAGCGTGTTTACCTTAAACAATAACTACTATGCTGTAGCTTATATTGCAAAAATGCTTTAACTTTCCAAGTTCTTCAAGACTATTGCTTAACAAACTATGCAATTGAAACGATAACATTTTTTTTAACACATATGTAGGGTATAAAAATTCCGAAAAATCAGGTTTTTCAGCCAATACAATAATAAACGAAAGTGAAAAGAGATAGATTTCTTCATAGTGCGTATAGTTTTATTATTATTACCTTTTTTTTTTTTTATTCATTTGTTCGCATTTGGGGATTTATGCTTAACAACAATTGTGCGAAAGAGAGGGCGACACAGAAAAATGTTGCTCATCGTCGAAAAAAAAAACCCGCTGAAAGATGTAAATATCAAAGTTTCACGCTTGAAATGTGTACATGAAACTGTAATTAAAAAACGAAAAAAAAGACGAACTGCAACTAACATTAAAGCGTGATTTTATTGTTTTAAGCAAACATTTTTTTGTTGTTTTATTTTTCAATTTTTGTTTTCAAGACTTCTTCTGCTCAATATCTTGAAACGAACGGAAATTTGCTGTTGCTGTTGCTGTCAGACTTGCCAATCGTTTCGAAAGTAGTATGTTATAAGTGAGAGAAAAAAGTAAAAAAGCAATTGGTATTGTAAAAATGTCCACAAGGAATTATAATTTCTTATTGTAGTATTTAATAACTTAATTTTTTCTCATGCGAAATAATGTGTTGAACGTGTTGCAAAAAGTCTTCAGACAAGACAAGTCACAGCAAAAATATTGCAATATGTATTTAAAATTAATTGTAATTAAATGAGTTTCATATTTTAAAGTTAGTTGCATTAGTTTGCTTAAGTTAATCTGTGAAAAAAAATACCCATTTAGTGGCGTTTTTTGACATTAACAAGTCATATAATAGTTAATTGTTTATGCATTTAGCTGACTGCAGTTAATTTTTATATTGCGGAATATGTTTTTTTTTGTTTTTTTTTTACAATGTGAAAGAATTTTTATTTCAACGATAATCTATCGAGGCACTTTCGATAGTTCAACTATTGATGTGCTTTTAACGATAGCACGATAGTTTACAGAATATTATGATCGTCAGTTGCACATCACTACACTACTGCAGACGTTGATCTTGGCGGTTTTTGAAGAAATTGAGCGTCATTACTACTTTTGCATTATATTTTTAGTGGAAAATTAAAGTTGTAGAAATATATTTGGCAGCAGGACCGTAAAGTGCATTGTTTGCGCCAATCTAATGATCATCTTGAATCATAGAAAAGTCACGGAAGCAGCAACCTTCTAGACTCTCACTTCAAAAAAATTGTTGCAGAAGGTAAAAAAATTTTAAAGAATCATTTCCCCACAATATCTTCTACTTGAACTTCTGAACCGTCAACACCATCATTCAAATATCAGTTTTCGAATTAATAGAAAAAATAAAGCAAAAGAGCTACACAGTATTCATGCCTAGGCTGATGATCCTGCAGGTATACACCCGGCAGTCTTTTCTGTGCAGCGAATGGGCATTTGTTCAGGTTAAGGCTTATGTTCCGTCCATTGTTAAAACTCGCGAAGATAAAGTTGGAGTATATCAGTGACACTGTAAACACATTTGTTCCTTGCCAGGATGGCTGTTTCATCAGCAAATGTAGCAATCATTATGTGCTGCAGTTTATCCGTATCACTGGTGCAGAGCTAATAAAAAATTGATACCAGTTCGCTTCCTTGTGGTACATCAGCATTAACTGCTCTCACTAATTGATTGACTCTACTAAAGCCAGAACAACGTAAAGGTTATACTCGCTAGCAGACACCTCTCGAAAGTTTTGTTACAGTTGATAACAGACTGATTGGTCTATATGATTCCAATCCTTGCCTTCTTCCATTGTGATGGAAGCACCGTATTATTTTAACGAACTACGTCTTCATATGCAAAGCCTTCATAGTGTTGTTATCAAACCTATCCACGCCGGGCGCCTTCCTTGTCTTTAGGTTCTTTATATGCGTTGTAATTTCTTCAGCAGTGATGGAGGCGACTAGAAGAGACAACGGGTCAGGACTGGCTTGCGTTTTCTGCTGTTGGAATTATAATTGAATGTCTAAAAGCGTGCCTCCCGTTCCTCACAAAATGCCTCTAAACGTTACTTAGAGGACTTAGATCAAGTACCATCAGCCCTTCGGGACACTTGCTCTTTTTATCTCTGCGCCAGAGTTCACAATTAGTGTCTTGAGTTCGCATTAGTAGTAACATTTTGCATGAAACAATTGCTTTACTTTATTGCTGACTCTGCGGTAGACTCCCTGGTGCCGCAGTATTGTTGCGTAAATCTTCTTTTCACCAAAAACAAAACCTCTATTGTAGGGGCGAATCTTGTGAGCAGCTGCTTGCATCTTATTAAGGAAATTTGCGTGTGCATCTGCGATATTCTGTGGTTAAACGATCTCAAGATTAAGTTTTCCTCCAGTTGCCTGCGAAAGAAGTGGTAGCAGGCCTTTCATGAGAGCCCTGCTTCTCGAAGAGGAGTCCAACGTAATCACTAGGGGCATGTAATCTGAGAAGAGCTGATACTCAGTTCATACTGACAACTTTTCTAGTCGCAAGCCATTGAAGGTGAAGAAGTCGGTGGCGTAGGACATATGTGTCGCTTGTCCAGTAGCCAGAATTTGGGTAGAAGAGTTAAGAAGTACTTTCCAAAAGCCTATGTTTGGCGTTGAAGTGACAAGATCAATTCGAAGTCTGTTGTAGACCAAGCCAAATGAGTAGGAAGGTACAGGGAGGACACTAACAAATCTCCATGGCTGCTGGCTAATTGAAGGGAAGTCATTTGTAAACAATTTGTTCTTACTGGAAATATTTTTAACTAAATTTGAAAAGTTTAGTCATTGTGTTACAGATTCTTGATTATTATTATTGTTGGCCGACTCATGGTTCAAAACAGTATCCTGCCAGATTACAAGTTCGAGTTTAGGGTAAAAAACTCTTGTCAGCGTCTTTCTTCGGTCCTATCTGGAAGCACGAGAATTTCAGTTTAGATACCGGGACATCTTTTTAGAGCACTGTCTGATGTGAGCTTGCTCCATATCGCTGACCTTCCTGTTTCTGACGACACCTACATGGAGGCGGCCCTCTTTAAGGCACTCATTGTGACTTATGCTGATTTTATTGCCATTTTATACAATTCAAAGTGTCGCATCAAGGCAGCAGCTGGTCTTCAGGATAACCTCCCCGAATTAGCAGCTTGGTGTAGGTATTGTCACTCTTGTTATACACATACAAAATTAATATCTACAACCTATTGAGAATCTATGTGCAGTTCTATCTCAGAATGGACAAATATTTAACTCTATAAAGGAGCTTGAGAAGTCTATTGTGCGGGAAGAGTCCCGAATTACGAGATCCATACATAGAACATAGGCTACTTTTTGTCTAAATCGAAGAGGGCGAAGTACCAAATACATAGAATGTAGCAGTGGGTGTCGTTGTCTTGTCAGTGATTTGTTGTCAGCAAACAGATAATCGACTGAATTCGTAGTGAAGCTAGCTGTATCAGTGTGTGATGTTGTATGTAAAACAGACATCACTTTATGTTGTTCTTTTTTTACATCATTTATGGATAATTTTAAATTGAGCTTCTTAAGCTTTATCTGACTGCATTACTATTAGTTGAGGGAACTTAAAGCTGTGCAGAGCATCATTAGAGATTTAAATATAATATATATGAAAGAATGCGTCCTCTGCTGCACTCTGGAACACTCCGTCTTTACAGCATGTTCGCCTTAAGGAGGTCAATCAGAATAAAAATTTCGTTTATAGTTCAAAAAGAAATTTCCGCAACAAGTTCTTCGCAATTAAATTAAAGAAATAAAGAAAAAAAATTGGTAAACAATTCGAGTTGCACCAAAGCTTGAAATAGATTTAAATGTATTTCTCTTCGCCTTTTTCTTGCTTGCTGCTACAATCACGTCTACATCATTGGCGCATTTTCAATTTAGAACACGTGCTGCACAGCGAATCGAGTATTTTCCAGGCAAATATTTACGGTTCAAGACAGAAATGCAGAAAAAAATAAATAAAAGAAAAATTTTAATCGTGTTACCAAAACTGGCGACGATCGCAGTGGTGCATTGTAGCTGTGTGTATGTATGAATGTGTGTGTGTGTGTGTGTGTGTGTATGATTTCTCGACTGTCCGATTGGCAATCGTTGATCGCCATTCAAGTGACCTGCTTTCTCTTTTTCCATCTCGTCGTCTTCGTCGTCGTCGTCGTCATCGTCATCGACGTACTCACAGCTGCTTCTTCTGCTGCGGCTGCTCTAAGATCTGCTCTGGCGCTACACGTTGCCATGGCACTGAACTCTGGCTGATTAGTTGTTGACGACGCTGTTCCCGCTGCTATAGTAGCAACACTACTCCATGCAGCTTCAGTTTTAGTATCAACTTCAACTTCTCCGTTCCGTTCGCCATTCATCAAATATTAAGTGGCAAACTTGATTGAAGCGACAACATCCAACTAAGCAGCCAATTTAGTAGTAGCTGCTGCCTGCCATGCCATGTCACTGCCATTGTTTTTGTACGTTACCCTTGTCTAGTTTTTCTTCATTTTCATTTAAGTTTTTCCAGTAATTTCCAATGCAAAATGAAAATAAAAGCAAACGCAAAAACAACAAATTTAACAATGCCATATTTTTATAAAATAAAAAAAAAAAAAATCCCAAAGTTCGTGAGATCTTCGAAGCGTCTCCAGCATACATATACTCCTATCGATCATATGTCGTTGTTTTCATTAAAATTTGATAGTTTCTTTCCCAACTGGTAAGAGGCAAACAGTTTTTTATCGGCTTAAATTTTTTTTATTATGTTTTAATTATAGAAAAGTTGGTTCTTTTTTCTTTATTAGTGCCTACTAAAAACTCTCTCTGAAAGTTTAATCACTTTTGTGATGTGTCTCAATTACTTAAGTAACCAAAAAAAAAAAAAAAAGAAATTGAAAGTTTAATTGATACATTTTTACGATCCAAAATAATTATAGACTTAAAAAACTTGGTTTCTTCTTTCTGTTTATTTTTTCGAAAGTGTTCCTCAACAAAACTTTTATGAAAGGCATATGTCTAGCATAGAAATTATTTAGATACGATTCAACTTGCTGCAGCTGATGTATTAATTTATAATATTGACTGATGTTAAGTCAAAGGTTAAGCTCTTTTTGTGCGGCGAAGTTAGGCACTGAAATACAAAGTTTATTTAAAAAGTATGTTCCCTGTAGACAGCCAAACAATATCTTACTTCTTCTGATCCCATCAACATGTATTCCAAAAATCATACCTGTAACTCGAATGGATGCAAAGATATAACGAATTTTGTTTATATGGTGGGTGGGGCATTGCCTCCGCTGATTTAAAAAATATAGCCTATGCTACTCAGGGACAATGTAGCATTCTAATGGTGAAAGAAAATCTGAAATCGGTCCAGACGTACTTGAGTTTATTCGTTACAAACATATAAAAATGTAGTTTAATGAATTTTGCATTTCCAGTTTTAATAATAAAAAGCAAATCGATTATTAAAAGCCTTTATTTCGTATTTCAAGTGGTCAGGTCCACTAAGCAGAGAGTTCTAACTGCAAAATGTCTGGTGCAACTATAAGGGCCGAACACTAATTGTATGTAAGGCATTGAATTAGAAGTTAGAAGTTGCGGGAAGAGCTGTATCATAAATTGTCATCCGGTAACTAAGAACTATGTTCTTCTTTGGAACATAATAATTAGCCATACAAAATTCAGGTAAAATATCTTAAGAGCTGTGAGGTTAGTTTTGATTGCTATAAACCGGGGCCGGCATAAATTTGAATGCGGTTTCGTGGTACGTAGTAAACTACGTAGCCTCGCCTCCAGATTTACGCTTAAATATTTTAGTATAAGCCTGATTTGTGTGCACGCCCCAACGGAAGAGTAGGACGACGATGCTAAAGATGTGTTTTGTGTTTCGCGATTTTAACACCAGAATAAGGAAGGAAGTAATTACATGGGTGAGTCCAGATCAAATTACACGCAACCAAATTGATCATGTTGTGATTCAGGGAATGCATGCATAGAGCGTGTTGAATGTGCGAACGTTATGTGGTTCCAATATTGACTCAAAACACTATCTTGTCGCTGCCAAGGTACGCACTAGGCGCAGCGTAGTGTACGCCGCACATTCGCACATGCAACGAAAGCAAGACGTCGGCCAGCTGCAATCAGAACAGACTGCCGAAGCCTTTTCAAACGTTCACTCCCGACTGCTTCGGCAAACCTCTCCATCTTTTCAAGATATATGTCGGCAGAAGAAACATACCATCCGCTCCATGGATATGGCTGCGAAGGAGGTCATTGGTATACAAAACCTGTGACTAATTCTTGGTTTGTCGAGGAGTGTCACAATGCTATTGCAGCGAATTCTGCAGTCGGGAGCAACTCGAGCTGGAGATAGAGAGCGATATCGAGAGAAACGAAGAGAGGATAAATGCGTTTTCAGACGCAAGCAAAAAGAGCAAGAAGTTTGAGGATGTTGAGAGGCTATGTAACACAAATAAAGGTCGAAAATTTTGTCAATAGGTCAAGCGTCTGACCGAAGGTTTTAAACCCGGTGTAACTTTCTGTAAAGATGAATGTGAAAATCTGGTTACAGATGCACAGGACTCATTGAGATTATGTAGGACTCATTTTTCTAGCCTACTTGGAGGCTATGATTATTCAAGACTAGCGGCAAAGAGTTAGTAAGGAGTATGCACCAACTTTTATGCAAGATATGGTCCGATGAACGCATACCCAATGCCTGGAATCTCAGTGTTCTTTGACTTATCTTTAAGTAAGGAGAACCCCGCTTTTTGCGGCAACTACTGCGAAATAAGTCTACTTTCTATCGAATGTAAGATTCTGTCACGCGTTGTGTGCAATAGGCTGAAGCCATATACGGATACACTGATAGAACAATATCAGTGCGGCTTCGCAGCAAAAATGTCGATCAGTGAACAACAGAAAAAAAAAACACCTATTTACCGACTATTAAGTCGCTTTCCTGTCTGCACTAGATATCTCGTTCGTCTTTGCATGATGACGCTATCACACACAAAGCTTTGTCAGGGTAGGAAAGAACCTCTACGAACCCTTTGATACCAAGAAAGATTTCAGACAGCGTAATGCCCTGTCGTGTGATTTCTTCAATCTACTGAGGGAATACATCCTACGCCACTTCCTGTACATACAGAATATATCGAGCTCGACTATATTTAGCAGAGATGGATGATTGAGTCAGCAGAAACGGCGATTACAATGGAATATGATGCCAACTGCAATGGAGTAGAAATTTCGTGACAATTTAAAGTGTGGCAAGTATTGACAAATCATACATGGAATTGGCACGTTCATTGAATACACTTTATCTAACGTATAACGCTTCTAAACTCCATATAAATAGTACTGGCTTTCAATAGCTTAGCGAAATAGAATGGGTGCCGACCAATCTGTGGACTGGCAGTGCCCGTTATACCTAATTCTTGTGGACTTCGATCGTGCGTTTGACACCATTAACAGAAACGCGTTATATAGAGCTCACTCAGAAGCTGTGGGTGGGGTACCTGATAAAATGGTTCAACAGGTTTGTTTACTTTGAACAGCCGTCAGAGAGGCCGTCCAAGGCAAACATGGGCTCATATTTTCCACTCTGAAATCGGATGCAGGGTAATAACGAGGTGTGAATCAAAAGCTCTAACAGCGGATAGTAGTTACTGGATGTCATCTTTTAAAGTCTTAAAAAGTTTGTTAAAATGCAATTACGAGTAGAAAACTAAATTACATCTGTTGTAGCTGTTAAATTTGAAATTTTATTTAGTGCGGCATAATTTCCTCCAACTTAATCGAAAACTACTTCGCGCAACAGTCTCTCCATTGGTGAAAATCTATGAAAATTGCTACAATATATTTTTTTTTTTTTTTTAAATAGGCAGACGCAGCGGGAGATTTTAATTTATAGTATTTCTAGTTTTTTTTTTTCACATTATTTATTTCGCAAAACTTATATGCAGGCATTTTTCTTTTGAAAATTTAATTAAGTGTAATAAAAAGAAAATATTATAGTTTATTGTTTACATTCACAAAAGAAAATTTACATTTTTTAATTACTTCAAATTATCGCGGTGCATGCTGTTGGGACACCCTGTAAATTCGAGTCAATTAATTATTGCAATAAATCAAATTTAATAAACAAAAAAACAACAACAAAAAAGATCATTAATAAATTAGACAACAATTGACGAAGTTGGTCAATTTATTGTTTTTGTTTTTGTTTTCCATTTTAATATTAATTTACAAGAAAAGTTGCGTTAAAGTGATTGGAAGCGAATGAAAATAGAGAGAGGCAACGACAGATAGCAGCTATGACTGGTTTCACTGTACTTGCAACATACTACAAAACACAAATACATGCAAACAGTTCAATGGTTTCACAACATTTGCGGCATCAACTTGTTCTGCCAGTAGAGTCCAAAGCGCGGCGGCATCCAATCCGCACAAAGTTGCCAGCAAAGTTGGCCAAATAACGGAAGCGTTAATTGACAATTAATGGTAAATAGTGTTGGTGAAGGATAGGAAGAGCATGGTGGCGGCGACGGATGCGGCGGAGGCTAGTAAAGAGTATGTTTGACGTTTTGCAGTCGAACTTATTTCCAAACGATTTCCATAAATTGCCGGAACATTTTTTTTTTTCAATTTTTCTTCGAACGTTTGCTTGCTTTGCTCTCTTTTGTGTGTACAAACAAGCTATATTTTATTGCTCTTTATGTACGTGTATTATTGGATTGGTGTTGTCTTCATTATGCACGCTTAACAAGCGTTTTGATCGATGAGATCGATCATCTCGAACGTTTTTAATTGAAAGAGCAACTTGCATGCATTCCCATTCGCATTGGTTTGTTTGCTGCCAGCAGGTTGGCAGCCTGGCTGTCTTATAAGTCAATGGATTCGAATTGTAGCGGTGCATCGGAGAAGCAATGGGAATGAGTGGGTTTTTTCTCTTCTTCTTCGTATCATTGCACGCTGCAGCTAAATGTATTGACCTTTCTTCCTCCTTGCATGACAAACGTACACAGTCGTCGTCGTCGTCGTCAGTAAGTAGTGTTGCCAATTAAAATGAAGTGTCAAACTGCAAAATGTTTGATAAACTTGATTTCGCGTCAAAAGTATGCGCTACAGTTAAGTTTTAAGGTTCCTAAATTTTGTCGAAAAGAAAAACGATCAACAATTATATATTGCGGCAAGTGGCAACACTAATAATAATAGGTAAAAATTGAGCTAGAGCTTGGAAAAACATAGATTTTTAGACCGATGCATCGATGTTTTTCATATGAAACCATCGATGTATCGGTCTAAAAATCGATGTTTTCCCAGCTCTAGTTTGAGCACTCAAAATAATATGAATGGGTCTTCCGACGTATCACCCAATAATTTCTTTATATTCCCAAACATTAAAAAAAATGCGTGGTGAACGTTTGTCATATTTTGTTATTATTTGCTATCCCGAGATATAAATAGTGCCCCTCGCGATTGCAAGTAAAGCAATCTCTCAAATGACGAAAATTAAAAATTGTAGACATACATCGTTGGATGCAATGACGTTGGACGCGCTCGAGCGTAAGATTCTACGTGTTCATCCTTTCTAAGTTTCTGTATGAAATGTTTTTTCTGTTGTCTATTAAGCTTGAACCGTATCTTGCAGAAAATATTCAAGATCGAACCACTAAATCGTTAGGGACAGGGTATTTGGTAAATTTTTTGGAAAGAAGAAGTATGGTATTTTTTTTTTTTTTTACCTAAAATTTTTTTTTTTTATTTTGCACACATTTATGCACAGTTAATAGTCGAATTTCGATCATAAGATGGGTTCTTAGTATTACAGTTCTAGCTAGAGCTGGGAAAACATCGATTTTTAGACCGATAAAAATTGATGTTTTTCCAAGCTCTGGTTCTAGCTCCATAAGCAATGTCTTCAATCTACAGCAACTCTTGGTTTGCTTTATGTTCATTAATTGTCACGGAAAGTCCATGACGCAATTTGTGATTGTTGACGCAGATAAGTAAAATATTTTTTAAACGCAATCTAACTAACTTTTGATAGATGACGACAGTACATGACTTCATTAAAGAAAAAAAAATTATTTAAACAATTAATTTTTTTTTTGTTGTGAAAAATATTTGATTTTAAATTTTTAATAGCTATAAAAAAATACTTGTAAAATTCGTAACGGAAACGGTGGGGCGCATGCAACACATAATTGTTGCATGAAAAGTTCACAAAAGTCATTAAAAAATTTTAACTAATGGAAGCTAATAAAAACATTTTAAAAAAGTAATTGATTTGTTCGATTTTTACAACAATTCGAAAATTATTAATATTAATTATTAATAATAATAAATGGGCATACAAAAACACCAAACAAAACAAAAAATTAAATAAAAGTTATAACTTTTCCGGCTTGCGATCGCTTGTAATAAAACATAAACATGCCAAATTTAAATAGAATTCAATAATCTATTATTGGAACCAGTAACGAAAGCTCAAAATTCTACGAATTGCAAGAAACGTCAAAAAAATTTGAACTATTTGCTAAATTTTATCAAAAGGTCAAGCGTATGACCGAAGATTTTAAATCCTCCGGGTTTAGAAAGTGGAATCCTGACTACAGGTGAACATTAATCACTGAGATCATGGAGGAGTCATTTCTCCAACCTACTCGGAGGCAATGAAGTACACAATTCCGCCGATAGAGAAATTCCGCCGATAGAGAAATGACACCGGAACCACCAGTTAATGATGGCACCATTGTAGAACCACCGGACTTTAACGAGGTCAATTCAGTTATTAAAAAGCTGAAAAATAACAAAGCAGCAGGCCAGCTGACCGGCGGCGAAGAGTTGGTTAGGAGTATGCAACAACTTTAATGCAAGATATGGCATACCCAATGGCTGGAATCTCAGCGTTCTTTGTTCTATCTTTAAGAAAGAAGACCTCGCTGTCTACGCCAACTAACGCGGAATAATTCTTCTTTCCATTGGATATAAGATTCTGTCGCGCGTATTGTGTAATAAACTGAAGCCATATACGGATTTACTGATAGAACAATATCGTGTAGCTTCAGACCAAAAACGACGACCAGTGACCAAATATTCACATTACGCCAAATCTTGGAAAAGACCCGTGAGTTTCACGAAGACACACACCACCTATTTGTCGATTATAAAGCCGCGTTCGACACACCGATACGATCGAAGTTTTTCGACGCCCTGTCTGCACTAGGTATCCCGGCAAAGATTGTTCGTCTTTGCATGACGACGCTATCTAACACACAAAGCGTTGTCAGGGTGGGAAAGAACCTCTCCGACCACTTTGATACCAAGAGTGGTTTCAGGCAGGGCGATGCTCTGTCGTGCGATTTTTTCAATCTTCTCATGGAATACATACTACACTAGGTCCCGTACATACAGAGGGATCGATCTTCCAAAGGGAAGTGATGCTACTCGCTTATGCCGATGACATCGATATCATCGATCAGTAAAGCGTTCTCAGAGATTGAAAAACAGTCTCGGCTCATGAGTCTAGCGTGGAATGAGGACAAGACGAAGTACTTGGTGTCTTCTCGCACTCCGTCATCGCGTCTTGGACGGTCAGTGACGATGGAGAATTTCAACTTAGGTGTTGTAGAAAACTTCGTCTATCTTGGATCCATGATAACCAGCAATAACAACGTCAGCCTAAAGATCAGGCTAAGAATCACGCTTGCAAACAGATGCTTTTTTGGGCTCAGCAAGCAAATGAGAAGTAAAGCCCTCTCTCGAAAGACAAATATCAAGATCTATAAGACGCTGTTACTCCTGGTCCTATTGTATGGCGCAGAGGCATGGACCGTAATTGAGTCGGATGAGACAGCGTTGTAAGTCTTCGAGACGAAGATTCTTCGCAGTATTTTCGGTCCTATTAGAGTCGGCGACGAGTTTAGGTCTCGCATGAACCGCTGTACAAGCTGTACGAGTTATTCGATGCGGTGGACATAGTCCAGCTAACAATACGTCTTCCTAAATGCGGCCATGACCGAACGACGGTTGAAGATCATCTGATAAGTATGCTGACATTGCAGCCCTGAAATCAATATACATATACCATTCTATTGTTAAGACAGTTGCATCGCCAGTGTTTTGTTTTGTCAGGTTGATAGTTTGATCTTGGAACATTGCTATGTGCCCAAGATGCCTCAACATCTTCGTTTAAGTCTTTACAATTTGTTCGTATATTTTCGGCATGAAACGTCTGCCAGTGAAGTTTTTTCTAATTTGATCAAAAGCATCATCCCTACTGACGAAACATGGGTATATGGTCGAAATCGATCACTAATCATCCCAATGAAAGCGTGGTGCATCAGTGGTCAGTTTTTGTCAGAAGATCGAAATTAATTAATAACTTTTGGATCATGGTTGAATATGGTTGTTTGTTCGTGAAACCATAAGCATGCTTTGGCCACTGGTCTTGCGACTTTACCCTGTTTTGTTCCGATTGAGGAGCTCATATTCTATCTGTCAGGAAGATAACTTTGAAGAAGTCAAAATAGAAACTGTTTAATAAATATTTTTTAGTGAAAAATCAAAATTAACTTCTTTTTTTTTTAAAACCTTCTATGTATGCTTTCTAGTCCATTCTTTAATCTGGGAGATATTCATTGGTAAGTTGGTCTATAGATATTTTTTAGACAGTAGTATTTCATATGACCACGAATAGGTAGAGCTGGTATGCAAAAATATTAAGAATATTTTACAGATTTAAGGCCTTAATAGCTTTCCTATGTAGAATGCTTGCTAGCAAATGTCTAAAAATTAAATTCATTAATTTCTTTCTCAGCCATTCGATCTAAATATATTTTATTAAAGATTTTCATAAGAGAGAAACTTTCTAAAATTGAAAAATGCTGTCGAATAAAAGTCAAGTGGGAAGAGTATTTAAGCTTTGTTAACACCCAGAGCTAGCATTATTTCTACGTATGTATGTATTTGTGTATGTACATGTATGTATATGTATGCAGTTTATATTTATATGTAAAAAAAAAACAAATGTACGCCGTAGGCGAACGACCTCTTTTTCACTCTTTCGAGATTGATTATCTGGCATAATGTAAAATTGGCTGGAAGAAGACGAAGAAGTTTTGATGATGATGATGATATAGCAATATAAAATGTGAAAAAGATACAAACGTAGACAATAATCAACGAAATTGGGTTAAAAGTGGCTTAGCACACATTGCGAAATTTTCCGCGTTTTACTTTTTCAGCTTCTGTGCTGTCTCAGCTATTTCTAGCTAAAAATATTTTGGTTTTATTTATTTTTTTTTTTTTTTTTTTTGTTGTATCTGTTATTATTTTGTCACTAGATACACGCGTAATAACTAAATAAAAACAAACAAAACGCCCAACGCAACAATTGCCACAATTGGAGATTTAGTGTTGAATCATGTATTATAATTGTTTTTACTTAGAGATGCCGTATATAGCAGCAAGAAACGTTTCTTTATTTCTTTTATTAATTTTAATTGGTTTAAATGTCCGTCCAGCAATAAGAAATAATAAATTAATGCTTTTACTTTAAAAAAATAATCAATATGTTATTTCAAAACTTGTTTCATAAAACTTTGAAGGTTTCGTTTTGAAAAATTTGACAAAAATTTCGATAACCGATATACGAATGATATAAATTATTGAGCAAAAGAATGTTTATTAATTTTAATAGATTTAAAAACCAAGGCTCGCAAACAAG
This sequence comes from Leucophenga maculata, assembly GCA_035044805.1. Classification (NCBI taxonomy): domain Eukaryota; kingdom Metazoa; phylum Arthropoda; class Insecta; order Diptera; family Drosophilidae; genus Leucophenga; species Leucophenga maculata. The sequence goes on along the minus strand of JAWNNP010000643.1, from coordinate 688,165 downwards.
TTCGGAAGTAAATATTAGTTTTTAAGTTGCGTAGCGAATATTTAAATATTTGTGAATTTTAAATAAATTTATCAAAAATTTACACTTTCTCTGCTTCGAACTTCGAAAAATATAATCGATTATATATGTATATAAAGCTTTTTTATATCGATTATCGATAAACGATTTTCTTCATTAAAAACAGAACATTTACATTAAAAAAAAATCATTCTCATCGATTTAAAAGCAGAGAGAATAGTCAAAAATTTTAATAAGTTTCATAAATTAAGGCTAAATATTTTAACATAAGCTTTTTTGATGTAGGTTAAAGGAATTTTACGAGTTTTAATTCGTGCAGTTTCAATGCCAAAAATGGAAAGAAATTAATAGAAAAATTTTCAATTCATGACATAACCAAGTTAAGCAAAGTTTTAGCTAAAAGAATGTGTTGGTATCTCACGAACAATAAGTTAGTTAACCCGCATCAATTAGGTTTCAAACAAGGTAAATCCCTTGCTGATAACATACTATATGTAGATCACCAGATAATAAGTTCCCTTGCAGCAAAGCGTTACACCTCTATCATATCCTTGGATTTTTCTAAGGTTTATAATAGAGTAGGCAGGAATTCTACTATCTTTATTCTACTATCTTTATCTATCCATCTTCTATGTGTACATAAAAATTAATCTATGTTTGAATGTTTGTGGGTTTTGGAAGGACATTATAGATTCCTAAACCATTCATCCAATCAACATAAAACTTTGGGAAGTTATTTAGTACACTCCCACGAAGAGTATAGGTATAGTAAAACTAAACCAAACTCAGCCAAACTCTATCGACTGCTCCAGCAAACCTCTCCATCCTCTGAACATATGTATAGCTGAGCAGTGCTGACTTATTATGCACCAAATTTTATGCAAAATATGATCCGATGAATGCATGCCCGTGTCATGCATTAAGATTCAGCTATTTGCGCCAACTATCCAATCGAATATAAAAATCTGTCAGATCTATTCAGTCTGCTTCATGTCCAAATATTCAATGTATGACAAATACTGGAGAACAACCATGAGTGTAATAATGACGCACACCACGTCGCTCTCGACCAGCCGATGACCTATTTGCACTATTTTTTCCAGCAAAGATTGTTTGCCTTTATATAAATGACGCTATTCCATACCCGAACCGATTTTCAGTTTGTTAACAAATTTGAAGTAGAGTCCTAACTAAAATTAAAATATGCAAGACACTAATAATTCCGTTTCCAGAGTCGCATTCAAAGACGCTGAAAGCCTTTGTAAGAAAATTCTTCGCAACATTTTTTGTTCTATTAGAATTGGCGATCAGTTTCCGTCCTGCATGAATCGCGAGCTGTATGAGCTTCACATATTTTGTTGCAAAAAATTGATGCATTTTTATTTTTAGCGCTCGTTGCAGCAGCAGCAGCAGCTGATTTTCTGTACAGCAGGAAAATCTGTACAGACCGATTTATAGTGTTATCGAAATGATAAGCAACGAGATCTGTCATTCCACTTAAACTACGCGGCATGCCCGACGAAAATTTTTAGAACTTTTTATACGTTTTGATGTGATTTTTCTTTTCGCAGCAATTTATTTTGGATTTACTGATATTTATTATATTCGTCAAGTATTTAAGGAGATTCATGCATGCCAATGATCTGTCAACTAGTAAAGCGGTTTTTCAACTGGGAATCAATTGACGTTTTCAGTCGACAGGTTCTGTAAATTAAAGCTTATATATTTCCACAACATTGAAGAACTTTCAAAAGATTTATCAAAGCTAATTTAACATTTCCGTTTTCGCTTTTTATGTTTTTAGAACTACAAGGAAAAGGATCTGGGCAAGGTGGTACTCTATACAACCAGCATGGGCATCATACGCGACACGTACGCCAAGTGCACAAATGTCAAGAAGATATTGCGTACATTGCTCATTAAGTTCGAAGAACGTGATGTATTTATGAGCGTTGAATACCAGCAGGAGATACGGGAGCGTATGCATTCGCAGCTGATACGCGTACCGCAGCTTTTCGTCGAGGGACAACACATTGGTGTAAGTGCGATCACGAGCAGTGATGTTTAATTGTTCACTTCACTTTAAATTTGTATATAATTGCATTTGCATTTGCAGGATGCCGAAACCGTCGAGCGATTAAATGAAACTGGTGAGCTGCGACAGTTGCTCAAGCCATATAAGGTGAGTCGTCGTTTTTGGTTGAACTTGAACCATTTCTTCAGTCTATCCAGTCTATCATAACTTATACAATTTGTTTTCTACTTTTTTTCTCAGTCCATTGCAACGACATTTACCTGCCAGACATGCGGCGGCTATCGCCTACTGCCGTGCTCCTCATGCAATGGTTCAAAAAAATCAGTGCATCGAAATCACTTCACCGCTGAATTTGTAGCACTTAAATGCATGAACTGCGATGAGGTCGGTTTGGTCAAATGCCACAACTGCTAGGAAGGCATAGGCATAGGAATTAGAGCTGGGAAAACATCGATTTTTAGACCGATGTATCGATGTTTTCATATGAAAAAGATCGATGCATCGGTCTAAAAATCGATGTTTTTGCAAGCTCTAATAGGAATGTATTGATGGTGTTGGCCGGTGGAACGCTGCACAACAAAACAAAAAGTCAACAAAGAATTCACAGTGCACAACGAATTGATTTAGACTATATTTAAATTTACATACATATACATATAATTGCATACATATACATACATATGTATCAATGCAATATATAATGATTTTTTTTTTTTTATTTAATGTTTAAATACATTTATTAAATTGTAATTGTTAAATAACTTTTGCAAGGCAGTTATTTTAGTCGTCATTTATTGTTACTAACTACAATAATTGTATTATTATTAAATTCGTATGCATATATTTACTATTTATGGAGCCTGAGAGAGAGTGTGTAAGAAAAATAAATTAAATAGCAATTTTATGTGTTTGTGTTTGCCTGGCAAGCGATTAAAATTTAGTTAATCCATCGAGAGACGCTTACAAATGAAGAAAAAAAAAAACACAAACTTTCCGCGCAAATTGTTCAAAACACATAGAAAGAAAAAGAAAATAGTGCTTTGGAACAAAAACAGGATTAATAAATGCACAAATATATGTACGTAGTTTTTAAAGTAGTCCTAGAGAGCGGTGGCTGCAATAGCCTTTATAATGCAAGCTAAAATTTAGCCCTAAACGCTTTTTTTTTGTTTATTTCGTGCCTAATTTTATATATATATATGTTATAAATATACTTTTTTTTTTTTGCATTTCAATTTGGGTAGCACAACTCATGCAAATTAGTTATTAAGTACGTGTTTGTTTTTTTTTTTCTTCTTACATATATAATATTTATATGTATAATTATGTATAACAATAAAGTAGTTAATAAAGCACGAGAAGAGAATCATTTCACGAATAGCAAACAAAAATATAGTATTTATGCACTTTTATGTATGGCGCGTAGTTTCAATTTCTGTCTTTTACACTCGTAGCAGCATTTTAGCAGCTGTACATGGAAATTTGTACAGACCAAGTTATTGCTTTATTGAAACGGCTTAGCAGCACTAAACAGCAGGTATTCTTATAAAGGTAGGCGCCAAAGTGTTCTATCGGTCTTTTAAATTTGTGTGAGAGAGAGTGACAGATTTTGGATGGTGAAAACAAATATTATTCTGAGGAATATGGTCTACAAGTTATTGCTTTATTGAAACGGCTTAGCAGCACTAAACAGCAGGTATTCTTATAAAGGTAGGCGCCAAAGTGTTCTATCGGTCTTTTAAATTTGTGTGAGAGATAGTGACAGATTTTGGATGGTGAAAACAAATATTATTCTGAGGAATATGGTCTACAAGTTATTGCTTTATTGAAACGGCTTAGCAGCACTAAACAGCAGGTATTCTTATAAAGGTAGGCGCCAAAGTGTTCTATCGGTCTTTTAAATTTGTGTGAGAGAGAGTGACAGATTTTGGATGGTGAAAACAAATATTATTCTGAGGAATATGGTCTACAAGTAAGTTTTTTTGTATTTCTTCCATTAAATAGTCATTGATTTGGTTTTCTTTGCAGGTTGCCGAAAAGCGCGAATTATTAACAGCTTTACCGCCCGTGCATTTGTTGCGTAGTCAATATGATTTACTTACCAATAGCATGATAAAGAATAATGATCGATTCAAGTTCGAGTCAATGATAAATTTAGACAAGTATTTACTTGAGAAAAAGGAAACACCGGCTGATTATGTACTACATGCTATTCTTGTACACTCCGGTGATACTAGCGGAGGTCATTACGTCGTCTTTATTAATCCGAAAACTGATGGTCAATGGTTTAAGTTCAATGACGACATTGTGTCGAGATGCAGCAATGTGGAGGCTATCGAAGAGAACTTCGGAAGTAATTCCGATAAGCTTTCCCTGCATGGAACGCAAAACAGTGCCTATATGCTCGCTTACCAGAGGACGAGCTGACCGAAGTGGCCGAAATATTGCAGCACAAGCGGCAATATTTCGGTGATATGGCACAGCAAACTCATAGGCTGGCGTATTTCAACGTTATTATTGACGACTACTTTAGAGCGTCATTCTATCTTAGAAAAAATTGAACAGTTACTGATTTAGTCGAACTAATCGAAGAAAAATTTATCGTTTGCAAGTCGCGTATGCGCATCTGGTTCATGTGCAACGCAAAGTCTCAAAAATTCACATACATACTCAATGTTTTCATAGATGCCGGCGAAGAAATGGTTTCAAATATGAGCGATACTCTCCAGAACATTCTCCAACTAGGAGTACATGCAGAACTTGTGCAAGGGCACACTATCATCTTCGAGAAGGCTGAAAGTATTTGAAAATTGTTTCCAATTCATTTCACTACAAGAATAAATATTTAAGGATTTCTTTGTTTAAAACAATGTTTAATAAACTTTTATAGTTTTTATTAACAAAGAAGCAAAATAAGTAATAAAGCAAATGACTGGTCCTCTTTTAATATTGTTTATAGTTTAATTAAACAAACTGTTTTTTCCAATTATTTTTTAAATACTTTAAGTCATTTAACGCCAAAAATAGATGAAACCGGATACCACATTAAATAATTTCAACAGGATAAGCTGTAGTCCCAGATGCTGATACTGTATACCTGTTTTCTATAGTTTATCATCTTGTTTTTTGTTAAAAAAATATTGATTCAGGATTGGTTATGTTTGTGTTAATCAGTCCGCTCGATAGCGTTTAGTTGGTTTCGTTCGGTGGACTGCGCCCTTGATACCATTCCGTTGAGGTAGAGAAAGTTTATGAATGGCAGTTGTTGTTATCCTTTAGATTTGTTTTATATTTTTACTTCCGTGACTTCGACTGTTGATTTGTATGGTATGTACTTTTTTCCGTCAATATTTGAAGAATGGTTTTTCCAATTCTTCTTCAGTGCTATTAAAATTAAAGGCATTATGGAACTATTAAATAGTTTGGTTCATCTTTCTAATTGGTTATACAGGGATTTCACTCCGTTTTAGTGAACTGTTTTTTTTTTTTTGTTCACTTTTTTAAGAGCGCTTAACGAGTTGCGATGCAGACTTATTGGTATGGTTTAGACCAAAGTAGGGTAAATATATGCCCGACAACATTCGATAAGCATCAAGATCAATTGGCGTATCATCTGCGACTTCACGTATGTGGCGGTACGATACAATGGCGAATTTATAACTCTGCCATTCCTCATCCGGCACATTAAGGCGTTTCTGTATGCGCTTCTTCAGTGCTCCGTACGGTTCGCCATGTCTTGCTTTTACCAAAAATGGAACGCCAAATGAAGAAAAAAAACGTATCTTACAGAAATAAGCCACGGGTACGAACGCTTCATTTGCTGCTAGCTGTAATTCGTCTGGAGGTATCTCCTCGATTCTATGCCTAATTCTAGACCGAAAATTAAATGCATCTTCTAACGATTCTATGGGCGTATCCTCTTGGCAGATAGCAACGATTTTACTGTTAATGACTTTAAGAAGTCTGAGTTTTTTTGTGCTATTCTCAGCTATAACCTTCACAGCTTCGTCGAGTAAACCTTTCACTCTATCATCCTTTTTTGGATAAAGTAGTAGCTCTTTTTCGTCTTTCATATCGTTAGAGATCCAAGTGCACTTCAATGGCTTCCTTGTACCCATTTCACGTAAACTGAAATTCAGTTTTTGGTAATAAATCTGTGCCGGAGTGCCTTGCTTGTTGCATGATACGAGTTCCTTTAAGATACCCTGTTGTGTTAAAATAAACAATTTTACTATTAAATCCTGTACAAGTGACACACGCAGTATGCAACTTACCTCATATGTGTAAGGAATCGGTATGGGTTCTTTATCATCGCTTTCGCATGTGAAGAGCTGCAGGTTTTGTGGCAGGATGTTAAGCTTTTCGGCTACCGCCTGCGCAACCTGCCCGTAGTTATACCGGTAGGACAATTCAACAGTTATATCTGGCTCGTTGAAATTAAATCTGTTGTTGAATGTTATCTCGCAACGGTACATCAAGTTCATAAAGTAGTCCTCAACTGTGGGCAGATCGAGTTTCAAGTCGACGTCCGCCTTCTCGAATATAAGTAAGTAGCCGTTTAAGTTTTCTTTATGTGAATGCGAAATGCTGTCGAGCGTGTCATTCAGATTGGCAACAAGCTTCTCGTTGGCTACGTCGAACACAGTCATATCCACGTTTTCGTCCAAAACGAAATGCTTCCTCACCTTTGGCAATAATTCGGAGATTTGGCTGCTCAATGGCCTATGAGCACTGCCAATGTAAATCAGTCTTTTGTTACGTGGATCGTAATACTTTAGAAATAGTAGAATATCAGTTTGTGCGTTGAACGGCGTTAGTTGACGAGTTAATGCATCCGTACGCGCCCGCTCCAAAAACAAAATCCAAGGCTCATGTGCTGGTATTATCTGTCCAATCGTACGGCCTGCTTCGGCGTGTAAATCGAAATACGTGAACAACTGCGGCTCAGTACTGCACATGTTCCACACGCGCATGTGAGACCTTGAAACTTCAAATATTTTTACAAACAAATCCGCCATTTCGTCCACTGTACGGTTTTGCTTAAGACTAATTTGCTTTTGATGCGTTGTATCTAAGTCGAAAAGGTGCTTTTTCTGATGCGCTACAAAGGCCTCCTCAAGAATTACATGAATGAAGGCAAGCTTTTTGGCTTTTTTTCGCTCCTCCAACGCAGTACGGCGCTCCTCCAAAGCAGTACGCTGCTCCTCCAACGCTATACGCCGCTCTAAGCGTAAGCGTTCGACCAAATCACTAGGTATCTCGTGATTTTCTACATCTTTTAGCACGTATTCCAAGTCCGAACGACGTATATATACCAACATATATGCGTTGCTGGTTTGTGACGCGCCACCATAGTTCTTTTCGATAGCAATCCGTTTGCTGCAGCTGCAAACGACTGCGTCGTTGAATTTGAACCAACGGCCATCTGCTTTTGGATTAATATAGACGAGGTAATGGCCACTATTGTTACTTCCTGAGTGTACAAGCACGGCGTGCAGTAAATAGTCCGCAGGTGTTCTCTCTTTCTCGAACAGATAGGGATCAAGGTTGATCTGTTCGTAGAATTCAAATCTACCGTTGTATTTGATCGGCCTTCCGGTACGAGGATTATATTGAACACGCATTAAGTGCAAGTGTAACACAACCGGCAAAGAAGTGAATATTACGCCCTTAGTAGCCTCCTGCAATTAACATATAAAATTGTTGAAAAGTTTACACTTGTAGCTCGAAACTTACCTGAAGACCGTGCTCTCCGGCGTCATATTTATTGTCGCCTTCCAGTGTCTGAGGCGCAATGTAAGCCTTAAACGCTTCGTAAATATTGTTGTTACCCTTTATATTTAATTGTATATCGTAAAAGGTTTCGTTATGAGTTCTTTGAATGGCAACATTTAAACAATGTATGTAGGAATCCATTTGTCCCTGAAAAAGTGCCGGTATTGTGCCCTCTAAGCATGTGCCTCTCATTCTCGACTCAAGCTTTTCCAACATTATGCGTAAGAATTCCTGCACATCGTTCTGCGTAAATGCATCAAGTGTTTTCAAACCAAACGTATCGATAAGCTTCTTTGTTTCGACAGGACGATCACCAAACTGCAGCGCGTGAAACACACGTTGTAGTGCCAAGCCCACTGATTTTGTGTTATCATCCGCCGCTGTTGGTATGCGATAGACTGCATGACGTAATTGATTCGTAAAAAAGAGCATCTGCAAGAGAGAGCTCATGTAGCAGGTGGCGCCTTCATTTTTAATACCAATATAACCGGTGTCTTGTTTTGAATTACCAACCGTACTTCGTGGTTCAACTGTCTTGATGCACGCTTGCAACGTAATACTTTTATTTTGTATGAAATAGTTCTCTGGATTCAGTAAACGCTGCCATGTGACAAAATTTTGATAGCCGTAGTCATTTTCGTCTGGATGGAAAACATGTTTAATGCTACGACGCAAAATAGGTAGTTCACCTGGTTCATGGCAATTCAAGCGGAGCTCGGCTGAAGTATGACATGACCATGTTGTCGATCTAGTTTTTGCGTTGCATTGTAGAAAAACGCCAAGTGCGGAATCATGCGGAACCACTAGAATCCTCCATTTCATTTTAAACGCGAAGACCGAAGGCGAAAGCATATCTCTCCTAAGCTCTTCGATGTTCTCAATAGTATAAGAGATTGTTGTTTCGGAACGAGATAGTTCTTCTATGTCCTCCATTTGCGTGTTCATTGTTTCGCATGTTGTGAAGACCAGCGCCATAACTGTTTTAAATTTGCTGGTGCGTGCTCCTACTCATCCGGTTTATTCTGTTATTTTGTCGCTGTTTTGGCTTAAAAACTTTTATTATTGCCACTGAATTGCAGAATACAAAGGCTACTTACACGTGCTAAGCCGCCTTATTCGAATAGTTATATTGGAGCGTCAGTGAAAATGTAGTTCTGTCAGTTTTAAACGCAACGCAGCAGTATTAAACAGCTAATATTAATAATTTTTCCAAGAGAAAAATGTGTAATAATGCCAATAAAACAACATTCACAAAATTATCATTTAATTTGCTTCGGAATACTTTGTGTGGATTAATAACGTGCGAGTTATGCGAATGCTGTTCCTGTGTGTAAGTAGCCTTTAAACGTTATAACCTGCTGAGAATTTAATAAAGGCCGATAAAAACGAATAGGACCGATACTAGTAATCAAGGTGGATATCAGCAAGGCGGTTGGTACAATACGAATGTGAAATTGATATTTGACACAATTATTATGCATCCTTAATTTAATAGTTTAACAGTGTTAGTTCAAATATAGATAGTTCAGACGTTGAGATGGTAAATCTAAAGCCAAAATATCGATATATCTATATATCGATACTTAAATAACTTTATATGCTATACCAGAGTTTATTATCGAATCACACATTGTCAGCTGCTCTGCATATCATTACCGTGAAGTTAACAGCCCTGACCGATAAGCACAAAGCAAGATCGGCTTCTGGGGGATTTCTTTGTGGTTTATTTTTAACATAATTAAGCTTTTTTGTTGTTTTTTGGGCTTTGTTAATGATGCGACGGCTGTCAAACAACTTTTTGCATTAAGTAAAAAATTCAAAGTAAGCAAAAAACGAAACGGAACACAAAATATTAGCTGTATCACGGGTAGACAATTCAGTACATACGCTGTTCTAATCTTATCTACTGCGATATATAAAGAATATTTTGAATATTATTGATAAACAAATTATTTACAGTACAACGTATTTCTACAATTTGTGCGCTTTGGTTGGCACTGAAATCAAGCAAGGACTATGTCGACGCTGCCGGTAACGAAGGCATTACAGAAACTCGAACTAAGCCAGGAACGCACACGCGAATGGTTAAATGCGCAAACGCTTGACGAGAATGACGAAAGCAACGAAGACGAGACGGAGCTAGAATCCATTGCCGAGTCCTCGGTGGTTGACAGCTGTGATGATAGCCTTTGTGAATTTGGTACCGATCAGGAACGCGAAGAAGTTGTCAGCACAATTGAGCTGGGTAATTCAATCGGTAAGTAGTGCACATTTGAAACTTACGATAAACATTAATTAATTCAATTTACAGATGCGTTGCGTGATTACATGAACTCCATTAACAGTATACAAACTGTGGGCAATGTGAATGTCTCCAATTCGACCAATGTGCACATCGGCAATGTGACTAATATCAATGGAAATATACAAATAATAACAGAATCAAGACGCTATAGCGGACAGCAAGCATTGCGCACGCATACACGCAAAGGCGAACGCCGGAGAACGGCGCCACAGTCATCATCGACATCTTCGTCGTCGTCCACACAAAAGTCGCCTGCAGTAGTCACTATTGTTGATGATAATGACGAAGAAGAAGAGGAGAATTGCATACGCGATAATGCATTCATTGCGCGGCCCAGTAAGTGTGACTATCTCGAAATGCATAAAAGCAATTAAACAAAGTTTAAAAACAGTGCTTAGCAGCTCTACTTATAGATTTTAGCGTTGATCCCCAAAGTATCTATAGTTTAGCACGTTTAAGCAAGTTGTTCTAGCTATATGCAACTGTTTATATGAACGTAAAGTTTTCGGTGTCTATAAAGCACAGAACCAGCTTACTTTGCTATTATTACATTAAGTGTATAAAATGGATGTGCCAGCCTCCGTATAAGTGGTTTTGGTTAAGATATGTGCGTAAGTATGGTCAAATTGCTTAAAGTTAAAACAAACAGCCAGCCAAACCACTCTTCGCATGAGACTGAATCGTTCTCCTTTAGCAAGCGTTCCTTGTTCGTAAATAGTCGCATAGCAAGTATTTAAGGTAGTCTAGTCTTTCTGTAGCCATTTTCTTTATCTTTTTAATCTAATCACAATGTAACTGAAGTGTTTATATGTGTAAAATGTTGGAGTATCTATTTACAATTGCGACATAGCTAGGGGCATGCATGCATGCATTCCACTTGGTGAAAAGCTATCTAAATTCCTTTCGTAAGCAATCGATACACCATAAGCTTTAATGTTTGCCTTATTTCTTTGTAATTTGGTGTAAATTTGTTCTTTTTAATTCATATTTTTATACAACTCCATTCGCCATACGTCATTTGTTGGTATTAAAAATATTTTGTTTATATTCTGTACATCGTTCTTTATCATGCTTACTTCGTAAATATGTGCTAATTTTTGTTCTTATTTCTCTTTTATTGCAGAATTTAAAATACCCAAAGAATTGTGTGTGATAACTCCGCGTCACTCATGGCTGGCACAAATGCCCATGGAACCGTATGAATATATGAAGGAGCCCGTCGAATATGTCGTTATACGTGAGTATTAGTCTTAATGCTTTACGATTCTTAAACTTATAAGACAATTTATCCACTAAAACAGTACACACGGCCACAGAAAGTTCGGATAAGCGTGCCATAAACGTGCGTCTAATACGCGATATACAGGTAAATAAACTACACAGATTTATCATATAATATACACTATAATCCTTTTATTATTGACTAACGCATTCAGTGCTTTCACATCGAGTCACGCGGCTGGAATGACATTGCCTACAACTTTCTTATTGGTTGCGATGGCAATATCTATACTGGCCGCGGCTGGGGTGTTGTCGGCGCGCACACACTCGGCTATAACAGAAAGGCTATCGGCATCAGCTTCATCGGTTGCTTTATGCGTGAACTGCCAACAGCGTCGGCATTGAACATGTGCAAAAATCTGCTAGCACGCGGCGTCGAAGAAGGTCATCTCTCGCCAAATTATAAACTTATCGGCCACTGCCAGTGCAATTCTACAGAAAGTCCAGGACGACGTTTATTTGAGGAAATACAAACGTGGGAACACTTTTACAGCAATGATGACGAGCAGTAGCAGCAGCTGCAGCAGTAGTTGTCAGCATGAAAGTGAGCGAGTGGCACTAAAGCTGTGCTGCTGCTTATTCGCTTACTTTCGGAACTTTATGCATAATAAGTATTTTTAACATTTTTGTATTATTTTGTTTTCATTTTATTTCAAAATTTACTTCAATTTGGTCTTGGACATTATGTTGGCATTTAATGCATTTGTTTGTTAACTTTTAGTTGTATCTCGCTCTCTATAAATTTTTTTTTTATTGTAATATTAAATTACACTTTACATCAAATTTTGTATTAGTCCTAATTTTGACTAGTTATAACCGTAATTTAATTATAGGATTATACTAGCATTAGCATCCTGTGCTTAGATATTAGATTGACAAAGTATTGAAATGAAAATTAGGCAAGCAAGTCAAAAATAACAAAAAAAAATAGCTTAAGTTGTTATAAATGAAGCCTAATCAGCACTTTATAATGAGCGGCGGTAACATACACGTCCTAAGCTGATGGTCCAAATTGCCGGATAAGTTCTATGCCTGGAGCCCTGAGATAAGTTTGTATGAGTTGCGAGCCAAAAATGAACTATCCTTTGCAGAAACAGTAACCAGCAAAGGAATCCGTTGTTTTTTTCGTTTACGTGTCTTCAAGCGAGCCATACTGCTGGTCCACCTGTTTGCCTGTACACAGAGTACAGTAATCGACCGCTTAGTGGCCGCTGCTGTTGTAACGTTCACTCAAAGCACTAGCGCAACGCCTACACAGCATACGGGCGGTTGCAGGACTACCTCACTAAATTTTGCATCCATTAGTTCGGCCATTAGCTACAATTGTTTTGAGTTGCAACTGCCATTGGAGGAAAACTATTTCTTCATAAAACTGGTTTGGTTATCGCCTGATCAGCGAACACAAAACCAAATGCAGCACGTTACGTTTTTAGAAATGCAGATTTAAGCAACTGATCTTTGTATTCATTAATAACTCAAATACAAAGCTTGGCAACAGTTATAAGTCCTCTAAAAAACCAAAAATCTTCTGCTGTAGACAACACCAATGTAGAGCTACCTAAAATTAAGCCCGAAATCAGTGCGCAGATCATCTGTCACATAGCATATGACTTGTGCGCGAATATACGTCTTACAAAAAAGAGCTAAAAGAAGGAACTGTCATTAAACAACCCAAAAATAGGAGATCTAACCGAATATAACATGCCATATCACCTCTTCTTTTTAACATCCTATTGAATGAAGTGATGAAGATAGTCATGCTTCTACTAAGCGGTAGTATTTGGAGCCATAATAGTCGCCTATTTAAGATTTGAGATACGAAGATGATACGTGTATAGACTCACTCAAACACTGTCACTGCGTCTATAAACTTCCTGTTAGCTATATTCTCTTCGAGAGCCAAACATCAATAGAGTTTAGGTATATACACAACTAAACTCTACTATAAATCAACGGCTTCTCCAATAACACCCCCGCGAAGTCACCATCTCTCACGCAACTTAAAGGCACCCTTCCCAGCTGTATCAATTAAAATGTTCATTCCTTAAAGAATATAAACTAATATCTGCGTACAAAACGGAATTCCTACATCATAAAAGTGCTCTTTTCACAAGTACATTTATCTACACACACGGCTCAATATTTGTCCCCGGCAGCTCCTTCAGCATAATTACAGAAAAGGCCATTCTTTAGCAGGCACTTCTTCCAAACTACAGTTCCACACATGTCTTGGAAAAAGAAAGACAAACAACTTCTGCAATTGATGCTATTTCGAACCCTACTTTCTAACAGCAATAAGTTACTGCACAGCTTCTTGAATACAAATAGCTACAATTCCGCGACAATTTGTTGGCACTATAGCGCAGATCCAACAGATCCAAATTACTTGCTTTAACGATTTGAATTTAGTTAGCATCTAAATTATATTATTAATTAATATTAATTAATTAATAAATTAGTCTACAGTAGCACTACTTTTTGAAGCCCAACTGACAGATATAAACTGCAGTGGCCGGAGCTGATTTAGTGTTCAATACATCATTAAAATTATATAAAAGAGTCAGATGTTAGTCTCCAATGTATAGAAGTTTTTTTCCTTTATGCAGACGAAGCGATAGCACACAGAATTGATGCCACAAATTCCATTTTAGGATTATTGCATGAAATTCCTTTTAAAGCTTGGAGAATATAAGACATAGAGGCTTGTTCTTTGGTTATTTATAACAAACGTGCCAATCTTTCTCTAAGAGTAGTACTCCTAAAAACCTGTTCCTACCTTTTTGACTATTTAAATGAACAAATTGTTGTTTTGCTTGTTATATTAGCTAAAAATGCTATATTTTGAATATATTACTTCAATTCTATTAAAATATTGCATATAAGAAAATATCGGAACACTAAAAGGTGTAGCTGCTATGGAAAACTGTATCCCTTTTTAAGTTTTTGTGTGAAAACTTTTTTCTTGTAGTTTAGCTTAGCTTGGAGCTAAAAATTTTTTATATCTTATACTAATTGCAATACAATATACCATACGGATCTAGTTAAAAATGTATACCGTATATAAATTTAAGGTTTAATGGAGTTTACAGAGCATCTTGAAACTGTACACACTTGACTGCAGTGATTATTCTTTTTTGTTACTTAAGCTGGAACTCTAAAATTTGTTTTGAATATTTTTACGTTCAACCATATCTCATGGCTACTTATAGGTACCATTAGAATGTTTAGTTTTCTATATATGTCGTACATGAAAACTCAATGCTGTAGCACGCTTCCTTGCTTAAATATCCTACATCATAGCACTTCTGTGCCTATTTAGTAATATGTACAACTATATTAGAGTACATAGATTATATGAGCACCAATTTTCCAGTTACATTTTCTGGTATTTCAATACAACTAAATATTGCTAAGTTAAACTGTTAAGCTATCATAAAAATGAACTCTAAATGTATCTTGCTGCCACAATTGAACTAGCGAAGCTTTTCGATATTTCACAAAATATTCGATCGTTTGTAAACTTAATACACTACGATACATTCGTATGCACGCATTATTAACACAAATAATTTAGATTTTTATATCCAAGATTTTTATTTAGAATAATTTATAATGGAAACGGCACATATTGCAGCCGATTTAGAGTGTTGTTCGTACTCATGTTGGATTGACATTCGATTGCCGCAGGCTCAAATTAAATTTAAGCACTTTACGTGGTTTGACGTGCTGTAAATGAAAAAAAAGAAGATTAGTAACATAAACAAAGTTAAGCATAAACTGAAGCAATTAAAAAAGCAGCGACTGTGCAGTAATGACGAAAGGATTACAAAACACACACGCACAGGCTTACTAATAAAATATAAATAGTAAAATACAAATTTGTTTAAAATTTATAGCTAAATGAGACTGTTAATTGTTTATTTAGTTAGCCTGCGCATTATTATTATTATTCAGTAATATTCAAAGTTGTTAGTTATTGTTGCGGGTTTTGCACAAAATGTTATATAAAACAGCATATTGTCAAAAAGTAAAAATTTGGAAGAGTTAGTTAATAGATTAACAAACAATATTCGTTCGGCCAACATTGAACGTTTAGCAAGCATTTTCACATATAAATGCAGCTTGACTTACTGTCTTCGTTTAGTTTCAAGAAATGAAATTTTTTTATAGAGACAGAGTTGCTTAAATAGATTTGTTATAGCCTGAGCACGCACGCACAGACTTAAACTGAAATTACTTCTCATCTGTAAATAGTAATGCAAAGAATAGAAAAAGTGAAGTTATAGCTAATAGTTTGAACAGATTTTGTTGTAGAAATACGTCGATAGGTGCGGTGCTCCACGTTGATAACAGCTGACACATATGATTGGCCGCGGTTGCGGCACAGCTAAGCTGTTCCGGTCGTTCGGTTCGTTCATGTAAATCTATGTCGTATGTTGCGCGTTTTTAGATACTTACGTGCAGGTTTGCCATTGGCCCATGGTGTGAATTTAACATGGGACACGTCTCTCTTGGCAGCATCGACACGTAGATCGGGCTTCAATGCTTGGCGCAAAACACGCGCAGCAATGTTTGAGTATTGAATGTAGCTGTAATATGCAAAAAAAGAAATATTTGTATATTATAGAAGTTATTTGAAATTCAATCTTACAATGCGGCGAGAGCACAACAAAAATTACGTAATGTGCGAATGTCTTGCGTGCAGCTGTTTTGCGCTGCAGCAACAGTGAAATGACGTTTGTTTTATTTTGTTTAATGTATTACGCGTGTACTTACGTAACTCCGGCAGCTCTCCAGTTGGTCATTTTGTACAAATTTTATTTTTTTTCGGTTTGTTGCCTTGTAGCGAAAATGCCTTGGTGCGTTTGCTCGAGTGAATCTACCTCAAAAACGTACTCGTTCACAATTGCCTTGTGGTAGTAGTAGTTCACAGTGGCAAAAAAGTGTTGACTATGCAACACTAAAGTAGTGCTGTGTAGCTATTAATGTAATGTGAATAATTGCAATACAGATGGCGCTATGTTTGCCACAAAAAGCCGTTAAATATTTTTTGTGTGCTGAAAAATAAATTAAATAAAATAAAATAAAATAAAATAAAATAAAATAAAATAAAATAAAATAAAATAAAATCAAATAAAATAAAATCAAATCAAATAAAATCAAATCAAATAAAATCAAATAAAATCAAATAAAATCAAATAAAATAAAATAAAATAAAATAAAATAAAATAAAATAAAACAAAATCAAATAAAATCAAATAAAATCAAATAAAATCAAATAAAATTAAATAAAATTAAATAAAATCAAATAAAATCAAATAAAATTAAATAAAATAAAATAAAATAAAATAATATAAAATAAAATAAAATAAATAAAAAAAATTAAATACAATAAAATAAAATAAAATCAAATAAAATCAAATAAAATCAAATAAAATCAAATGAAATCAAATAAAATCACAAAAAATTAAATAAAATCAAATAAAATCAAAAATAAAATTATTTAAATAAAATCTTATTGAATACGAACTAAATATTGTTAAGGGTTGGCAACAGCCGAGTAAATTTAATAGAATATAAGCAGTTCCAAAAAGTATGCTATATCTTTTCTATATATTTCATATCAAAAAAGTGTGCAATAGTTTTATTTTGTTATTTAAAATTCCCGAAATATAAATAGTGCCCCTCGTACGATAAAAATGATTTATTTAATTAATTTCAAATTCTGCATCTAACGCAATTTCTGGCATAACTATGTGAAGTCAAGAGCTAATTCCAACTTTGAATTAGATGCATATTGTCAGTTTTAGTTTCTATAAAGGATCCTTAAAATATCTCCACGATTTTGGTAAATTTCTCTGCGATTGGATGCTCAAGTTATTACAGTACATGCTGAGTGATATTCATCCGTTTCTGATACGCTGAAACCTAATGGCCTTAAGGTAGTCGTTACCAGCAAACAAGTTCTCTATATTCTGGCTTACATCAGCCATGACTTCACCCAATATTTTTGTTTTAGAAATAACTCTGACTCCATAATATGATTACTTCTATTCATTTTAGTTAATATTATATAAAAATAAATAAAAAATTAAGCAATAATAATATGTAATAATATATATTTAAAAATTATATATAATTATAGGGTCGTAACTTGACCCATTTGCACTACATTGATGCAATATTAACTGCTTTTCTATTGAGTAAAATATTAGGTTAGCCATAAAAAAATAATTATACGGTTCACACATTGTATGAAAAGTATATTAATTTTGACGAAGTTTTTCATACCCAACAAAAGACGTCAGCGAACCATGATCAGCGCAATAAGGCAACAACTCGATTTAGCCATATCCGTCTGTTTGTCTATGTGTATTGAGCGATTCAAGGCTCTTAGTTTTCTTGTAATCATAGTAAAAATCAGTAATGCTACTCTTTAGGGTCGGCATTCATTCAGCATAAGTTGGTATGCCATACCATACGAGTCTATTCTGCTATAAGAGTATTCTCGATGGACCATAGATGCAGTTTATTGAAGAACGGTAGCACATTACTTAAGAAGAGTCAGAAGAACTGCTGCGGACAACTCAAGTCGAGGGACCATCAAAAACGTATTGATAGAAACTGCAAAAAGATCTGTTAGCAGAAGAAACGCAGTCTCGAGAATATCATTGAGAGTACACCATTGAAACTTAACATTTGATTTGACTATTATTGGAATAAAGTAACTCCAGATCTCTTGTGCATTCTGAATAGGCGCCTAGCTAGCACATTTGGAGGATTTTTAAGGCGCTTCATGTATGTCTTGGCTTGCAGGCCAAGGACATCTCCAATTTTGGGAACATTTAAGTCCCTTTCAACGTTAGCCTTTCTCATGTACCAGGTTGCGTCAGGAAAGATATTCCACAGCGACAGCATGTTTCTACTATTGTAAAACCTTCCATATAAATAATTTATGAAGTTTTAAAAATTGTCGTCTATCCAGATACACCTTCAGGTATTTATGCCCAGGCTGACGATTCAGAAGCTGAATCTTATGTTATAAACCGGTAAACTAGCGAAGATAAAATATATCAGTTGCACTTTAGACACATTTGTCCCTTGCCAGGCTATGTGTATCATCAGAAAATGTAGAAATTTTAATGTCCTGCGGTATATCTGTATTATAGTTAATATAAGCTTCAATAGCTGGGAGTTCTCAGTGACCCTTCTAAAGTTTTTTTTTTGCTTTTTACTGGCTCCGGTTTGACTTTACTCCAACGATACTTGGAGCAAATCCTTCAACTAAATAATGAATAATATCATTAGGCAAGTACATATCTTGATGACTCAGTGGACATACTGATCAGAGCTATATACGATGCTACAATGGCAGCTGCTTCAAGGCACACGCCAATTGCTCCACGAACTCTAACACGAACTTCGCAGAAGGTTTTTACAGACCTAGCATACTGTCGACAAAGCATTATATGACAGGACCGCAAATGGGCTGATAAAACTTCTGAAAAATGCAGATATGAACGTTTTGAAGATATACTCCAACAAGAATAAACTCTGGCAAGAACACCTCTTTTCTTTTTTACTAAGGGAGATAATACTAAAGAATTGAAAAGAAGCACCATTAGAAATGGTAGCAATTGTTATCGGTTTTCTTCACGTTTTCTTTTTCGGTTACCGTCTTGATTTTGAAATTATATAAAAAAAAAAAAAAATTAACCAAAATAAACAATAATCTTTCGTAATCGCGCATGGCGCGTCTGCAGCGTGTGCGATGTCTTAACTACGGCACGACATATGATTACTGTCAGCTTATCAAGCTATTTTTAATTTTGCAGAGCATAAAATGTCGCTACTAGTGTATAAAACTAATACAGTGCGCTCTGAAATTATAAGACAGTAATTAATAACTGCTGCTTGTTACTTGCTAAAATTATAACTGTTAATCAGAGTAGACGGTTGTCCACTTAAGTGACAGATGTAGCCACGACACGTGAATTAGGGCAAATGTTACAAATCAAATCGATTTATCGGTCCGAACTATTTATATTTAGGTGACAAAAATTATATAAATTTTTCGCAAAAAACAAACTTTCCGTACTACCCACGGAAAACTGGCCTACTGATCTCCAGAAAAATGCCGATAAAATGGGTTTTATTGTTTACTCCGGTCTACCAAAACATCATCTCCACATTATAGAAAGTTTTTTGCGATACCAACTTCAGAGCGACTTATCTATCGCAATACAAATGTTGATGTCTTCCAGAGAAGCCTTACAAATTGCACTCATTTGTATATGAAGGTTAAATCTGGTCACGATATTAACTTTGCTTTGGAGTCCTTTTGTCCCAAGATTCATATCGCGGCAAAGGAAGCTCGCACCATGGGTACATTCAGATCTCCATGTCCGCCTTGTGTAGGCTCTAACCTTACAAGAGAGCTTCATGCTCATTTGAAAAGAAAGTGTCACTTGCGCAAGATATATATGATAGCTTAGAAGCCATGGGACAAATCAGCTTGGCAAAGTGCTTGTACATTTCTTAAAGAAGATCTCCAGCAGGTAATCTCACCATATGCATGAAAGCATGGACAGTAAATATTACACCCGCTTCTCTCTGGAAGGCCTTTAGAGGTATTAAAGGACAACCAATACGTCACTTTCTTACTTCCACATCCTTGTTGATCTGACGAAGAACAAGCAAACACTTTCAATCGTCACCTAGCCGACCGTTTGAAGCCATTCTCTTTGGCAACATCTGAATAAGTTGACAAGAGTTCTCTACAAATGAACTTGCTCATCAAACCTTTCACCTTGTCTTAAATGAGAAGTTCTATCAAAAGCCTAAAAAAGAACTACTTTTTATAGTGTTTATCTTTAATACTATAATAAGGGTGCAGCACTTCGCCTCACAATAAAAGCTAGAGTTGTATCGGCCGATCAGCCTCCTGCCTTCCATATCGATGGTTTGCACTAGCACGTCAGTCACCCATTCTGTCTCAGCTAGGGTTCCACAGGGTAGTGCATTGGGGCCTTAGCTTATACTCAATTTTTACATAGGACCTTCCAGTCCCTGATACAGACATTACCAGTGATATCCAAGGGTAAACTTTTAAGGCTTTTTTTTATTGATTTTCGAATGACCCTTTAGAATCATATTTCTACGGGCGTGGGTACTTCTCGTGTCTACTAATGTCTATTAAATAGGAACTATGGCATTCAAATTCGGGGCCAAATCTTCACGCAAACGTGTTGCAACGCGCAAACGCGCAACTCCACCTTACATAAAGATCTTAAACTGGCAGCTATAGAGGAGCTAGTCTGTTGCTTCTCTAGTATATACAACGATAGATTGCTAATCTAATGTTAACCTTCCGGCCAGACCTCTGGCTACCAACAACCCAGTTACACAGTTGTTCTATTATTTTCATGAATAAAAAAAATTTTAGAAAAAGTTCTAAAAAAATTTGACATTTTAGAAAAAGTTCTAAAGAAATTTGACCGCTTTTCTATTAAAGGATTTCGGGGAAAATTCGTTCATTTCCTATATTGAAAACTTTAACTACGGATGGTCGTAAAAATTGTAAATAAAAATTAATACATATTTGACTTTCCAATAAATAATGCTGTTGTTTCCCAACCTATCCTATATTCTTCTAGCATTTCTATATATATATATATATATATCGTAAAATAGAAAATGATTTATATATATATATAACTAATTTCCATATGACTTTCATGTCTTATAATTACAATAGTTATCCAACGCACTGTATATACATATATATTATATACACTTATATGAGTTATTAAAAATTAATGGCGTCGGCGTTGGCGTCAGTCGGGTCAAGTGCAAAAACTTTAAGGCGGCTATAAATCAAAAAGCCGTTGACAAAAATAAAATATTTAAAACACAAAACGCCGAAAATTCCGGTGGCGTGCGGTATTTTTAGACTTTGGACTCCGACGTACAGACAAACAAAATAACAGTTATTTAGATATACGGACGGACAGACAGACGGACACAAAGAAGCAGCGCATGCGAGACTGTATGCTCGCCTACATTACGTTACGCAGCAATTTACGTCGCGTCTTACGTATCTACGCAATATTTGAATACATTTTGTTACGCTTTTCATGCATTGCGCATACGAAGCGTTGTCCTCGTCTCCACGCGAAACAATAATAAAATCAGAAATATATATACTACTATATATAAAGATATTTTTTCTATTTTAAATAGAATTTATTCGCATAGAATTAAAATTAAAATGAAAATGCGTTTGCATGTCGCCTTTTCATTAATTAATTTATTTCAATATTCGCATGTTTCACGCTTCCCCATTTGTAAAACACTTTCAATTGTTTTGTAAAAACGAAAATAATTGATAAAACGGAAGGCGAAACAATTATTTAAAACGAAGAAAAATAGCGTAAAATATGTTTTTAATTTACAACAAAGGCGTCAAATGATTATAATTAAAAACGAAAAAAAAAAAAAAAAAACGAAAATAACTGCCCGCAGCACATCCGACTAATAAACTAACTAACTAAATAACTGGCTAACTGACTTACTAACTCTGTAACCGAGCGACTGCACTGTTCTCTTATCGCATTATTATTATACTTTCTGATGTTCTAAACAATTATTTTTTATTTCGTTTTTGTTTTTAATTAAATCGATAAACGACGTTGAATTGCAATTCAAATGCGAAGCCACAGAAAAGACATTGTAAGCGTAAAGTGCGGTCGAGCGGAAATTTAGATACCCTGCATGACTATTGTAAAAAAAAAAAAAAAGAATTTATACGGGAAAAATATTACTATTTGAAATATTTTATTGGGTTTGAATTAAGATACAGCAAATTTGTCATTTTAAACAAAAATTTTTTTCATACAAAATCGAAAAGAGTGGGACAGACTTGTATGGAGGCTATCCCTGCCAGTGATGCTTTTCGAACTAATATGCTATAATTTATTAGAGTTAAAATAAGATACATCCTTTCAGCTAAAACAAAAAGAAAAACAAATATTTTTTCATACAAAAACGCAGACAGTGGACGCTGGTTTTTAGGGATACATACTTCCCTTTAGAGAAGCATTGGCACGTTCGTTGAATACTAATCATCGGAAGAAGGAATAGGATATATTAAGCGTGAAGACTCCATCTTGACAGTTCTCAAGTTGTTTATTTGTTCGACTAGACTTTTTGTAGCAGTTTCAATTCATTTAATGGTGGGTTTGAACCCTAATAGAATATTTTATTAGAAACGGCGCAAAATACATCAACGTCGATGTTTCAAGCTGTTAATTTAGAACAACAATAAAATGTTTCTCATAAAAAACCCAGTAAGCAGTGGCAGATTTGTATAGAAGCTACTCTTCTTGTGGTTCGCTCTAGATTTATATGGAATATTTTGTAAGGATTCATGTTAAATAAAAAAAAAAACCTACAAAAACTCAAAAGGAAGTGGGTTGGAAGTGGGTTTCTGTGAATACAAAAAGGATGCCTCGTATAATACACCCCTATAATGATGACCCCCTAAACGATATAAGGGCCACAACTTACGGATACCTGGAATGTTCGCACCCGTAAAAGGGATGGTGAACATTTCTAGCTGGTTGATATCAACGGAAGATGCAATCCAAGCGTCCTATGACATCTACTACATATTTGGATGCGGCTTAGTTTTACGTAGGAAACTACGTAGCCGTGACACAGGGGCGTCAGACGCCGAAAGAGAAATACGACAATGCTTAAGAAGAAGAAAAGCGCTGCCCAAAACATGATGTCACAATCGGTCTTGTCGATTTTAACGATTTCAATTTGGGAAAGGAATGAATTCTTGGTCCAACCGTCGGGAAATTTAGCCTTCACAACACTACCTGCAGAGAGGGTAATCGACTTTAACACCTCAACATTAACAAGGCAGCCATGTAGCCGATCAAAATAACGTAACCAAACTGATAATGTTATGTTTCACGGTTGGCATGCTTCGAGCGTACAAACGATACGTGGTCCCAATATTCGGACCACTATCTTTTCACAGCAAAGGTACGCACTACGCGTGGTGCGTGACGCACTACCCGCACTACTACGAGACGAAAGTTAGAAGCCGGCAAGCACCAATCACAACGGACTGCCGAAAGCTTTCAGTCAAAGTTCTCCGTTTTCTCAAGATATATGTGAGCAGTAGAGATATATCAACCTCTCCATAGACAGGGCTGCCAAGGAGGTCATTGGATATACAAATCCTGTGACTAACTCTTTGTATTACGAAGAGAAGAACACCTTCTAACAGGGAGGTCTGCAGTCGGGAGCAACTCGAGCTGTTACAGACTGACTTCGAGAGAAACAGAGTGAGGAAAGAAAGGCTTGAGTTTGAGGATGTTGAGAGGTTATGTGACTGAAATGTAGCTTCAACATTTTATCAAGCGTCTGACCAAAGGTTTTTAAAGTTGCAGAGATTATGGTGAAGTCATTTTCTAACCTACCTGGAGGCGATGAAGCGCACAATTCCGTCGATAGAAAAATAACACCGGAACCACCAGTTAATGATGACACTATTTTAAAGTCCCCGGACTATAACGAGGTCGATTCGGTTATCAAAAAGCTAAAAAATAACAAAGCTGCAGGCTCAAGTGTGTTGCCAGCTGAGTTATTCAAGGCCGGCGGAGAAGATTTGGTTAGGAGTATGTACCAACTATTATGCAATATGTGGTCCGATGAATGTATATTCAATGGCTGAACCTCAGTGTTTGTTGTCCAATCTTTAAGAAAGTAGTGCCCCTCTCTGCGCCAACTACCGTTTAATAAGTCTCCTTTCCATCGGATATAAGATATGTATATGGCTGAAGCCATATACGGAATTACTGATAGAACGATATCAGTGTGGCTTCAGATCGGGTTTGATCCTCCAAAAGGAGGTGGTGCTGCCCGCGTACGTGGATGATATTGATATCATCGGCACGCAGGAACGACAAGTCAGCAAGCCCTTCTCAGAGATTGGAAAACGGTTTCGGCTCATGGGTCTAGGGGTGAATAGGGACAAAAAGAAGTATTTGCTATCTTCTCAAACGACGCCATCGCGTCTTGAACGGTCTGTGACGATGGAGAATATCAACTTTAATGTTGTAGAAAACTTCGTCTACCTTGGATCCGAAATGACCAGCAACAACAATATCAACCTAGAGATCAGTGGAAGAATCATACTTGCAAGTGGATGCTTTATTGGGCTGAGCAAGCTAATAAGAAGTAAAGTCCTCCCTCGAAAGACTAAAATCGAGATTTATAAGACGCTGATACTCCCGGTCCTACAGTATGGCGCAGAGGCATGGACCGTGGTTGTGTTGGATGAGACAGCGTTGTAAGTCTTCGAGAGGAAGATTCTTTGCAGGATTTTTAGTCCTATTAGAATCGGCGACGAGTTTAGGTCCCGTATGAACCGCTCTCATCGGTGGGCTCAAACTTGATTGGTGGGCTGGGCACGCGTTGGAATGATGGAAATGGAAAACAAGACAACAGCAGCTGATGCGCCTTTCTAAAAGCAGCCATGACGGACCGACGATTGATGGCTACCTAAGTCAGCTCCGAAGAAAGTGTCGCCGTTTAAGGCTATCCAATCATCAATCCATTTTTTTTGCATTGTTCATATAAAGTGAACTTTCCGGACTTCAGACCGTAGCATGTAGTAGTCGAAAAGAAACGATTAGTGGAGTAGGATTTCCCATTTCAGCGCTTTCAAATGGAAAGTCGTTTCATTCGGTTTGAGTATAGCTCGTAGTAGTTCACACCGCACAGGTCCCACCAAATACAGAGCCTAAGCTTCATGCCATGAGTACCATGAGTATTCGGCTTCGCGAAGGATGTTGATGGCTGCCCTTGCTTCTTCTTGCTTTTAATTAATCTCATGGCTTTTAGGCGTCGACTTATTCACTGCCAACGATGATAATTTTCAAAGCGTTTGGTATTGGCCCACATAGAGCAATAATTCCAATTCATCATCTTCAAACTTTTTGGTTGATTATAAATATATTATTTATATTAATTAATGAAAAATCTTTATAACTGTTAAATATTCCTTAAATATATATAAATATAAATTTCTTTATGCGTTACAAATTTTTAGCCATGCTAAGCATAGCCGACTCTCATGTAAATCCCTCGTAAAGCGTACAAAAAATGTGCAATTAACTAAAATAATAACTAGAAAACGTTCAACATTTAATTAGAGTTTTCGGAAATATTTTGCTGCACTCGAGTACAATATAAATACTCTACAATTAAGGCAAAACGTAAATCATTTGAGTAATTAAATTTCAACGAACCGAGAAGAGATGTCGTCGCAACGCAACAAGAGCCGCGCATTGATTTATGTCGCCGCATTGAGGTGCACTTTGGTGCTGTTGACATTACTGGAGTTCGTTGCGGTGAGACACTCGTAAAAATAATTAACCCGAAACTATAATTCATTTCCTGACGATAATTTCTTTTTTTTTTTTTTTTTGTTTGAAACAGGCAGTCGACTATGATGTCGTTGGCACTGGTGAAGGCTTTTTTGGCAAATGCGAAGCCAAGGAAAGCCATGCTAATAAAGAGCTGAATGCGCTATTTGATGTAAGCAAATTGCAGAATATCTACGACATCGACACAGATACCGTACTGACAGATGGCGAAATTGTTATTAATGCGGATATTAAACCCAAGATGCTTATGAAGGTACAATAAAATTGTGCAACTAATTTGGCAAACTAAACATTTTCATTTCATAGATAGAAGTGGAAATACTAAAGTGGTCACGTGGCAGATGGATCGAAACTCCGTATTCTGTGCGTCGTAATGATTTCTGTAGTTCACTGAAAAATATTTTGGAACCATGGCATGCAATTGTTTCGCGTATACCCGAATTGATGCGCATGTGTCCGCCAAAGAAAGGTGTAAGTTAGCTGTGTAGCTTTGAATGGACTTTTAATATACTTCATGGCATTTTTAGCTTACGCTGACATTCAATAAGGTACCGAATCGCACAACTTTAAAAAATTTGCCGAAAAGTGATTTTGAGGGAAAATTCAAGGCAATTGTACACCTCACAATAGGTCAGAGCTTAAGCTGTTTTGCGTCCTACTTAGATATCTACCAAATGTGAGTCTCAAGATTATGAATGAGTGAACGAATGACAAATAAGCTGACAGGCGCGCAAATGGCACACGGACAAGGCGTACTACTTAACTACTTTTTAATTTTTTCTTCTCCTTCTTCTTATTATTATTAATATTATTTTTTTTTCGGTTGTATTGTTCCAATTGAAAATGCAAATAAACAGCGAACGAAAGTTTGTAGCATTGTAAAAAAAAAAAGAACTCTTTGTAAGCTGTATGTCGTGACAAGCTAGAGTCTGTCTAGCTGTCTGTCTGTCTGTCTGTCTTATGATAAGCGTAAGGAATGTCGCCCAAAATTTATATATACAAATTTTTTTTTTTATTTTGTTGTAGTGACAGCTTCAGCGCTGTGTACTTCTCTCTTTGATATGAGCTTTATTTGTTTATGAATAACAAAAAAATTATTTGCCTAAGATTTACCTTAAAACAGCAGTGAAATGACTGCAGGCAACAGCCCAACTCGTCACACGTGTAACTAAAAATTCGAGGGTGGTTTAATGCGACACAAAATATATAAATCTTGGTTTCGATTATGAGCCACGTTCTGCAGCAATACTGGCTATGGAGTATAAGCAAAACCTCCTCAAAGTGTAGCACACCTTGCTGCATTTTTCACTATTTATCTGAACGTACCTTGTCCAGATCTCTCCAGATAGATAGTTCTGAAAGCTATGGGCAGTGTTTCGCTTGCAACAAATCATCAGTAAATGTAGCAATCATCATTTTCGATGTTTGGCTTGATATGACTCCGTCAGAGCTGAGAAGAGGTTGAAGAGAAATGGTGCTCCAACGCTGCCTTGTGGGACCGAATACACGGAATAATTTAGGGAATCACTTGCGCGTATATTTACGAAAAACTGGCGCTCCTCCAAATAAAAACGCAGCATAGAGAAAAATTGAAGCAGGAATTCTCTAATACCATATTCTTTCGAAAGCTTGCTGAATATCGACGAAGACAGCATTACAACATTCTTGCTTATCAAATGCCTCAAGAATATTATTTACGACTCGGTGAAGCTGTTCGGCTGTACCATGTACTTAATGAAATCCGATCTGTCGATCTGGAAATAGATCTTTGGAACCTATTTTGTTGGATAATCTGATTAAGAAGAAAAGATTATTTATGGACAGCGCTCTTAGGGTGGTGTTGCATGTTGTATATTGTCCAGGAGCTTTTTTCTTTTTGAGACCTTGTATGACGTTACAGATCAGCGCCAAGGTAACTGTGGCAATAGGAATAACCAAATGCAGTGGAGAAGCTAAAGAAGACTCAAATGTTAAGACTTCATTTGTTGAGGCAGGATTGGCCTGAAGCGGTCAGCAAGACGTTGTGCGAATACGTCTGTTTGCTCGGTATGGTTCTATCCCGATAAGATTTAGCTGCTGCTTCATATACTTTCCTGGTGCATAGGCCTAGTATGAAGTCTATATCATCAGTAGAGTTAAGCTCCATATTCGGCAAAATTTCATAGATTATATACCTCTGAAAAGCATTTATGGCTGCAGCATCAATCGTAAGTGGTTCCAGGTCACGTCCCCGTGCTCTTCAATATTTAGCTTCCATATTGAATTCACCGCCAACAAGGTATCTGATTTCCAGCTATCCAAGAAGTGAGGCAACTTCGTTAGTGGTCCATTTGAATCTAGGTGGGCAAAGTATTGCTCCTAACTCTATATCACTAATAACTGTTTTGACGATTGCTATGGCCAGTTGAACTCTGCAGGTGCTAGTGGGTTGCGTGGCAAAATGTTGAATATTACTTCTTATGAGTATTGCAGCACACCATTTCCTTGATGAGATGGGGTGTTTAGCGTGGTAGGACCTGTACCCGTACATTTTGAACGCACAGCTATTTGATAAACGTTTCGCTATAAATGTACTGATTCAGGCCATTGGAGCCCTTTGCGTTGTCTGGTTTTCTCTGTGTATCTCACTCTGGAAAGTCACAAATTCCTTCATTATGATGGTGAGGGACTTCATGGCGGCCGTAAGGTTGCTTAGATCAGTTTTGATGTCATCAATAGAACTCTGCTGATTAAATGGTTCATATTCTAGGTTTCTATAGTAAGTATATTCCTAGGCTGTGTTTGAAACCATGTACTGAATGATAAGATGATACGAATTAATAAGATAAACGATGAGCTCTAGTAACTATTGATAAGATGCCTCAGCGATCAAACCTTGAGTTGGCTGGAAGTTACGTATAGCCAACGATCGCATTAGAAACCACCTACGCAAGCCATTTGCAAACAAACTGCGTCACACAGCCAGCAGCGCATTCAATAGACAACCTAGCTGATGCACATAGGTCTGTCAGCTCGTACTTAAAGCGTAGTCTGCTTGAGTAGAGTCTGAAACACAGAAGTCTGCATTTCATCCCGACACTCAGCCTCACTAAATTTATTTTCGTTTGCTGACTGTCATAGTGCCTAGAAGAATACCAGTTGGTAGTAGTTCAATTAATAAAATGTCTCTGCTAATAGCTTGGCTAACAAAGTCGGGCAGGGGAAAGAAAATTTCCTTCGGAAACTAGTAAAAAGCTACAGAGTGTGCCCTCAACTATTGTTACCCCAGTCTGTAGTAAATGTTATCTAACTCATTAAATTAAATTCGCAAAGCCGAGGCACGCCTAGTAAGAAAGCTTGGTTTAAATCTGACATTACGTGGCATACGTACTCTGACATGGGTGACCAACTTTCCCGATTATATGTCAGGCTTCATATGCATATACTCTAACTTACAACACACATGAGCCTGTTGCAGATGAGATCTTATCTAAAATTGGGTGCTTCTTGATGTTAGTTACGAAGTATTACAGAAGTGTATGTCGAACAGCATAATTCGTGCCGCTCATCATTAATCCGCGCCTTAAACAGGTTTTTTTGCGCTACACTTCGACGGAAAGGCATCATTTAAGCAAGCACTACAATATGCAGAGACTAACATATTCGGACTTTTAAGAAAATCCCATGCAAGAAAAGTTCCACTGAAGTTTCCCACTTTAAGAAAAACTGGTCGACTAATGGCACAACGTAAGCTACGTATAGTCGTGTAGCATCAATCTGGGCTTCTTTACCACCGACAATATGAATGCGTCTGTTGAAACTATTCAAATAAAATTACTGCAAGATGCTCTCATTAATGTTACCATTGAGCATTCGATGGATGAAGTAAATCCAGAGCTCGAGTAGTGTATTCGCTGTGAATACTGATTTCTTTACTTGTGCTCGAATGTTCTGCATTGACCAAACACGAAGAACAGACAAATAGGCATTGTTAGAGCGACTCCCCACGTAAAGTTGATATATTTACTTACTTACTTACTTACTAAAAGATAGCGAATGAAGTGTAGATGGCTCCGATGTACTAACTGATGAAGTCTTTTTAAACTGCCCTCGCAGCGAAAAGTAAAAACGCTTTAGTGACTGATTATGTGATTGTGTCATTTGACCAGTGTTGGGCGCGCGTGATTAGTTGTTTGAGATGCTGAAGCTCTGCAGATTTATGGCATGGGATTTTTGCAATAGTCGACATATTTTTAATTTTTTTTTTTTGATAAAAGTACACAAAACGAAACCCATGCGGCGCCAAATTGAAATTGCTCAATTGTATTATTATATATTGTGAAAATATTGCAGCAAATGTCTAAAATTTAGTGAATCTAATAAATTTTCGTCGTAGTACATATAAATACTTAATAGCTTATCGAAATTACGGAAAGAAGTCCTTGACATGTTTTGGTTGTTTAGAAATTGAAACAGTTGAAGTTGGAATGGCATAATAGAGCAATCTTTTATCTTGTTTATGATTCAATTGAGAAATTACTGAAGAACCCTGCCAAAAGTTGCCATCGAACACTGTCTAATAGGCAAACATACTTATGAATAGATTGGGGGCATCTAGATATATACTACCGCAAATGATAGATCAGAGTTCAGAGATGCCTGCAAAATCTTGAAAGTGTTTTCTAAAGAAACGATTTTTCGTATCTTACTATAAAATATAATAAAGTGTTTAGTGTTGGGCATGGCTTTTGCAACTAGAACCTAACCTAAGCTAACATAATCTAGTTTAGCAATCCATTTGATGTGCTTTGATAAACATGATAGCGCCTTTAAATCAAAAGATTTTATTTACATAAAACCACCATTGATTTTTTTTTTTTTGTTAAAGAGTTTAGTCTTTTATATTTTAATTGATTTTCATATCGTTTAAAGCAAAATAGACACGTGTAAGTTTTTTTTTGCATTAATTCTAAATTTTACGTTCTGTTGCAATCATTTAAGCATAAATTATAAACGTAATAGATTTATTTGTTATTTGAATATAATATTGTAACTTTTTTTTGTCGCTATACAACGAATGATATATACAACTCGTAATAATAATCATAGAGCAGCTAAAGTAGTAGAATTTGTTGTTTATTACGTCTAAAGTTTAGATACTATTTTATTGTATATGAATTATTATATAGCGCATATTAGCTAACGGCTTTGTACCAGTTCAAAGCGCTTTAAACTGGTCATTACTGGTCGAACCGTTATTGCTCAACCCTTGTTGCATTGACTTGTATCGGATGTAATATTACCTATCCACAGTAAAGTAATTTGCATATTGAGACACGTGAGAAGAGCGCAGACAGACGGACAAATGTTCGTTAGAGAATTATGCGAACAACGGGTCGTATGCACAACATTTTCTTCTTCTACCTAAAATATTTTATGCACGTTTTGTATTTTTAGTATGAATCAAGTTGTTTACTTTGTTGCGCTGTATTTCCAAGAACTTATCGTATCTTAAGTAAAAAAAGCAAGCTTAAATGTTTTTCAAGCTGAAGAAAAACTTGTGGAGGTTGACACTTGCCTATATTTTATATGTTTTTTTTTCCGAATTTTAATACTTTGCTATTTGGCAGTTGTACGTAACTTTAAGAAGTTGCAAAAAATAAGAATAAAATCTCCACAATGGGCCTAATATCACATGCTCAGTGTGATGCAACCGTTTTAGTTTCCTACGGCAAGTTTGGCGTGATCCTTAGGAAGTTCATTGTTGTCGCTGTTGTGTTGGTTCATTTGCTCTCTATAACCAAAGGCACTTGCAAGTATCGGAGGAGTATTATATTAAATAGAAAAAAAAAACAGCGCAGTGGTGATGCTTTGTAGGCTCCTCTTTTGCAGCACTTACATCGTGTTTATGTTGGTAAGCGCGGCAGTGACACAGTGTGACAGTTCGTAAGTCCAAGGACCAACTATTTACCAGTACAAAGTCAATGTGACTTCAGTACATATTTCCTATTTGAGCGCAGCCGTAGATTTCTACATCTTGCTGCTATAAAAGGCTTACATTCCAAAGATTGGCCCATCTACTAAATCCATTCAGGAACTCCTGCGAAACTCCAAAGGATTGCAACGACTGACAGACAGAGCTGGCCAAGAGAATATATCATCCGCGTATGCAGTAAACATTGTTTTGGATGCAATTGAAGCTTGTAATGAGTATAAGATACTTCAAAGGTACTTTCTTCAGGTACTGTCACTCCGACATCGTTTCGAATAAAGTTGAAGTAAATATCTAAGGATCGTTTGTGATCTAAATAAATATCTAAGGATCGTTAGTGCAATTGTTCATATTAGATGACATCAAATGCTTGTTGATCATCCTGATTCAATGGAATCGTTGTGGAGTATCATGCTATACGCCAAACTAATAGCCCGGAATGCCGTACATCACGTTTGGAACTGCCAACATTCTACCGAGAAACATTTATTCAAATATCTTAAAGAATGTAGCAAACTTATAAGTCTATTTGATCCAACTTAGTTCTCAAGTTTACTAGGTTTTGGTACTATCACAATCACATTATATTCCATTAGCATTGGCACTAAGAATATTTCTCCCATACACTATAATGCTTTAGGCAAGGGCTTTACCGACTTTGAGATTGATGATATGAGGCCCTACCTTAACTGGCATGATCGGTGAGATGGGTAGGCAGTGCAGATATTTCAGCTTCTAAGAAGATATTCGTGCCCCAAAAATTACTTAGGCTTACAAGCTAAAAAAATGTTAAAGCTCTTCATCTGAAAGACACCACGCGCAGTCCAAACGCTGAATGGTGGTGCAGCTGAGAGGTTACCATTTAATGTGACCTGTGGCTTTCCAAACCTGTATTGCTTTATTGCAACCAACCAGGTACATGATCTTGATATTATATAATAATTTTTTAAGAGCATCTATAGCACGTCTAAATGCTCTCTAGCGTAGCTCATTCCAGGTTCTTATTGTTTTCCTCTTCTGGCCTGGATTTTAAGAGAGCCAGGTTACGCAAGGGGAATTAAATGGTTATTTACCAAAACATTGAGCACTTAGCAGTCTCTTAAATGTATCACAGTAATATCTCCATTGTATAATTGATTTCGGCAGCTATTGTAAGCTCTGGATCATAAGAACAAGAACCTTGGATGTTTTTTGTCTGTTTGATAGTACATTTGGTTACTCTTATAATTTAAATCTATAAACAAGAGAAGTGATCTATTAGACGGATAATGTGTGGTCCCAACAAGCACATTGTGGTTGGAACTTACAGCGCTTGGGTCCAAGAGTCGATAATGTGCATTCCAGTCGTTAGCAATTAGGAACATAAGTCCATGATTGTCAAATAGCGATTAAAATATTTCAATTACCTATCTAAAGTTTGAAGGACAGTAGACATTCGCAAAAACTACATCACCCTGATCAGTAATTAGCTTTTGAAAGTACTTGTCGTGAGTAGATGATGCTACAGACTTGATTTTATAATCAGACAGGCAGGCGGGCATGGCTAAAACCTTGACCGATGCTTCTTTAAAGAGGTTGCAAATATTTTGACGAGATACTATACACACTCTGCGTAAATGGTATAAAAAACGAAATATTTTATAAATAGAAAACACGATAAATGCTTTAAGTTCCACATATTTGCAAAATATGCAGGATTACTGCTAAAGATTCATTGAACTTAATTAAAGGTTTTAATTAAGAAGTACGAGAGTGCTTTGATAGCTCAGTGGTTTTTGGAACTTCCGTGCAGTAATTTTAAATGCAAAACTGCTTCCGAGCTTGTGTTCGATACGAGTTGAAAGCAGGCAATCTCGAAAATTTCAGCGTAAATGGATTAAAGTGAATTTCTTGAGCTGATTAAGCATTATTTTTTGCGTAGAAAACATCTCCAAAACCAAGCAGAGGCTTGATAAATACTATGGGGACTCTGCACCATCAATTTCAATGGTTAAGTAGTGGTTCACTGAGTTCCATTATGGTCTTACCAGCTCAGGTCATTCAAAAGAAGCTGTTACGCCAGTAATCGTCGATAAAATGCATGGAATGATACTGGACGATCGGAGAAAGAAGTGGCGTAAGCTGTAGTCATTTTAACTGAGTGGGTACATCACACTACACATGAATATTTGCACGTGAAAAAGCTATCCGACCGATGGGTGCCGCGATTGCTCATATTCAACCATAAGCTGAAGCGTGTTACCACTTCAAAGGAATATTTGACGATGTTCAGCCGCACTCTAAACAAGTTTATGCGCTGTATCCTTACCGTAGACGAAACACAGATCCATCACACCACACCAGAGCCAGAAGCAATTAAAATTCTGGGTTTTTGCTTATGAACGTGCAACAAAAAGACTAAAGTGGGTCTGTCGGCCAACAAGGTCTTGGCCGAATGTTATTTAGCGTTTTTCGATAGATTCGATATTGATTTGAAATACAAACGACTGCATTTTGCGGAGAAGTAAGTGATGTTCCATGAAGATAATTCACGGATGCATACGATTGAGCAACAAACTGCTACCCCATATAGCATATTCTCAAGATTTTGTTTAATATGTATTTTATTTTTATTGCGGTGTCTTCTGTGATTATTTATGAAAACATTATCAATAATTTTTATAATTTTATTTTTGGCAAACCGTGTTTTAGTTTTGACCAATCAAAGTTATATAATGTTAAATATCATCGGACCCAGACATGTGTCTGCATGTCCCATTTCAACTTAATTCGATTTGATAAAAGTTGGTAAAAATTGAGTTTCAAGACAAGTTCCGGAAAAACAGATAAGCAAGCTAATATAAACATTTTTAAAATAGAAAACACGATACATAGTTTAAGTCTTAGGTTTGTTTTTCCAAAATACAGAATAACGGTTGAAAATTGATGGATGGATTCTTGTTTATCGACACAGCTCTGCGAGCGACTCATTCATGCTTCGAAGGCTTCCTGCTAGTTAGATACCCAAAGTCATTTCAAGCTTATTTGACGGCATCTATGATCTAATTGAAGGCAGCTTTCAATCTTAGCAACATAAAAAAGTCTTGCGGGACCACGAAGGTATGGCTTTAATACCTTTCTTGGTCGAGTAGTTGGTCACTTAAAAGCAGGTTTCGCTTGATGCATTGTTCTTGTCTTACACGTCTTTCTTTTCCACTTGCACAGTACTTCCCCGTAAAAAGGAACATAGCATGTCTTAAACCACACCTTTTACCTTTGCTCATTTGTTCCTCCGAATTGTATCCAATTTCATCGCATCAGATCTTCATAATCAAAAATAGAATTTCATAGCATTTCGCAGTCCAAGAATTTGCGCAAGTTTTTAGCTTGAATCACAAAATATACAATGCAGCGTGTTGAGGCAACCAAAAATTTATTACGTAACATTAACGAAACATTTAAGCAAATTTAATTGAAATTAATACATGAACAAGTATATTTATAGGCGCTATATGTAATTTTTTACATCACTCATACGCCGAGTTGTGCCATTTCGTTGCAATACGTTGCTCAGGCCGACGCCTCGCAGCTGTTTTTAATGTCATAAAGTTATTTTTGTATTGCATTTAGTTAAATGTTTATACTTATTGCATTAAACAAACAAACAACTGTAATAGAGTGCTTGGATTTGAGTGATTTAGCGTAGTTGGTAGCTAAGTATTTTTTATTGCATTGAAATATACAAAAAAGCGTGTGGATGCTCTTCATTTGTACATTCAAAATATTTGTTTATATTTTTTTTTTTCATAAAAACTGCCACAGTAAATCCTCATTTGAACAAATAAGAAAAATAAATATTTTTAATTTGCTTGTTATTGTTTATAATTTTGCTATGGAAAGCCAACATGTGAAATAAACACCAGAAGTCTATAATAAATTGTTGGGGTATTAAAATTATTTCAAAATGGGAGGCAGTCAAGAACGTTTCAACTACCGGGGCTCATTTAAGGCTAGTTTACTCTCAATGCAACTTCTATATAAGCAAAATGTTTTCTATACTTTTTGTCAATATTTGTCTCAAGTCCTTGACACACAGACAGCTTTTCATTCAAGCTTGCAGGTTTCCTGACAGTTGTATTTCTGATGTCAAATAAGACCGCATATATACATATATAAGGGTGCTGAATATGCAGCTTTTTCCGAGGTAATATAAAATCTAAGTTTTCGATGTAGCTCTTAATTTCAGTTTAATGTTGTCGACTAGTGAGGTGGTATACGTAACCCTTGCAAATAATTATTTTAAAAACTACTTTCTTGCGTTGTGATATTTTTTTTTCTATGCAGAATAGGGTCTCTTTCTTTTATCTCCTTATCGTAGGTTCAATGAAGATATAAGAAAAAGAGACCCTGGATAGCATAGACAATATGACAATGCAAGCGAGAAGAAAAGGGAATTAAGAAAAGAGCGATAAAAAATATCACAGAATTATATAATTATCTAAGCGCAAAGAGACCACACTTGTATTCGTAAGGCTATTCGCCCATTCTGTCTATGTTCATGCCTGTTCATAATAGGAAACGAATAAGCAGCACTAAGAATATTACTCCCATGATACTTCCGTCCTCCAGTTTTCCTTTCATATATTAAAAAAAAAATGTTTTATAAGGCAAATATTCACATACAGTGAGAAGTGGGAGGAGCAAAATATGTTTCGTCTGTAGCATTTTTGTTATTAATTTCCTAACTTTTTATGTTAGTTTCCTAACTGCTTGGTGCATAAGATAGGGATACATTTAATGTGTTTGTTAGGAAAGGATTTAGCTCCTTAATAGGTTTGGAAACGCACACAACTAATAAAGATACACATATTGATTGGGTGTCTTCGTATAATCCGGATGACCAAGCCAGCGCAAAAGTCTTTGAGACAATTCACATATCATAATGGTAGGTAATAGCGTAAGTGTTAGGCAGAATATATTCGCGCGAACACTAATGTAATAGTCAAATGTAATATTAAGTTTTTTTTATTTATTTTTTCTTCAGGGAACTAGGAGATTTATTTATTTTTTTTTTAAATCTTAAGTCGACTCGAAAGTTTAATTTTGAGACCCCATAGTCACAGGAATGACCTCTTAAAGTCTGCCCGACTTTAATTTAGTTTTATTTAATTTTATTTAATTTTATTTAATTTAATTTTATTTAATTTTATTTAATTTAATTTAATTTAATTTAATTTAATTTTATTTAATTTTATTTAGTTTAATTTTATTTAATTTTATTTAATTTTATTTAATTTTATTTAATTTTATTGACTTTTCGTGGCTGCAGCCAAATTTAGTGCTTGGTCTACTAACCCATCCAGCTTTCTAACGACTAAATGTCTCATAACGTCGTTCAAGTAATTCCTTTCAGGGGTTTAAAATTCTTGTGGTATTTTAGTTGATTTTTTTTTGTTGATGGAGTTTTGAGCCTTCTCTGAAATTAAAAGAGCTCGAGACTTCTAGTTTGCAAACTTGTATTACTTTTATCTGTACACAGAGCCAAAATATTTTGGATGGTCCGCTCACCATTCAGCTATTTCTGAGCGCCCGAGCGCCCTTGCTTGTAAGAGTTTCAGCTGTGCCTGGCAGAGTACCCCTTAGAATGAATCAAATTCAAATGGCTACCATTCAAGTTCTCATCAAAAGAGGTGCTTATTGCACCTTTCTCCTTAATTTCCTTGGCCTGCAGTCGACTTGTAGAATGTCTTCTCTAGGTTGAGAAGCTGGTTCTTAATTGACGGGGTTTTTAATGCGAAACATTCTTCCTGGGGAAACTACATAGAGAATGTGAGAGGCAGAAGACTAGAAGGTGCCCAGGATGTGTATTTCGGCACAAGTTTTGAATACTGGGCTCAGCACATTCTTACCATTTGCGCAGTAGCAAACTCCGAGCGCTATAGATTTTTTTCATCTCTAATAGGCTGAGATCTGACGAAGTAGGGATCAGTGTGGTGTATCAATTATCCTCTGACCAACTTCGCTTTTCATTAGAGCTACACAGCATCCATCAATGCTTCAAAGAAACGACTGCTACCGCCTCGTGCAAGTATAGCAGTATTTCGCTGAGAATTGGAAGAATGGCTAGATTTGAATATTGAGAATCTGCAGGCTGAGCGTATTGAAAATGTCAACGCATCTACTCTCAACAAAGTGCACTCAGTGTAGCTCCCTCCTACTCCACTCAACGACTTAAACAAGGACTTAGATCAGCCTCGAATATATTCGTACTCGCGACCCCATATTGTAGGGTGTCTAAAAGTGTCAAAAGCTGTTAGTGAAACATAATAACCAGGCAATTGATAAATTATGTCAAAAAGTCAATTCTGTTGTGAGCACACAGAGTGATTTCTCCGGTAAAAATTTAAATTTCGTTGTTTAGTTCGAGAAAGCTTGCCAACCTTTAAGAAAAAAAAGTAAAACTTCGTAAAAATAAATATTTTTAAATGCCTTTTCGACAAACATGTGTATTTGAGTAAATAAGAAAGAAATTAAATGGTAATAAAAATCTAATAAAAATGATTTTAGAGGCATGGAACTGCCGGGATTTTATTGTTGCTTGTTTGTTTGTTTGTTTGTTCGCTGAACATCAGCATTTATGGTAAAAGTTGACTGCCAAAGATTAACACCAGATAATTCTTGTCTGAACTACAATAATGTATGCAGTCTGCGAAATTCTGATTGTTCTAAGTGTGTTTTTTTTTTTTTAACTAGACACGCGCAATATTTTTTTATTTCTTGTTTTTTTTTTTTTAATTTTAACATTTTTAAAAATATTTTGTATTTTTTTTTTGTTGCTCCAATTCAATTTGTGAATGGTTTGCGTGTTCTGCGGTTTGAGGCTTCAGCTTCAGCTGTGCTTGATACGCAAAAACCGCAACGACACGCAACAATCCCACGATTCGAGCCGTTCCGATCCGAACCGCTGCGACCGCTGAAGCCGCCAAACAAAACCGCAAATGTCGCGTTTGTCCAATTCATTAGCAAACACTTTAATAATCATTGTCATCATCAACTTCGACATCGACAGCGACTTTGTAATCTTGTAAACAGTATTAGACAACATTTGACGCCTCCGCCGCCCCAAATGCGCTGATGTCAGCGAAAGATTGATGAGCGTAGGACTTGATCCGCAACGAACTGCGCGTCAATCGGCAGCGGCGCAGTCTGTTTGGAATTGAACTGAACGATAATTGTTTTAAGTGCCTCTAAAAAATGGTAATAAATATTTATCCACTTTTTTCACCGATTGTACTTCATTTATTATAATAAAATATTTACACAAAAAGTCTTCGCTGCTGCTTTAGATTTTATTATGTTTTCTCCATCAATTTGTGTTTACCGAAATATAATAAAATTTATTTATTTACCATTTATTAATATGAACTTACTACAAATAATTGTTTGCTGCCATTAAATAATTGTTGTTATTTATTGTGGATAGGCTTCCATCAAGATGTGCTAACTGCTCGTTAGTTCTAGCTTCAGTGTGAAAAGTTGCAAATGGAAAATTTTCGTTTAATTTATTTTTTTTTTAATTTAACAGCAATCGGTGAAATTTTGCACTCATTTGAAAAATATTTATTTGCGCAATTTGTTTTTTTCTCTTAATGCTAATATTTTTCATTTATTTATTATTTAATTTATTTATTTTGCAATTAGAAAAAAAGAGGAAAAAACATTATTGTGAAAAGGCCAAACGATAATGATTTGATTGCTTTTGGGTACTTTTAACGATGTGATGTTAATTTTCCTTCTTCACATAAGATGATAGATAGCCCCTACATGAATGAAGCAACCAGCAACCCAACTTGTATTGGTGCGAATATAAAAATTTCGCCATAGACCTATTGATCAGCCGAAGGAAACGTAAAGGGCATTCTATAATGAAAACAAGTAACCAACTGTAAGAGGCCCTGTACCAGTTCAGGTCGCCTAACAAACACATTTAATGTTTCCCGAGCTTATGACCAAACACATGACCACTTCTCACTGCGCGAATATGAAAGAAAAGAAAAGGGGGGTCGTTCAAATTCAATTGCTTATAAAATCGCCATTTTTAGCCTTGGGGGTGATTTTATGGGGTAGGGGGGGGAGGGTCAACATTTTAAAATAAACTTGTAAAATTCCGGAGCTGTCCTAGTCGAATGCAAAAAACGCGAAGTCTCTATCTATTACCGTTTCCGAGATCCTTTCGTTCATACAGACGGACGGACAGACGAACATGTCTATATCGACTCCTCTATCACTCCTGACCATAATGGGGGTAGCTTTGGGGGTCTCCGACCATTATTTCTACCTGTTACATACATTTGCACAAACCCAATAGGCTCTTGTACCTTCGGTACAGGGCCTAAAAAACTAGAAGGATAAGAGCTCCTCCACTTGTTTGATAAGTTTGAGAATGTCCCTGAACGAAGCGTGAAGCACCTGCTTAGCTGTTTGCTTCTGAGCCTGCCAAAACAGTCATTCTTTCGACTTCTGAAAATCAAATCAAATTAAATAAAATTAAATAAAATTAAATAAAATTAAATTAAATAAAATTAAATAAAATTAATTAAAATTAAATAAAATTAAATAAAATTTAATTAAATTAAATTAAATAAAATTAAATAAAATTAAATAAAATTAAATAAAATTAAATAAAATTAAATAAAATTAAATAAAATTAAATAAAATTAAATAAAATTAAATAAATTTAATAAAAATTAAATAATATTAAATAAAATTAAATAAAATTAAATAAAATTTTATAAAATTAAATAAAATTAAGTAAAATTAAATAAAATTAAAAAAAATTAAATAAAACAAGTAAGAAAATTACAGTCGAGCATAACCGACTATAAGAGGCGCTGTACCAGTACATGTCGTCTAACAAATACATTAAATGGTTCCCTAGCTAATGACCTAGCAGTGACAAACAAAAAGGTAGGAAATTAATAAGAAAAAATGTTACTGACGAAAAATATTTTGCTCCTCCCACTTCTCACTGCACAAATAAGTGTCTTATAAAATATTTTCAAATTCAATTGCTTATAAAATCGTCATTTATTATCCGATTTTGATGAAGTTTTGGAATTTTGGCTTAGAGAGACGTTATCTCTATAAGAAGAAATTTTTAACCTGGGTGATTTTATGGGATGGGGGAGGGCAAAATTTTAATTTAAACTCATACAATTCCGTCATAGTCCGTGTCGAATGCAAAAAACATGAAGTCTCTATCTATTACCGTTTCTGAGATCTTTTCGTACATACAGACTGACAGACGGACATGGCTATATCACTTCTGACCATAATAGGGGTAACTTTAGAGGTTCTCCGACCATTATTTCTACCTGTTACATACATTGGAATAAGAAGGTGCTCTATGCACTATTAAAACCAGATCAAATTGCCAACAAATTGCCTATAGCTACCAAGTTGTTAAAAGTGTATAGCAAGCAGGAGTCAGCAATTTGTATAAATTATTTGT
Source organism: Leucophenga maculata (assembly GCA_035044805.1). Classification (NCBI taxonomy): domain Eukaryota; kingdom Metazoa; phylum Arthropoda; class Insecta; order Diptera; family Drosophilidae; genus Leucophenga; species Leucophenga maculata. The sequence goes on along the minus strand of JAWNNP010000643.1, from coordinate 646,825 downwards.
ACGCTTTTTATAATGAAAACAAAAGGTTTTTTCGACGCAAAAACCCGCGAATTTCAGTTTACACAGCTGTTAGAATACGCAAACTTTATGATTTTCGGCAACACGTGCCAACCATACTAAAATATTGAGTTTGCACAGTCAAAATGTCTTACTTGAATATTAAAATTGAAGCAACCGACACATATTATATCACATACATATAGTACTAACATATAATGCAACGATTTGTTGTTATACATCATTTAATTTAATTCAGTTTAATCTAATAGCCGACTAGGTTCATGCCCCAAGCCAATGACTTCGCCTTTAATCAATTAATCAACTTAAACGGCAGTCGGGCAGTCGGTAAGCAAGGCAGGCAGGCAGTTATCAAGCGTAAGGTTCAACTACCGACTAAACTATGCAGTTAAATATTTATGCATATCTGTGTAGCATTATTTGTCTAACTTTAATCAAGTTGCGGGTATTTTCGTGTTAGTTTTTGTTATTTTCATAAAACGTAAAAACAAAAAACACAAAAATATTTGCTAGTGTCAAGAAACTGCGCCATGCACAACCCTGAGCAGCCAGCAACGTCTTGACTTGTTAGTAGCGTCAGCATCATCTTAGCCGGTTCTTTCAATTATGCAAAACGCAACCGAATTCATTCGAAACGTATCGAATTCAACTGAACTGAACTAACATTCAACTGTTGACAACTACTACTGCGACTTATACAATAAATAAAAAACTACAAGTTGAGATACTTAAACGCAAAATAACACATGCCAAAAAAATAAAAATTATGCTATTAAAAAAATATGGCGAAAAAAAAAAAACACAAGAAATCGGTCATGTACATTTTTATTATGTTTTCTAGATGAACGAATTGATAAATATTCATAAATATAAAGAATGAAGACTTGACTGCAGACATTTATATTTTTTTATAACATTTCGCGAACGCACTTTGAAACTTCCGCTTTAACAAAAAAAAAAAAAAAAAGAAGACTTGAAAGAGGCATCAAATGGCGAAATTATTATTTTCAAAAACGTAAATAGATAATTTTATTAAAGAACATAAAAAACATAGGGTTTGCTGACATTTCTATACGCTATCTATTGATTGAAGGCCTTACAAAGAATGCAATTCATATGTGAGATATATGTGAGATATACGGAGACATATCACTCGCTCTATTGATTAAGCTGCCAAGGAAGTCATCAGCAAGATAGACTTGAGTTTGAAGACATTGAGAGGTTATGAGAAATGAAGCTCGGAAATGTTAACAAAAGGTCAAGCGTCTGACTGAAGGTTTCTAATCCGGAGTAAGTTTCTGTAGGGACGAAAAAAGAAATCTGGTTACGGATGAAAAAGAATCACTGAGATTATAGAGGAGTCAATTTTCTAACCTTTTCGGAGGCGATTAAGCGCAAAATTCCGCTAATAAAGATATGTCACTGGAACCACCAATTAATGATGGAACTAAAACGAGGTCGATTCGGTGTTTAAAAAGCTGAAAACAAATAAAGCGGCAGGCTCTGATGGGCTGCCAGCTGAGTTATTCAAAACCAGTTGAAAAGTTGTTTAGGAATATGCACCAACTTTTATGCAAGATATCGTCCCATGAATGCATACCATATGACTGGAGACTCGGTGTTCTTTATTCTATCTTTAAGAATACCTCGCTGATTGCGTGGAATAAATATCCTTACTATCTGATATAAGATTTTTTCGCACGTATTGTGTAATTGGCTGAAGCCATATACGGATTCACTGATATCAGTGTGACTTCAGACCAAAAAGGTTGATCAGTGACCAAATATACACATTTCGACAGGATAGGAAAGAACTTGTCCGAGCTCTTTGATACCAATAGATAAAAATTGGCATAGAAGGAAGTTGTTTCACGCACACTGAAGTTGTCAACTATACTAAAAGACGGTGTGCCCAATAAATGCCTAAAAAATCGACCACCTAGGGTCGTTGCCTATCTTGTATGATTATTTAATTATTGCCTAATTGCTATGGAAAATTGCAAGAATAGTTCTCATCTTTAAAGTTTCCCATCAGTTTTCTATGCTGTTTGTCAAAAGTTATTGAAAAAATTATAAAAATTCGTCTGACAAATCACTTAGATCAGCACAATATTTTAACCTCTGAGCAATACGGTTTTAGAACTGGGTACAATTGCTTAAATCCTTTTATTAAACTTAAAGATTTTATTAATGAAAGTTTCAGTTGGTATGGTTACTTTAGATATTGAAACTGCTTTCGACACAGTCTAGCAGCATGGATTGTTAGCACTTCTGTCCAATTTTATTTTGAACTGAGCGGTATTTAATCTTCAAAACGTGATGTATTAGTTTGAGCTTGCATTTCTTCACAAGCACAACAAGCCTCCATAGATTATCAGGAAATATTACTGGTTATAATAAATTAGAACATTAATTAATTTAAATCTGTGCACCGCACCACCCTGAAATCTTACCAGTTGATACATCAGGGCATGTTATATACCAAATGGTACAAAATTTATTTCGCCTGTTCAGCCTAAACTTTTGTCAGCCTCTAGAAAGTCGACAGGACTGGGTCGAGTAGCAATACAAATACAAACAAATTGAAAGATCATGCAGTAGCAGAAGTCTTCACTTATTTATTTACTTAAACGAAAACATTTTTTTTTATCGTTACATTCTTTTAAACTGTGCATCCATCTACCATATTCTCAAACTTCACATTATTATTCAGTTTTGATTTAATTGGATTAAAAGTTCTATCTTGGAACTCAGAAACTTGAGCTGCAGCACGTTTGTGCATAGCCACCTCCGATTTTGAGCAAACTTAACAGGTTGACTTCTCCTGATCCTCTTAACATATGCACCAAATTTCATTTCTGTACATCTTTACCTTTAAAGAATATGAAAAATTTTTGATTATTGCTTATATGCTGGGTGGGGCAACGCCTCTCCAATTTTGTCAAAACGTAGCCCATGTTCTAATCCATCGTCCCATCTATGTCTATACTAAATTTCTTACGAATCGGTTCAGCCGCAAGAGAGGAACAAACATCCATCCATACATCCGTCCATACAAACTTTCGCATTTATAATATTAGTAGAATTGCAACTACATACAAACTAAAAAAAATCTTTAACGGAATATTGAACACATTAATACAAAACCTTATTTATAAATAGACGACAGGTAGGACCCGTTGGAGGACTTTTGTCGCTCAATTGACCGACTGTGCCTCGACACACAGCCATGGAGTAGTCCAAGCAGACGCAATTATAAATCAAAAGAATAAAAATAAAAAAATGAAATTACAATTTATTGAAGTTCAAAGTTAAGAATAACTTCTTTATGCAGTATATAGAAGAGTTGAAAGAAAATAAATGAGACAATTTATTATAGATATAGCAGAGAGACCGCAGTAAATCATGTCAAGCATAATTTGTTGAGCAAAACGACAACCCTAAAGGCACATAATTATCCGTAAAGAGAGATGGAACATCTACAAGTAGGGATCTAAGCAAAAATTGGAAATCGACACACAAAGAATTTTGTGCAGGAAAACGACAGAAAGCATCAATTGTCTTGCAAGCAGAGTTGGAAGATCTACAATATAAGTTTCAGTCGATCCACATATGGAGGGAGATGTATATCAGAAGACACCTATTATAAGTTGGGAAACATTAGAATATAACTAATATAATTTGACATCATCAACATACATCAATACATGAGCACGATTTATAGCTAAAGGGTGATCTCCCTTTACAAATAATACAAAAAGTAATGGATCAAGATGACTGCCTTGTGGTACCGCAGAAGACACATCTATAGTTTTAGATAAAACATTATTAAAACGGACTTCTTGAGATCTTCCATTTTACAAAATAAGTTAGACATTTTAAAGCATATACATAAGATGCTTATGGCAAACGCTGTACGAATGACATCGGTCTGGCAGCTAGACAGACAGACAGACAGAAAGCCACCATTAACAATAGAAGAAAATTCTAGTAGATTGGTACAAATCGACCTACCTCTAACAAATCCATATTGAAATGAACTGACAACTGATATAAGCGATCTTTGCATCTGATCGTTAATAATTTTTTCAAACAATTTAGGTATAGCACTTAATTTAGCAACACCTCTATAATCGAGACATAAGATTTACAGCCTTTAACAAAGCTAAAAAAGCAAATTATTTTTAACTCTTAATAAATTAGTAGCGTAACACTTTATTTAATGAGTTAAAGTTGGAACGAGCAATAGAGAATATACTTTAATGAACAGTGGAACCATTTTGTTTGTATTTTTTAATCGACAGAAATTTCGAGAGAACCAAGGCAATCTACAAGCTGAACTAGAGACTGTTGCTTAAGGAATACATACACCTGTCAAAGTAATTAAAAGAAGTCGAATAGAAAATTTAAAATTTTTTTCTCAGTCAACAGAGATGATTTGACAGATATTAGAACACCTCCACCAGAGTATTATGATGATGTTTCCTGAATGTAACAAAGTTGTCACAGAATAATTCAAAATTCGGGATATGTGGTTGAAGCCATGTTTCCGTGAAAACAATATTGTCAGCACCAACAGATAAACTATTAAGGTGAAGATCTCTAAGTGCCGACATTGTTAAATTTTGGCACCAAGTAATTTACAATATGACAGCAGAATCTATTGCTGCCAGTTCTGGTCAAAAATCAGCCTTTACAGACGTGGAAAACACTGTAGCTTATAAAATTGAGTCCCACTATTCCAAGGCTTCGACTCGAGTCGTTAAAAAAAATAAAACTGAGTCACTATCAATACTAAGTAAATCTTATCCGAGGAACAAATACACGACTGAGAAACAAAGGAAGTACAATGATTTTTTTGAACAATGTTCAAACTCAGTATTTGACATATCATCCTACAAATGTGAGATGACACTGCATTGTTCTTGCGAAAAACCTTTAATAAATGCATTTGTCCCAGTCCGGTAGTTATCAACTTTTCTTTATGTTCAAAGATAACTCAGACAAGGTAAGATTGTGGCGGTTGATGCAAAAGAAAGTCAAAAGTTTACACTAAGATTGCAGCGGAAGGCTCGTCAGTTTAATCAAACTTTTTCAAATCTCCACAGATGCGACTATCACTTCCAGGAACTGCTTTGGCAAGTGATAGCGTAGTTAAAGATCTGGGTCTTATTACTGATAGTAATAAATCTTTTATCGTTGTTAGGAGCAAAATTAGAAGAGAGAAAGGTAATGGGTCAAATGAACGGTCCAATGTGCATGCAAAGGATGATATGCAAACGATACCAAACTATACAAAAGGAAGTACAAATTTCGATAATTGAAGAACCAAGCTCAAACTACCTTTGTCAAACCTTAAAATGTGGAAAATACAAAGCATTCTGCATTGTAGAGTACTTTGAAGAAAATGGAGTAGATTCATCTGACATTGTAGTGGTTGGGTCTGACGGTACTTCAACAAACAAAGGCTGGAAAAATGATGCAATTATGTATATATAGAGAAATGCGTTTTAAGGGCAATCTGTCTCTTTCATTTCAATGAGTAACCTTTGAGGCATCTTGTCGAATCACTTGATGGGAAACCCACTGGGACTCAGCCTTTCAGTGGTCCCTTCGGCAAACAGCTGCCACAATGTAAATCGTTGCTTTTCAGACAATTGAGTGCTCTCTTCCAAAGATATCATCCGGTTTAATATGTTTGTTCCCCTGAATACGATTCGATTCAGAAACTTTTTTAGTTTTCGTTCCGGTCTATTGCATATATATTAGGTTTAATACTGAACAGCAATTAATTGCTCGAGAAATATGAATTATCTACAATTAGCAATAATTATTAGATAATGCTTTTTGGCACTGCTTTGTTAAAAAAAATTAAGTGTACACAATTCACATTAAGTGCGAAGTATATAAAAATTAAATTCAAATATTAATCCCATGTATTATGTTGTATATCTACCACATTTATATATTTTTTCATACTCGATATAAAACTCGACATCATACTCGATATCAGACAAGTTGAACTCTTATCGTACACAGACAGATACTTTTGTATCTTTGTATCTGAAGTGACAGCTTCGTCATTATTATCGTAAGCAAAACAAGAAAGAATGATGCAAGCGAGTGTGCACGACTTCAAGATACACTGTATTCTGAATTGAACCACAAATTTATATTACTATGTGCATCCGTGTAGCATATTTTCTTCGGAGTAGTGCAAACTAAGTTAACACAACAAAATGTTTTTTCTACAAAAACCAATGAAAAGGGGCAGATTTGAATCTTATGTTCCAAATACTTTAATAGAATCGAGTTGCAGCTTCTTTGTATACTTCCCTTTAGAGAAGGATTGGCAGATTAATTAAATACTACTTAGTAAAAGAAAGAATATTTGGGAAGTCTTAATATCCAAACATGAAGGCTCTATCATTAATAGACTTCCAATTTCTGATATTCAAACGAAAAGCCAGACAGACGGACATGTCTATATTCATTGGACTCTTTTATATGTGGGCTACCTCAATTAGTGGTACGAGTGCAACCTTTATGAAGTATTTTATAAGGAGAGAGGAAGGACAGCAACTATATAGAATATTTAACTTAAGATAGACTAAATTTGGTGTTTCCAGCCAGTTTAACAACAACAATAAAAAGTTTTTCATACAAAAACTCAGAATGAGGACTTGCTTTTTTGTGGTTAGTGCCATGTACCGCTTGAGGAGGGCGGTTGGGCACGTACTTTGAATACAAGTTAGCTGAAGAAGAGATAGTAGTATCTAAATATCTAAACTTTCAGGCTCTATCTCTTCTAGTCGCCAAGTTGCTGTTTTTCAAAACCACAGGCAGGCAGACAGACGGACATATTTTTACGACTCTACTTCTAATACACATCAAGTCTTTATATATTTCATAGTGCCTGCCTGTTACATACATTTACACAAAATTAATATACCCTCTAACACTATGCGTAAAGTGTATAAAAACAATATCAGCAGCGACATCAGCTCAAGTGATACAATTTTGAATGCTGATGTGAACTTCAAAAAATATTTCAACATTGTCTATTTTTCAAAATAGAGTTCGAGGAACTCAAAGCAATGTATCTAAAGATCGGCGACCGCGTCCGGGCAGCAAGCTGGCTGGCTATCATATGCTGACTGCTGGCAGCGATGCTTGACGCTTCATGCGATGCCTTTGCGATGCGGTTGAAGCGAACGTGAATTGGATAGTTGTCGCAGCTTAGAATGTATTCAGTAACGTCGCCGGCGTTTCAAGACAATTCAAGTCAAGCCAAGCCAAGCCAAGCCAAAAGCTAAGCAAAGCTAGTGGCCTGATATTGTTGGTACTTATTTGCTGTCCGTCTGAGAGTCGCTGCTGCTGTTGTTATTATTTCATTTGAAACGTTTGCTTACAAGGTGAACCGGTACCAGTACTACGAGCGTGTAGACAAGTTAAAACGCTGGCTGGCCAGCTGCGCATGCGCAAACACATTCCAATTGACGTCTGCTTTACGACTGCGCGCAGGTTCCGCTCCATTTGTTGCGGCTTAACTGGGATTCTTTGTATTAATTTAATCTGCCCGAGAAACTACTTTTCTCTACCAATAATTCCCGAACGTTTGATGATGATTCACGCTTCTCATGTTACGCCATTTCGTTCCATTTTGATTTCCATTAAAAGTTTCAGAGGCCTATTAACTAATTGTCTGCTGATTAAGTGCTATATTTTAATTTTTATTTAATGATTTATTATTTGGCTGCTATTTTATTGACATTTGCAATTAAGTTTGTAAACATATTTGTTGGCTATTATATATATATTATGATTATTGTAATTAATCTTGTTCTTGTTGTTGTTTTTGATTTCTTGGAATTTACGTTCGAACCTTGCAAAATGTTGTTTATAATTTTTTGTTTAATTGGTTGTTGTCGGCTTTTTTTTAGTCGTCGCATTGTCAAAAAATTAAGCTAAGAATATATTTTACAGTCAAGGTAGTATCACTGATTTCCGTAAGAATTTTAGTATCTTCAATTATACAAATCAAAGCCGTTCTTTAATGAAGAAAATTTTAAATTATTTCAAGGCAAATTACAGTAGGCAGCAGCAGCCAAATGGCCCTTTGGGTCAAACGGCTGTCTGAAAAGATTCGATTTGAATCTATCAATCAAGTAATGAGAGGCACAGCTTTGCAGATATTTATGTGGCAGCAAACACGCTAATGCCATTACATCTCTTCTTAAATTAAAGTAAAACCATTTCTGGTAATTAGTTATACCACATTTTTGTTGTTTCAAGCTTTACTAAACTGCAACCAAATGTATTAGAAAACCACGCATCAGGAGTTTCCAAACTAAATATTCCATTTCCTTAAAATTTTTTGCGGAAGAGCTGTATAAAAAAAAATTATCTGCCTTATTACTACCCGGGAGATAGTAGCTAGGCAGGTAACGTTACTTTTTTGACAGGGTGTACATAGTGCAGCTGAAGCTGTCACTGCTTCAGTGCCTCATTGGGCCAGTGAGTTATAGATTGACCTCAGCGCTGCGAATTTCTCCAACATCCGTAACTTGGCAGGAAGTCGCTGTCTCATCGGAGGCGACTGGAACTCGAGGCATTGGCTCCGAGGACTGAAGCTATCTAACTGTATTTCTTCAGGCAACTACTGGCTCCCATAATCGCTGCCCCACCAGGAGAGGAGGTTGACCGTCATGCAGACCACCTGACTCAGATAGCAACGATCAGCGCAGCACCTACCAGCCTGCTGAAAGAAACGAGAATCCTGCCAAAACACTCGGACATCGTAAAATTCCAAAGACACCTGGAAGCCACAATCAATCTGAACATCGTTTGGATGCGGCCACAAGAGAGCTGCTACAGACCAAGCGAAGACTTCGGCATATCAAAGAGCAGCTACTGTTCTGAAAGAAACTCTGCGACGCCAAAGGGCTGAGTTCTTTGAAGAAAAACTGAAGCAGATGGACTACACAACTGATGCCAACTACTCGCTGTGGAAAGCAACAAGGGCAACCAAAAGGCAGGCTTACCGACAAGTTCCAGTCAAGCAGTCCAATGGCATGATTGCACAGACAGATTTGGAGTAGGCCAACATCTTCGCAATGCATATGGAAGATACGTTCAAACCCTTTTCTTTAGCAGATGACAGCGACGTCGATAACGTACTCCAGGCCCTCGAAATTCCTCTACAAATGGACCTCCCAATGAACGCTTTTTGACCTGTGGAAGTAGCTGACGCAATCAGGAAGCTGTGCACAAGCAAGGTCTCAGGAGACTTACACTTTAATCTTTAATGCTATGCTGAAGATGCAATATTTTCCCACCGCATGAAAGATAGCCATAATTACAATGATCCACAAGCGTGGCCATCATAAGGATCATCCAAACTCGTATCGTCTAATAAGTCTCTTACCTTCTTTGTCGAAGGTATGGGAACGCCTTTTGCGCCGCGAGTTACCGAGCTGGTAGGCTATCAAACAGATCTGCCTGATCACCAATTCTGCTTTAGATAGTCATTGAACAATAGAGCAAGTCCACAGAGTGGAGAACCATTTCTTGAAGGCATTCGACGGCAAGGAGTACTGCAATTGGTTATTTGTCGATGTGCAGGACGCCTACGATAGAGTGTAGCATGCCGGATCAAGGCGCTTCTCCCACCACCCATTTTTCTGAAGGTCCGATCTTATATGGAGGAACGCAGATGATCTGCGATTGCTATAGATCGTTCGGAAGAGCACGTTCCACGGGGATTATTTTCAATGTAAATTTGTTCCATAAACTTTCATTTTAAAAACTTAATAAAAGAATTATTCTCATTAAATAAGTCAGAGTCCGTGTGACTTATTCAGGCTAAGAAGAATTTAAGACTTGCCGAAGAGCAAGGCCCCAGACATGGATAGAGTGTGCTTAGTTACCTTGAATGTCTCGACGACACATGCGATGCGCTATATGGAGTGGACTTTCAATGGAATTCCTCCTGACAATAAAGAAAAAAGCAATGGTGCAGATGATTCACACGCCAATTAGTCTTTTGCCTCATTATCGAAACTATGGAAGACTGATTGCTGTTCTCCAATACAAAATTAAAAATCTTATGGCGCGTCTTCACTGTTGCATAATTCGGTCTTACCTGGAAATACGAGAACTTCATGTTAGATACCGTGACACATAAACAGCCCCACAAGAAATTATTATATTAGACAAAATTAAACACTGAATTGACATCATTAGAAAATTTAGCAATTAAATTAAATTAAGTACAAACCTCCAAAACCAATATTAAATTAATTGCTATTTAGATTAAACGTGTAAATTACAAATTATATTTCTATGTCTTACATCCATAGACCAGTTCTCACGCCAAACAACAGTTAATTGCATTAAAAAAACTGATAAGTATAGACCTTGACTATTCCATACTAAATAGTTTAGGTAGTACATAGTATGTAAAAGTTCTAACAAAAGAAAAACATAATCAATCCTAGCGGCAGATCAAGCTGGTTAGCCTTGAGTTATGGCTGTGACTGCTTCTGGCTTGTGAACTAAACTAGCTGACTGACTGACTAAATGTCTGAACTGACTTAATGTATCTGCAATTCTGCATTGAACCTGTTGCAGTTGTCTGCCTTCGCTTAGCTTCGCTTTGAATCGATTGGGTTGGGTAGGGTCGCCATTGTCAACGATATGCTTTCAATTTCTATATAGAAATCACGCGCAGCAGCAGCGTCAAATTCCTGACATATCGTCGACAGCAATTATTTTACACGCTCGCGTGCGGTGCTCCAGAGCATTGAGAATGACTTGATCGGGTGCGGAGGCAGCTAGACGCTAGCCGCTAGCAGAAATGCGAAAGGCCATTCACTGCACAAATGCAATTTGTGTGAATGTCTCTTGCAACAATTACAAAACTTTTCCTTCTGCGTTTTTATTATTGTCTGTCTGTCTGTCTGTCTGTCTGTCTCTCTGATTGTCTAACTGATTGTTTGTCTTTGCTTCTCGTTATTTATTCAATTTCAATTAAATTGCTTGTCGTTCTTATGTTTTTTTTTTTGTATACCCTACATACATAATGTGCAAAGATTATTTTTCTTTCTGAAATTTTGTTACGTAGTAAAACATTAGCCAAAAGTTTATTCGTTCAAATAAGGTCCGTCTGTCTGTCTAGTTATTTGGTTCTTAATGTGAATTTTTTAAAATATATTTTTAAGAAATCTAGCTTCTTGAATGGAAGTTTCATATATAAATAAATAGGCGTAATCCATGAATTTTTACATTTAGCTGTCATTCAAATCAAAATATAGTTTGAGAAAATTGCATACAGTTTGAGTAGCACATATGTCATAGGTTTGACAAATAGTTTGAATAGCATTCGTGTTTAGCAATTGTTTAGCTTAGAAAATTAATTTATTATATTATATTATATTATATTATATGTATAATATAGATATAAGTTTTAATCACTGCTGAAAAAAAGTTGTACGTTTAGAAGCTACATGTAAAGCGTATTGAAACTTCGGTACTGCCTAAGTTAATATTTATTCTTTTTTACGTTTTTCTTTTTGCATTCGTTCATTTGCAGTGTTCTCTAAATTTTCCTTGAAGTTTGCATAACTTTAAATGCTTTAAGTAATAAAAATAATAATTCTGTAAAAACAAAAACATTTTTCGTTAATTTTTTTCCAACTCAAAAATCTATGTGCAAGTATATTATATAAGAAAATAGAATGGTGTTCGTTAGTTAACTTTTTTTTTAATCTTATATACACTCAAATTTGGTAAATTTTTTTACCACGAAAACATCAAAAAAGTTCACAAAATAATTTTGGATAACTTCGCTTATGAGCTGAGACCCTAAAGATACCAAAGAAACTTGTTGGAAATATCGCGAAAAAATATTTCGGTATGCGTTATTGAAGCGTTTGACGGACGAAATCCCGGAAAAATGACCACATTTTAAGAAAAATCAATTAAAACGATGGCAAAATTTGGATGAATTGGGCTTCGAATTACTTCCGCATTCATCGTATTCTCAAGATCTGGCCCCCAGCGACTTTTTCCTGTTCTCAGATCTCGGGAGAATGCTCGCTGGATAGAAATTTAGCGCCGTTGAAGCAGTTATCGCCAAAATGAAGTCTTTTTTTGAGGCCAAAGACGAGGCGTACTATGAAAATAGTATAGAAAAATTGTTTGACCAGTATAATCGTTAAATCGCCCTCGAAGGTCAAGATTTGTTCTATGGTAGCCTACTTTTCAGCCGAACTGTTACAAGAAAGGAAAACCCATTAAGCATAGAACAAGATACAAGATAAAAGCTTCGCAATAAAATACGAAGATTATAATAGAAAAGATGAAAGTTTTCACGATCATCACCAATTGAATCTGATGACATGATCAGAAGGGGAAAAAATACAACACTGTCTAAAATACAACCAAATAAATAACCTCTGCAACGGAGATCTTCACTATGTTTTTCCGCCCTTGAGAAAATATCTACAGATGGAAAGACGAAACCTTTGGAATTATCATTATTCAAGTGGGGAAATTTGGAGAAACCAAATCGACAAATCGCCGAAACAGAAAATCAAGATGATATCTAAGAAGAAAATCGCTTAAACGAATACGAAAGAATATATACTAGTGCCCAAGTGTCTTGCTCTCTTGGCGCAGAGCATATAAAAACATCATAGAAAACCGTCATGCATGAAAGCTTCTATGTTGCCAAAAGTACCGGATCCACCAAAAACTCCAACAAAAGTGAGGACTCCTACGTCATCTTCAACGCACAATGAACATTGATAGCAATTGGCAACATTATAGTTTAGAAGAATATATAAGAACATCAAGACTTAATGCACTTGTTTAGACTGCATCCATTCCAATGCACCATTGCAAAGCCATGCCGGGAGATCTTCAGCTGGACAGTAAACGGAGAATCGCTACTGTTTTCAAGAAGTGTGTATAAATATTACATCATTATAACGGGTAAAGCGCACCAAACGAATTCACTTCACTTGATCGAGGCACTGCACAGTGCAAAGCAACAAATCACACCCGACGTGAAGAACTTTGCTGGACTTTCTACTTCAACGTACAATTTACGCTGCGAAGCTATGCCCTGATCAAATAATTATTGTCATTTTTAACTGGAGCAACCAATGGCTAGAAATAGGCAATACAGAAAATATGGCTGCGACTGAAAGGATTAAACCAAAGTTTAACTAATTTGCCCCATTTGAATAATAAAAAACTGTGTATTCATTAATTTCATTAAAGTGAAAAGAAGGATGGATGGCGGTGGAAGGATGGCGGTACGGCTTGCAAGTTGATGGTATTGCAGACAAATCAAACCTAGCTAAAGTTAGGATAGTACAGGCTACGACATTGCGCATGATTTCTGGAGCCCGTTGGTACATGCGCACCAATTTAATTTAATAAAATAATACAAAAAAAAATTATTTTTTTCAAAATTTTCCCTAAAAAAATAAACAATATAATCATGAACTGATGAAGAAATTAAAAAAAAAAACTCAATATTTCTCAGTTCTTTTCTCCTCTTTATAATTTTTGTCTTGTTTTTTTTTCTTTCCATTTTTAATGCAGTTTTTAGTATTTTAATTAATAAAAAGGAAAGGAGGCAGGATATTTTGAAGTTATGAACTCACGACTGTAGCATTTTTATTTGTTATACCCTGCTTCCTTAGCTCTCAAATGTGTTCCTCCGAAATAGAAGGATTCACTGGTCATGGAACATCTCAGATTCTAGATGCTCAGCAAATGCAGCTTTCTCCCAACAATAGACTCTATTCGCAGTTTTACGTGAAGCAAGCCTTTTTTTAGGCTTTTTTTTTAAGTATTTAGAACCTGAACATAGATTGCTGGACTCAACTGGCCATTAAGAAGTTTCTAGAGTAACCTCATTATGCTCTTAAACACCGTCTTGTATTTTGGTTCGCGAGTAGTACACTCTGTATTTTAACTCTTTTATATATTTTAAATTTATGTATAATCGGTTGCACATTATAAAAACTGATTAAACATAAAATTAAATTTATTAATCAAAGAGTTTATTTTTGTTAGACTTATATGCTGCAAACAACCTGTGCAATGCCGGATAATTTTATTTATAAAATTTAAAAAAAAAATTAATGATAATAATAGTAAGTACATAATGCTGCTAATCAAATAACAGTTTGAGTTATTCGCTAAAGTTATTCGCTGGAAGCGAGCAAATAAAAGTTCAATGTTTGAATAAATTAATTTATGAAAAAAAATTAAAATAAATATAGGTGCAACAACAAATGGGCAAAAAGTACATGCAACAAAAACAACAACAACAACAACAACAACAACTACAATAAAATGACCATTTTCAATAACACTCACGTAGCATCCGAGTCAATAAATTACAAAAACAATTACAACAAACATGATGAGCAATGGCGACGTCGCCAATTCAAGAAACAAAAACAAAAAAACCATAAAAAAAGAGAAGTCCCACAATTAAATTCAGTTTTCGTTTTTATTATTTTAAACAATTTTTTTTTATTTTTTTAGACAATTAAATTTAGCAAAACGCAAAAATGCGCAGTGCGTACGCCACTGTTAAAGACTAAAAGTACCGCCACCACCCCCTCCCCAAGCACAGCGAGCAGTGCCTTCAATTTGGTATAAGTTGCGTTGCGCATGCGCAAAGGCAATTATAAATTTCGATGGCACTGTGCAACAATTACCTAAAAATTATTTTGCACAACAGTTTACTAAATTTGTAAATAAATGCGCATTCAGTAGAACCATTTGATCGACTTATTTATTGATCATCATCGGCGGAATGCTGTGATATAGTTTGTTGTAAGGAAAGAAGAAAATTCAATTCAAACTCAAACTCAAATCAATTTGATATTAAGTTCCAATATTAATTAAATCTAATATTAAGCGGTCCCATGGATGCTTGGTAATGTAACTCTTTTTCAATTTCACTTTATCAGTAAGAAGGTCGAATTCGGATGCTCGTAGATAGTTCTCGCAAAAGCGCGTAAAGCAGCAGGATAGAGCACTTTGATTTTTTTAGTTTTTCTGCGTGTTAAGTGGTTGCAGTTATATCTCGTTTTTGAAAGGATATTCAATTAAAATGCGACAAAGAAGTTTTTAGAAGGGATATATGGTCGTTCAAATTATAATATATTTGTGCTTAAATAAGTTTCCTAGAATTCGAACTTCGTCAGAAGCAGTCATGGCCTCTAAAGTTTCGCGTGATACGTTCTCTGACGGCGTCGCTGGTATACTCAAGAATTCGCTGAAGAAGAACCACGGCTTCTTGGAACCAGTGGAATTAAAAATCGGTCTGAAGAACTACGATCCTCAAAAGTATAAGCGTTTCTCCGTTTTGGTGATGGTGGTTTATATGAGAAATGAGTATAACAAATGGTAGAGAACCGAGTGGTAATAATGGGGAAATTTTCGCTAGAGAAACTATTGGATTCAACGACGATATGGATACACTGGCTAGCGTAATATCAATATGTATAAAGGTTTGAGTTGATTGAGTGATAAATTTAAAGAATTATTTTTGGAGAACCCTATGAGCTATACCAGCTGTTTGAGTTACGATTGATTAAAATGGTGCAAAAAAATCATTGAAAATGTTTCATAAGTCATTGATGGGAAATGTTTTATTGGAAAATTTTTTATTGTACGAGCAAATAATTACTGCAAAAATTTTTTACTTCATTTTTACACTGACTAAGTCGAGATCTTGTTGAAGGACGAGTTAATTATGTTGAATCATGTCGTGTATACGGGGCCACTCACCCTGATGAACCAGTATAGAATAGTTTTAGGAGTAAATTTTGTAACACATTAAAAAATGGCAAGCCTTTAGTTGTTCAGCAGATAAATAAGATACAATTCGGTATCAAACCAACTTAAACAATGCTTGCACGAAAATAAAGGAACTGCAGAGTTTTTCAAAAGTTTGAAAAGACTATGAGCTTTGGAGGGCTACCAAATATTGAAAGCGGAGATTGGTGTAAAATCGTCAAAGCTAAGGTTAAGGCATTTGCACAACCTTTACGCTCAACATTTACAACAAAATTCGAATCGTATGCATGAAGATACTAAACTGTGTCTAAAATCAAAGAAGAATTGGCAAAACTGAATCATAAAAGTCAACAGGCTATGACAAAATGGAATAGATGCTCTCTTAGGTCTCTCCAGTATATTAAGTTTTTAGCACTAATTTACAATACTATTTTGAGGCTCTCCGTTCACTTTCCTACACAAAACGAAATGTGCGGAGGTGATAATGATTCCAAAACCATAGAAGTCTGAAAGTATTCTCTGGTGACATACTGCAAAGTGTTCAAAATAATACTTTTCAGTTGGTTTTTAACTGTTTTAGATGAATACAATAAAATACCGAAATATTAATTTAAGTTTAGGAGAGTCCATGGAACTGCAGAAAACTGCCTTAGAATACTGAAAATAACTACAAGTGGATACAAGAAGCAACTGTATTCTGCGATAGTATTTTTTGATATATTATATAACAGGCATTTGAGCGAGTCGATCTTCCAGTTTCAAATATGTACAAATTTTAACTAAATGTGACAGCATGTTCAACGAAAATAGTTATTACTGCCAGGTAACTGTCTGAACTTAGCTTTATATACGAGGGTAGCTACATATATTTCTAGGCTGAGCAACAAAACATGTTGCCAGATGAAATCTTACGTTTCCATTATAAAGTCTGACATTTTTTAGGCCTAACTTACTGTGAACACTTTCTTTGCAGGCACCTGAAAAGTTCATCTCGACCAAAAAATGGAATTAAACCCTCTGGGTCTTTCAAGACGAGCAAAATGCAACAAAAGTTACTCGATCGCACAGCACATCGAAGCAAATGATCGCATGTTCCTTCTCGAAATCCGGACATGTTGCGACCGTGCCGCTTGTGGAATGAAGGACGGTCAATTCTGAAGTGTTGGATGAACTGAGGAAAACCAACCGACGAAGATGAATCATACTTCATCACGATAAAGCGACCTCTCACACTGCGGCCGAAACAAATGAGTTTTTGGACGCTTAAAACATTGAATTGTTGGGTCATTCGACGTACAGCCCTGACTTTGCACCAAATGACTATTTTCTGTTCCCTCACATCAAAAATAAATTGCGCGGACAGCGGTTTTCAACTCCCGAAGAAGCTGTTGATGCCTTCAAAGCGCATATTTTGGAGTTAAACTGTTTCAAATGGTTCGGGCGAATATTTTGAAAAACATTAAACCGGTTTTTCATGGTTAGGCTAGAAATATATGTACGTAACAGGTAGAAGGATGCAAGACAGACACCAAAAAGTATACATATTTTTGATCAGCATCAAAAGTCGAGTCAAATTAGACATGTCTCACTGTCCATCTGTCTGGCCTTAAGTATGAAATTAAAGATTTGGAAATCTATAAGAGTTGGAGAATTCAAATTTGCATATTTAGTTGCTCTAAAAAATCTTTTGTCGTACAAACGTAAACTGACTCAGAAGATAATATAATCGCTTGATGCTTGTCATAAAACGAAAAACTTGTTGCCTAGTGTAATAGAGTATAGAATATTAACACAATTTGTAAACAATTAACTGGGCAGTGAAACAACGGGAATATAATTATGTTCATTACTAAGTTTGTCTGTTGGCTATGTACATTGCAGTACATATATATATAAACATATCAATGTAAATTTTTTTGCGTCTCATTAAATAACAACATTTAAAAATAAATTATAAACAATATGCGTATTCTATTAAGTGATAATAAAGTGTTAATATATGTGTTAAATTTTTTACAAACTTTCTTTTTAATATCTTAAAATCTGAAATGTCGTCTAAACAACTTCTAACAGCCGCTCGAGCCTTGACTTCACCTCTTTTTGACCTTTTTTGTTTTAATTTTTATAATTTATATCCTTTTTGCTTTAAGTGTAAATAGATCATAGAATAAAAAAGCATATATTTTAAACGTGGTAGTTCCAGCAAACACACTTGCGGTTGGATAATTCTGAACGACCCCATTCCAGACTGAGTTGATCGGTTATAAAAATGTCCTTAAAATATGTTTTAAATCATTTTCAATGACAATATTTGTATTTTAATCCGAATTTGTATATTCGAGTTAGCGTGTTTTTTTTTGTTACGGATGTACGTATAAAATGTTGTGCAGCTTCGTTGAGGTGTTAATTAATTTTTTTAAATTACTTTTGTTTTATTTCAAGCTTGAAGCGTGCAAACATTTAATATAACGGGTAAATGCTATATATTTCCATTCTAATAGATTTAAATATTCTTTCTTTTTGCTCCTCAATAAATAAAGGAAGAATCCACATATTTATTTTGCTGATAAGTGAAACCGGCTTACACTGTTACACCATAACTTTGTCTTCCTTTTGTATGAATGAGGCAGCGATACAGTTTGAGGCAATTGAATTGCCTACAGTTTGAGTAGCACACATGTCATAGGTTTTAAAAGCGCTAGAAAATAGTTTGAATAGCGTAAGTGTTTAGCCATTTTTAAGTAAATAAGGAGAGCCGAGGACCCTGAATTAATAAAGAATTAAATATAAAGCAAAAATTGGTTACAAATATATTCAAAGTATTGTCCATCACTATCGGCCATTTTTAGGCCATGTACCGAAGGTACAAGAGCCTATTGGTTTTGTGCAAACGTATGTAACAGGAAGAACTAATTGTCGGAGACCCCCCAAAGTTACCCCCATTATGGTCAGGAGTGATAGAGGAGTCGATATAGCCATGTCCGTCTGTCCGTCCGTCTGTCCGTCCGTCCGTCCGTCTGTGTGAACGAAAGGATCTCGGAAACGGTGATAGATAGAGACTTCGTGTTTTTTGCATTCGACTAGGACTGCTCCGGAATTTCACAAGTTTATTTTGAAATTTTGCCCCTCCCCCCCCTTCACCATAAAATCACCCATTAGGGTAAAAATTTCTTCGGCACAAAAAAAATAGAGTACACCAGTATAAAGTTAACGTTCTTCTTAGCCCAAATCAAAAAAGTTCATCAAAATCATCAATCAAAAACATTTAATGTGTTTGTTAGGTGACCTGAACTGGTACAGGGCCTCTTACAGTCGGTTACGCCCGACTGAAATTTCCTTACTTGTTTTTTAATTTTTCTGTCAATATTTAGATACAAGCTTCGACTATTCAATCATCGAACAGTTATTTGCATTATTCATATGAATTAAACATCCCGAAATAGCGACCGGAACTAGTAGTCGGAAGAAACGATGTCTGGAGACTACGGCGTGTGGAGTAGGACTTCCTATTTCAACGTTTTTCTAATAAATCGTTGTCGTTTTACGTCTTCCGGCAATTTTTGCTTAAGCGCGCTGCTCAAACGCATGAGTTGAGTTCGACAGCGTTTCCCCTTGATCGTTTTGAGTAGTTCGCAGTAGTTTACGCCGCACTGTTTCCACCAAATACAGAGCATAAGCTTAATGCCATGAATTTTCGGCTTTGCGTAGGGAGTTGATGGCTGACAAAAACCATTGTTTTTTGTGCCTGGAATTGTCGCAATGGATACACTTTTCATCGTCAGCCACAATGATAAGCAAAAAAATTTTCTGGTTTTTGGCGTTCGAGAGCCGAAAAATCGCCTTGAGACGTCGCGCGGCTTCATCTCATATGGCAGCCAGTTTCCTTGCTTCGAATTAATTCCATGGCTTTAAGGCTTTCCCTGCCTGTCGACTCATCCACTGCCAATAATGCTGACAACTTTTGTAGAGTTTGGTATGGGTTTTGCATAGAGCAATGATTCCAATTTTTTTTAATTTCCTTAATACTTTATTTTCAAAAACTTAAAGTATTACTCCTAGTTGGAGCAACCGGGCGAAACCGTTTCTTGAGTGAGTTCAATTTTTACGGTCGGGTCACTAGCCCAACGCAATCTGTTTTATGTCTGAGGAAGGACATATTGACTTTTATTTAAGAGAGTTCGTTCTCTCCGCCCGACTACAGATTAGCCAGCACTTATAGCAAGTAAAGATTAATTGACTTTCTAAAAGGCTGTTTCTAGCCGCCCCCGCATAGAGGATATAGTCGCACTACCGTCAGTGCACACAATTACGGCACGTACACCGGAGTGTTCCATGTTATTCCCCTTGTGTGCCTGATCGGCTGACGGCCAATGATTCCAATTATTCGCTTTCAAACTTTTTTGATTGACCCAGCCATTCCTTGTCTTCGAGCTGAAAATTATAACGATTGTTCATATAGAGCATGCTCGCCGTAAACTTCCACTAAGATTCGATGACACTTGGATGCACTTTTCTTCATTTTAAAGTAATAAAGAAAAGCTTCCCGCAAAAACACTTTATCTGGTAAGAAACTCGACATGTTCGAGGCATTATTTAGTACATATTGTTGTCAAATCAAAATGGCACAAGCTGCAAAAGACACTCATTCACAATAGGTGCACATTCACCATAGACGCACATTCACTATATAGATTTATATACTTGTAGGACCTCTTGTGTAAAACGCTTAGCATTTATTCAAGCTCTCAATATATTTATATGAAGAAGCTACTATATTAACTTTGAATCCGCTATAAATAAGCTTTTATAACCTGTTAATCTATTTTATGTGTTTGTTTGTTCGCGCATCACGTAACAACCACGCATTAGATTAGATTACTGAAAAATAAGTAGCTCTATTGTGTGTATATTTTAGCGTTTATTTCATCAAAATTGAACTGCAGTGTCAAAAGATATTAATGTTGAAATACAAGCTTTCAAACTGTTTGCTAGCGCTTTTCAAACCTATGACATTTGTGCTACTCAAACTGCATGCTATGCATATGAAACTCTGCAATGTTGTACACTCTCGTGAACATTTTTGGCACATATTGCAAATTAAAATTTTTTTTAAATTTGTATATCAATTATTATACTCAGTTAGTTTTAACATATTTCATGTAAGTATTATAAAAGTCTTCTGTACAATATTAATGCATTAGGTTTTGATGTGTGATATAAGGAAGACATGGATGGGACAAAGCAACGCAATATATTTTTGTTCAATTCAAATAAAATATGCCACATAGCTCCATATCGGTCAGCTATAGATAATATAGTTCATATAAAGAACCTTGTACGAAATACAGGGTAACTCAAAGTCCAATACGCTAGACTGCAATATTTTTTCAATATTTCCGATTGTGAACTTTTGAAACAGTTCTCCTATAATGATTTGCATTAAATTGACTAGTTTATATAGTCTATCTGTATCGCGATACAAATATGCTATTTGTATGTACATTAAAAGTGAAGGGTGTAGGAAATAGCAAATCAGATCGTCATATAGGCAATCAGTCATTCAGACAATTAGGCGCTCGATCGATTGTATAGTATTATACTAAGCAAGCAATAAGTGTGTGAAGGCCAAGGACAGGGCGACGATGCGACGATGTTGGCATGCGAGGAATGCCAGGAATATAAAATACTACAAGTCATATCGACAATATATATACATATATACTATATATATATATACTCGTTTTATTGTACCTATTCAAAATCGAACAAAACGTGCAAATCACTTGCGAAGCAACGTAACAAATCGAATCGAAAAATCAATGCAACGGAATCGTTGGGAAGTGTTCAAACAATGAAATTTAAAATAAAAATAAAAAAATAAACAATTTATTAAACAAAGCCACAAATTAAATGCACACTCATAATTTATACTATTTGCTCAGTTATTTCAATTTGTATTGATTTGTTAAATTTAATTACTTTTTATTAATAATAATTATTTGCGCTTGTTCTTCTCTTCGGTTTGTGGGTTATTTGCGATTGTTCTATGAATGCGACTATTTTTAGGCGCTGACGCGCTCAAGTGTCACGCCTCAAGTGTCTTGGGGAAAGTGGGTGATTTTTTTTTTTTAGTTTTAGTTAGACACTTTAGGCTGCCTGGTACATATTTTATCAACTGCTTCGGGGTATTTCCATTAAAACACATTTTTGGCATTGAATTAAACGATAATTGGTTTAAACTTTGTAGCGCTTTCTAGAAAGTCTGTGTGTTTGCCTTCTATAAAAATATGCGTTTTAAATTAATTAGTATTTAATTTTTTTATTTACTTATATGTACACTAGTTTGTGCACTACCTTCAAAATGTGTTCTAATTAAATAAAAATATTGACTTTAGCACAAACGTCTATGGAGAGATTGACGTATATTTGAACTTCAGCTTCAGTTGTTCTCGAGCAAATATGATTGGCAAACAGTCTTATTGTGTTCAGCGCGAAATTAGCACAGCTGTCCTAGTCATTAATACAATAATAAAAACAAACAACTAACTTTATTTAAATATTATAAAATATTATAAAAAAAAAAGAAATATTCTGTCAAAAAAGTACTGGACATTTTTTGAAATTTCATTTCTCCACAGTCGTTTGCGTCGTTTTGAATTAAATAATAAAAATTTCTAATTGCATCCTTTCGATTAATACAATTGAAAATTATGAGGCATATTCTGAAGCCATATGGATTATATAGCAGCAAAAAAATCCAAATTGAAGCAATAAGTTACTTTTATATTTGACTAGCGGACCCGGCTTGCGTTGCTAAACCCCACCTTTTCTTCCTTTTGTAAAGTTGAGGTATCATCGAGAATGACATTTTTTTATTACTCACCGCTTTGTATTTTTCTCTTATTAGACCACTTCATAACATGTAGCTAAACCACGCCCACTTCGCCCGCAACCAGTAAAACCAAACTGGTGTGTGTGGAGCATAGCACCCTCATATTCGGACTTAAAAAAAAACTAATGAATTGATTTTCTTCCGATCCTGTTAACATGTCATTCCCGAATCTTAAGCAAATGCAAAGATATTTCGATTATTGTTTAACGCTTATATGGGGGGTGGGCCACTCTTATAACTTAGGGATATAATAACTAATTTCTTCTTTTATAAGAACCTTCTTCTGACAATAAAAAACAAAACAAAGAATTATCGAAATTGATTCATCCGTTCGCGCATGATGCGATGACCAAGGAAAATAGAGATTCTTTTTTATTTACAAGGTGTATCTTAAAATTTTCCGAGTACATGTTTTTTTATTATTCAAAGTAATCTCCCTTCGACTGAATACACTTATTAGCTCGATCCAATAACATTTAAAATAAGCATTTTAGCTCATTCGTCGGAATAACCTTTACGACGTCGGTGCATGCCTTGAGATGGCCTTCACATCAGCATAGCGCAGTCCTTTCATGCATAATTTCA
This sequence comes from Leucophenga maculata, assembly GCA_035044805.1. NCBI lineage: Eukaryota > Metazoa > Arthropoda > Insecta > Diptera > Drosophilidae > Leucophenga > Leucophenga maculata. The sequence goes on along the minus strand of JAWNNP010000643.1, from coordinate 623,499 downwards.
GTTTGCCGAACAGAAAAAAGTCACATGGTGCCAAATCAGGCGGATACGGCGAGGGGTTGATGGTCAAAATACGATTTTTGGTAAAAAAAAAACGGTCACAAGTGTCGATCGATGAGATGGCGCATTATCGGGATATTCTGACCGATTACGACGGATACGACGGAGCAAACGCCTCATAACACCAATATAAAATGGCCCATTAGTTGTTTGGCCCGTTGGAACGAACTCTTGTTGAATAATGCCCTTCGAATCGTAGAAACAAATCAAAATTGTCTTCACTTTAGACTTCTCTAAATCTCTTTTTTGGCTCACCGGGCTGCTTCCATTCGGCACTTTGTTGCTTAGTTTCAGAGTCGTATTGAAAAGACCATGTCTCGTCACCTGTAACAATGAAGAAAAAGAAGTTTTGAACCTTTTTTGGCATCTTTAATGATGTCTTTCGAATGTTGAATCCGAAGCGCCTTTTCCTCGTCTTTCAATTGATGCGGAACAAATCGTGCAAACACTTTCCTGAAACCCAAATGATCAATCAAAATGAGATGGATTGAGTCTTTGGACAATTCCAATTCCGATTTCATGAACCGCAATGGCGATTTCAGCTCATTTTTGATGAATTCACGGACAATTTTGATGTTTTGTTCGTTCACTGAAGATTTCGTTTGTCGTCATTCAAGTCTTCCTGACATAAATAGTGGTAAGCGATGGTCAATTATTCCCATAAACTTGTTTCATCAATTCGTGATTTTCGATAAAAGTTTTACCAAATTTAAAACAAACTGACACATTAGACGCTATAACTCCACTTTAACTTTTCCAAATGTCATGAAATTTGAAAGGAATGTTTATGAAAGATGCCCTTTTTCAATGGACCTTTTTCATCATGACCAACAGAAAATTCTCTGGAAAAAAATTTCGGGAAGTTTTGAGACAAATCTTGTATGAAGATTGTAGAAAGCGGTCTATAAAAATTATTATTTTATTTGGCATTCCATCAGAAATTATTTAAAGAGAGGAACTTTTCTGGATGAATTTTTTTTTTTAAATAAAATTTAATAGTTGACAATCAGGTGTAGAGATTTTACCTTATATCTATATATCCATCACCGAATTTAGCAGTTGGACTTAAAAAAATTTTAAAATAAACTTGTACAATTCCGGAGCAGTCCTAGTCGAATGCAAAAAACACGAAGTCTCTATCTATTACCGTTTCCGAGATCCTTTCGTTCATACAGGCGGACGGACGGACGGACAGACGGACGGACAGACTGCCAGACGGACATGTCTATATCGACTTCTCTATCACTCCTGACCATAATGGGGTTAACTTTGGGGGTCTCCGACCATTAATTTTACCTGTTACATACATTTGCACAAAACCAATAGGCTCTTGTACCTTCGGTACAGGGCCTGCTGTAGGTTGAATGCTTCTCCTTAAAGTATTGCATACGTTGCTGCATTGGTCACTATTTATGTGGATGTTGCATCTCATTACCCAGTTCTCTAGTAGGGATAGATTATTCTGAAGACTATGGGCAGAGTTTCAATCTCAACTAGACCTACACAGAATGACAAATCATTTTTGACGCGCGGTTTGATATAACTCCGTCAGGAGTTGGGTGGTCAAAAGCGAAGAGATTGAAGAGAAATTGCCCAAAGACGATACCTTGAGTGACTCCAGGATACACGGAATCATTTGCCGAGGCACTTGCGCATACTTTAACGAAAAACTATCCCACCTCCAGAACGCAGCATTAAGAACAAGTAAGAAAATCACAGTCGGGCGTAACCGACTGTAAGAGGCGCTGTACCAGTACAGTTCGCCTTACAAACAGAAATGTTTCCCTAGCTTATGACCAAGCAGTACAAAACAAAAAGGTAGGAAATTATTAAGAAAAAAGTGCCTTATAAAACATTTTTGTATGTATGAAAAGAAAAGGGAGGACGGAAGAATCATTGGTCGTTTAAATTCAATTGCTCATAAAATAGACATTTATTATCCGATTTTGATGAAGTTTTGCGATTTTGGCTTGGAGAGACGTTATGTCTATACTGACTTAATAATGTTTGTGTCGAAAAAATGTGTACCCTTGATGGGGATTTAATGGGGAAGGGATAAAATTTTAAAATATAGTCGTGAAATTCCGCCGAAGTCCTAGTCGAATGCAAAAAGAACGAAATCTCTATCCATTACCGTTTCTAACATCTTTTCCTTCATACGGACGGACATGGCTATATCGACTCCAATATCATTCCTGACCATAATGGGGGTAACTTTAGGAGTTCTCTGACCATTATTTCTACCTGTTACATACATTTGCACAAAACCAATATGCTCGCTGATTATCAATCCATTAACGACCAAGACAGCATTACCATACTCTATATATCAAATGTCTCCAGAATATTAATTACGACTCGTTGAATTGTTCAGTTGTACCATGTACTGAAAAAAGTTGAAACTGGTGATTTAGAAATAGTCCTTTGGAATCTATTTTGTCGGATAATCTGGTGACAAAGAGTCTCTCCCAAACTTTCAAAAGCTAGGAAATAAGACTGATCGGTCGTTATGATTCAGATTTACTTTGTTGAACTTGTTTGTTGGACTTCTGGATCATTGCTATCGCCGGCATTTATATGCAGTGCTCTTAGGGTGGCACTACATATTATATCTCATCCAGGAGCTTTGTTCTTTTTAAGTTCTTTTATGATGTTTGAGTTTACCGTCAAGGAAACTGTGTCAATTGGAAAATATCCATCTGTAGTGGAGATTCTAAATATGTTCATTGGCTGAAGCAAGGTTGAATGGCCTGAAGCGCTCAGCAAGGTATTGTGGCAACACTTCAGTTTGAACGGTGATAGAGCGACACCATATTCTACTACACTATTTTGCAAATGTGGCTTGACGCTAAGTTTGATGCTTCGCGCTTCACGTTGCCTTCGAAAATGTTGCATTTTAGTTGGTGTCCATATTTTCTAGCATATTGTTGAAAAAATGTTCTACATTGTTTCTGAGCTCAGTTTCTTCAAATTCTGTCTTATTCATAGGACAGTGCGTGCGTAAGTATATCCTTCCTAATCGACGCTTCCTACTTCCACAATCATGATAAGTTGCTACTTCATATATTTTCCTGGTGAATAGGTCCAGTGCGAAGTCTATATCATCCATAGAGTTAAGCTCTATATCCATTTATGTTTCATGGATGAAGAGTAAGTCTTGACTGCAGCATCAATTGTAATGTTGAGAGCTAAGTGGTCTGATGTGAGGTCCATTTGGTGTTTAATATTTAACTTTCAGTGAGTAAGGCTTTAGTACAAACCAAAGTCTCAATATCAACAGATTAACCGCACCCCATTTGACTGTGCAGTGCATAATATAGTCGTATACACGTAATCTAACAAACGTTAATACCGGATACATGTGTAAAGATTTATTTAATTTGGAACAGTTTGCAACATCTCGAAGTTTCGGAAAGCATGTCGCTTCATTATGCATGCAAGGATCGTTATTAAACGCGTTGCATTGACATAAAAAACATTTCCAGACAAGACAATGATAAGCACAAATATTTGTTTACGATCATCAGTTATCGTTGGTGCGATATATATTGGCCACCATTAAATGTGCGGATTTGTTGAAAGAATTAGCGCAATAAATGTTCGCACTGCCAGACGTTAAAAAAGAATAAAAAAAAAAAACAACATCAGATCAGAGTGTCCATAGTTCAAAATAAAAAAAAAAAATAAAAAATTTATACATTAAAGTTTATTATTTATTTATTTGATACTTTGTTAGTGTTAAATGCCATTTGTATTTGTTCTACTTTAGTACAATATTTAATGCAAATTAACTTGGAAATTTTTTCGCAACAATTTCGCCTTTGGAGTAGTTGGAGGTGAAGCCATGCTCGACTTTGACTTTGCCTCTGCTGCCATTTCCACATACAGCAGCAGCTGTGTTAGCAAGCAAATAAAATAAGCAAATAACAAATAAATAAATAAATATTGTATAAACACATAAAAGCCGAGCAAAATTAAATGTTTTTAGCAGTAAACTGAAGAGAAAATATATTGTTTGTGCCACGCATATACAAACGGCATAAAAAATAATTCGAATATAATACAAGACATAATTAATGGCAAATAGAAGCGAATGAAGCTAAATCAAATCAAATTTTTATACGCTTCACAGTGAATTTAATTTAATTTAGTCACAAATTTTTGCAACGCCTAAAAGGCAGCATTGGAGATAACTTTTTGTTTGGAAATTCCTGTTTAGCACGACAATGGGTGTAGCCCGTGTCATGTGCAACTGTATGAACAATGAACAATAAAAACTTCAAGTTTTGAATTTAAGACTCTCCAATTACTTCTTCAAAAAAACTTTACCTTTCTAAGCTGGATTGGCACTTACCATACAAACCCGTTCCTCAGTAACAATTGAAGTCAAAGCTTTGGTGCAAATATTGTTAATATCTTCAAAGACAAATGCATATATATCTGCATTTGATGTATTCTTCTTCAATTTTAGAACGATTTTAGAATTCTTAACAAATAAAATAAGTTTAATGACGTGTCTTATAGTTGGTAACTGCCGATCGTCAAGTTATTTTATGATTATACATAAATCCTTATACAATATCTGCCATTCTTTCAGTTCGTGCGCTTCTAGAATGTACCACATTAAGATACATTTTTACTATTTTTTTCATGTATAAAAAGTTTTCAATATCATGTGTAAGGTATTAAAGCTTCGCATCGTATATATCGACCGATTTCCGTGTTTTTCGTTTTACATATTATTTTGCACAGCCTTGTAGCATTTCTTCTTTGCTAAAATTCATCAGATCTGAAATATTTGACGCTTATTATTATCAACGTTAAAATTTATTTTTTACATTTGATCGCTATTAGTCCTGATTAACACTCGATCGCTAAATGTAAATAATTAAAAAAAAATTAAAAAAAAAAAAAAAAACAAAGCGGAATTCATACATTAGAGCAAATGTGGTTGGGCAAGAGGTGTCATCCCGAACATTTGTTTTAAAGTCTGTTTCGTTTATTTTTTTTTTTTTTTACGCTTATTGAAAGAACAAACCGACAGATTGGCAAGGAAATGTATTGCTTTGGATATGTTTTATTTATTTCGTCACGTTTGATTAGTTTTCACTGATTCAAAATTGCAAGAATTATTTAAGCAAATATTATATAAGTAGACTTAAACTATTAACTAAATAAATTATAACAAAATATTGTGTAAATAATGTAAAAAAAATTATTGCATATTTTCGGCAAAGATAGAGATTTTCATGTGAACAAGGATCAACTTAATGTCAACATTTTTAGGCACCTGTTTTCAGAATTTCTGTATTTTCAGATAACTAAGCTCAATAAAGACTCTGCTATCGTTGCTGATCGGTCTGAAAAACCATGAATTATATTTTTTACTGCGATTTTAATAGTCCTGAGCTATTTCGAACTGATAGGTGTATGAAAGGGAGTTCCACAGTTTTAGAATAAAATTTAATTTAAAAGGTAGATATCAATGTCTGCACTGAATACTATTTTCAATGTAATATACTTACATAGATGACCTTCATCCATCATCCAATCATGTGGCACCAGCTGCTTTAGTCATGTGCGCGCTAGCTGGATCTCTCCATACCTGGTCATTTCAACGCCGGCCCGGTCGTCTATGTCAACCTCATTGAATAGCTCGTACAGCTTTTGGTTAAATAGGGGACTTAAACTCGTCGTTGACTCTTACAGGACCAAAAATCATACGAAGAACAATTTCTCGAAGACTTTCAAACGCCGTTTTGCTACGATCGGAGGTATCAGCGTTTTATTGAACTTGATTTTATTCTTTTGAGAGAGGACTGCTTGCTCAGACCAAAATATCATATATTTGCAAGGGTGATTTTTGCCTGATCTCCAGGTTATTTCAGATCCAAGCAAAAAATACAATTTACTTCAACTTCCTCATTTACCGCTAATACAAACTTATTACACGGTAACTGGACAAAGAACTCTGAGATTCCAGTCTTTGGGTATGCGTTCTGGCATGAAAGTTGGTACACACACCTAACGAACTCTTCGACTTCAGTCTGGAATAACTCAGTTGGCAGACTATCAGAGACCATCGCTTTGTTATATTTCAGCTTTTTAAAACCCGTTTCGAACTCGTTATAGTCTTGTGGCTCTATAATAGTGCCTTCATTAACTTGTGGTTCCGGTGTTATTTCTCTGTCGGCGATATTGTGCGCTTCCTTGCCTCCAAGTAGGTTTGAAAAATTACTCCTCTACAAACTCAGTGATTCCTATGCATCTGTAACCAAATTTCTACTTTCGCCTTTACAGAAAGTTACTCCGGGCTTAAAACCTTCGGTCAGAAGTTTTACCCTTTTGATAAAATTTTCGAGCTTCAATTCTGTGACACAACCTCTTACCATCCTCAAACTCACACCATTCGTGCTCCTTCGTGTTCCTTGCGTCAGAAAAGGAGTTTCCGCTCTCTCCGCTTCTCTCGATATAGCTCTGTAACAGTTCACATTGCTCCCGACTGCAGAGTTCGCATATAGACGTCTGCGATTAGCCTCTCTGCATTGTTGGAGGTAGTATCGGGAAGACTATTATTTCATTTAGATCAAAGATTCCTTCCCAATTTTCCTAATTTTGTTGTTAAAATCGCCAACCACCTAAAGACGTTCTAAGCGTTCGTAGAATTCATCTTGAGCATCTTCGTCTTTCTTAGGTTTATATTAATATATAAGTAGCCTTGAGGCTCAATAGGTGTGAAACTGGAGACAAGGACATAAATTTTCCTACTTATCAACTATAGTAGATGTCACAAGACACTTTTTTAGAGCAGTTCTCTCCTATCCAATGTATTTCCTAGATTGCTGTGCAGTCAGCCTTGTATCTTTCGAGAGCATCAACCAGCTGTATATATGCACCATCCCTATAAAGGGTGCTGAAATTTCAGCTGCATATACTTAAATCTTGGTTCTTATATCATTTGCGGGCTCGTCATCAAACGGTCCTATCTGAGGCTTCTTATATGTTTTCATAGGTTTTTTTTTTATATTTTTTGGTGGTGCGCTCGTTCAGATGCAAAAGGCGTGTTGCGTGCTTGGGCCATATGCAACAACATCATTTTTGAACATTCCCAACTAAAAGGGCAGTCAACAACTTTCTTCACAATGTAAACTTCTACAAACGACCCCAACTCTCATGCATGAATTGGCTCTGGCTACATTGTATAATAAATATTCGAACAAAAGTTATATAAATTTTTGAAAATATCATAAATAAATGATGAGCTGCAAATTTTCCGTTTGCAAACAAGTCTTTGTTTTTTTTTTTATTTTTTTTGGTAAGTTCCTACCGCTTGCTTGCTCTTTGCTTATATATATACATATATATAATATATATATATATATATGTATATATATATATATAATATATAGCTTTTGTTGTTGTTGTTACTATCTACAATGTATCTTTTTACGAGTTGCAATGTATGCCAACTTCATTTTTCACAAGGCCGTTCGGTTAGTTTTCAGCTGTCTGCTATATTTTGTCTTTTGGATTTTGTTTATCTTTTTTATTTTATACTCTTCACATATAATGTAAACAATATATTATCCGTTTTTTCGTACAGTTTGTAACGCTGTAGAAATAATAATAATTCGATATGCGAATCTTCATCTTTTAAAATATCAAACTGAGCTCACATAATATCAAAAGTCGATGTTATGGCATATGATATCATCTAACATAGTATCTAGCGGGAAAAATTTTTATAATAGTAATATATTTTTTTATATTTCATATATGTATTTTGTGATCCGGCCGCGTAGTGTTGAGAATCCCTTCAAGATTGTTTATCCAACTGCTGCCACATTTCAGACCGTACGCAAGGTATTGGGTTCGACGATTGGAGCGTAAGAATGTCTACGCATGCTGACGTCGCATGTGTCGGTGGCATCACTGGAATTTACTTTGTTGGAGATGAACAAGGAATTTACAGCGCTACCACATGAAGTTGAAAGATTTCTATCTGCCGGAAGTTGATGGAAAATCCTTTTATATCTGCATATATCGGGTGATAAAGCCAAATCAGGACTCGATTGTTAGTATAAAAAAAAGACACTAATTGAGGTTATCTACTAATTGTTTGCAATATTTTGATGGCACGTTGTTACTTATTTCTTGCAGTTACATTGAATTCGTGGTGAACATGCAGTGGTAAAAAAAGGCCATCAATGGAGGAAACCCTATGTTCACGTACTAATGACATTATATGGCTGAAGGAGTACCTAAAATGTCATTTTACAACGATATGAAATCAAATTATCTGCTTCTCGTCAGCCTAGTTGTGCTGAATCCAATATGAAAATGATTCCAAGAAAGTTGGTTACCCTGAAGCGTCTGTTCAACAACAAGGATAAATTGTCGCAGCAAAATGCAGATTAAAAGTTTAATTGTAGCCAGCCAACGATCCACAGTTCTTTTAAATTCTACTACCAACGTGCCAAAGAGTCACCTCTATCGAACTCTAAAAGGTTGTGTCTACGAAAATCGTTAGGGAGCCGTTGATACACACCAACTAACCAACCGTTTTAGGTTATATTCGAAAAGAATCAAGCCAAACATTATACAGGATTTAGCGGAGGATACTAAAAAAGACTTAAGCTTTCAAAATATGTATTAACTTTTGCTATTCATGAATAAACTCTTATTAAATCAATTAGTCAATTGAATTCAGTCTGACTTTTGCCTTATAACCAGTTATAGAAAACATAAAGTACAGGTGAATGTCCTTTTTTAATTTTTTCCGTTTAGAGTCTAATTGACGACATAATCTTTGGTTCTCACAGCACACCATCTATAATATTTATTCATCGATACGAGGAAACAGATAAAACAGATGAGCACTAATAATATGTTTAAGCGGTATAACAGTTGACTACAAATATTTTGTATAACAGACATAGCAGATGAGTACACATAATGTATATAACAGATGAGTAAACATCATGTGTATAAGAAGTGAAACAGTTCAATACATATATTTTATATAACAGATATAGGAGATGAGTAAACATAATGTGTATAACATACTTGTATATAACAGATGATTACACCACATATGTGTATAAATGTAATAAAATATTATTCATAAATGTAATTTTTTTCTAATGTTGTCAGCATTGAGTAGTACTCTTAGTGGTCCTATTTGGTTCGAAAACTCACCATCCAGTGATAGTTCACCACTGAATTAATGCTTTTGTCATAGAAAAATTTAAAAATACTTTTGGCAAAGTTTGAAGTTTCTACAAACCAGCCATCTTTTGACTAACGGCTTACTTAAATACATTTCAAACGGATTTCGATCATATTTAAGAGTTTGTTGATATTCTGAAGGGTCTCATCGTAAGAGCTTGACCAAATTTATATGCGACACGCCTAATGTACTATGTAGGAATTCATTTTATTTTATGGAAATTTTTTCAGTTAAATAATATTTCGCAAATTTTTTCTCCAAACAAAATTCAAAGCGTATTTCCAATTTGTTTATACCAAAAGTTTGCATGTATTTTTCGCAATTTTTTTTTAAAATTGTGTTTCAATTTAAAAGTTTGTTTTTAAGTTTTGTTTTACATTCTGAAAACCAGAAAAATAAAAAACGGATGTAGTAAAAAATCGTTTTAATTATTTCTCCATTGATTTTTTTCTTTCTTCTTATTTTTACTGATTGCTCTGGCTAAGTGAGTCAATTAATGAATTTATTTTTTCTTCATTTTTTTTTTTGTTTAATGACAGCATCTTTAAGATGCAAACGAGTTGAAGCACAGACGAATAAATATAAAAACAAGAAGTAGATCAAGAGTGAAACGCAAAACAAGTTAAAATTACCTTTAAATGGTGAAGAAGAAAGAAAGAAGAAAAATAAAAACAGATACGTTTTTTTATGTAACTTCTGTTGAAATCTAAAGGAATCCCAAAAAACAACAAAAATTATAAAAACAAAAAAAAAGAAAATAACAAAAATAAAGGTCGGTTAATGTTCGTCCTTGACCATCGGTGCTATGTAACAACAATAGCAAATATTGGCAACAACAACGAAAATTACCTTTGGCAAGCGGCGAGCCAATTTGACCTTCTTAAAAGCATAGCAAATCAATACATACAAAAGGAGAAATAAAAACAAAAACAGTCAGCAAATGCATTTTAGAACAGCTGTAGCTGAATTGTATCTGTGTGTTTATGTATTTATGTATTTGTGACTGCACGAGGGTGGACTGACATGTAAGCTGCATTGGCAATAAACAAAACTAATACAACAAAATTTTATAATTTTTGTTTGTTTTATGAAAATTCTGCGATTTCAGAGGAAACATATCATCATGCTCCATGGATAGGGCTGTCGAGGTTGTCATTGGCTATACATAGCCTGTGAATACTTCTTGGTACGACGAGAAGTGTCGCAATGCTACTGTAGAGAAGAACGCTTCCTACTAGCGGGAGCAAAGCGAGCTGTTAGAGAGCTATATCGAGGGAAACGGAGAGAGGAGAAATACCTCTTCGGACGCAAGAAAAAGGAGCAGGAAAGGCGGGAGTTTGAGAATGTTGAGATGTTACGTGACAGAAATGAAGCTCGAAAATTCTATTAAAAGTTCAAGCGTCTGACTAAAGGTTTTGAACCCAAAATGGAAATCTGGTTACAGATGAACAGGAATCACTGAGATTATGGAGAAGTCATTTTTCTAAGGAGGCGATGAAGCGCACAATTCCGTCAAAAGAGAAAGACACCGGAACACCAGTTAATGATGGCACTATTGTAGAGCCACCGGACTATATCGAGGCCGATTTAGTTATTAAAAAGCTGAAAAATAACAAAGCAGCAGGCTCTGATGGGCTGCCAGCTTAGTTATTTAAGACAGGCGGCGAAGAGTTGGCTAGAAGTATGCACTAACTTTTATGCAAGATATGGTCCCATGAACGCATACCCAATGACTGGAATCTCAGTGTTTTCTATCCTATCTTAGAGAAAGGAGACACCGCTGTTTGCGTCTACTACCGCGGAATAAGACTTCTTTCCATAGGATATAAGATTCGGTCGCGCGTACTGCATATACGGATTCACTGATAGGACTATATCGGTGTGGCTTCAGACCAAAACGTCGACCCGTGACCAAATATTCACACTACGCCAAATCTTGGAAAAGACCCGAAAAACACTCACCACCCATTTGTCGATTACAAAGCCGCATTCGGCACGCCGATATGATCGAAGTTCTTCGACGCCCTGTCTGCACTAGGTATCCCGGCAAAGATTGTTCGTCTTTGCATGACGACGCTATCCAACACACAAAGCGTTGTCAGGGTGGGGAAAAACCTCTCCGACCCCTTTGATACCAAGAGAGGTTTCGGGCAGGGCGATGCTCCGTCGTTCGATTTTTTCAATCTGCTTTTGGAATCCATCCTACGCCAGTGCCCGTACATACAGAAGTGATGCTGCTCGCTTATTGATATCATTGGCACGCAGGAATGGCGAGTCAGCAAGACATTCTAAGAAATTGAAAAACAGTCTCGGCTCATGGATCTAGCGATAGGAGGACAAGACTAGGACAAGACGAAGTACTTGGTGTCTTCTCGCACTCCGTCATCGTGTCTTGGACGGTCGGTGACGATGGAGAAATTCAACTTCAATGTTTTAGAAAACTTCGTCTATCTTGGATCCGAAATAACCAGCAACAACAACATTAAGCTAGAGATCAGAGATTAACCGAAGAATCCAGCTAGCGAATAGTTGTTATATCGGGTGGAGCAAGCAAATTAGAAGTAAAGCCCTCTCCCAAAACACGAAAATCAAAATCTATAAGACACAGATACTCCCGGTCCGATTGTATGGCGGATAAGGATGGGCCGTGATTGAGTCAGATGAAACAGCGTTGAAAGTTTTCGAGAGGAAGATTCTTCGCAGGGTTTTTGTTCCTATTAGAGTCGGCGATGAGTTTAAGTGCAGTATGAGTTGCGAGCTGTACGAGCTATTCGATGAGGTTGACATAGTCCAGCGCATAAAATTCCAGCGGCTGCACTGGGCTGGTCACCTCATTCGAATGATAATGAATGATATGGTAAGGTATACATTAATGATCCTTTCGCAAGTTGATCTTTGGAAATCTTGTTACTTTCTCTTCAGTCAAATTTTGCGAAACAGCCGTAATTCATTTAAATTCACATTCGGAGACCTCACTAATTAATTAAATCGGTGAGTAGAAAAGGCAGGAACATAATCAATGCGAATTAATGACTCACACTTACTAAGAATTCTATGTTCATGTGAACATTTTCATTTGACAATCCCGAGCATGAAAGTGGTTCTGCGGTTTAGCCAGACTTCTCAGTCTACGAAATACGAAATTGCAACAAACGCGTGCAGCCCAGAACATTTAAGAGTATCACAGATCTATTATTGCTCAAACTCATTTAAGAAGCCAGTATCCTTAAAAGGAGACAAACCAATTTTTAAAGTAGGAAATGGTATTATTTCTTTGTAGAAAAAGTTTTAGTGTATTAAAAGAGATGCCAATATATATGATCTCTGTAGTGATTTGCGATTTTTGATCAAAGTATTTGCGTTAAATTTTGTGTTGCGAACAAAATTTTGTGTGCCGATACATTGAAAATGTTGCAAAAGACTTTTGGTGAAGCTACTCTGTCAAAAACGTGCACTTACTTGCGGTATAAAGCGTTTAAGAATGGTCGGTAGATAGATGCCTCGTTCTGGACAGCCTTTAATAAGGTGAAGATTATATGTGCGGAAAGTAACCATTCGAGCACGAAATAATTTGGAATGCAAGGCGTTTCGGCAGGATTTGTTCCGATAGACTTGAATTTCTTAAAAAAAAGGTACCGAGAGAAGCTAACTGCAGACATGCTGGATTGAGCCAATGCGGTTCTACACTTCATGAAACATATAATAACTGGCGGCGAGACATGGGTGTACGAATACGACACACTTTTGAACCAGCAATCATTTGAATGGCAGTCGCCAAGCATTGTTTGACAGATCGCGCTAAAAATTGGCATCATAATTAGGTACAGTGTTACTAGCCTGGAAAAGAAAATGTATCGATTCAACTACTACCCGTAGGATTTAAATTATTTCAAATCCCTATACTTTCTTTACATGATTTATATATAGCTGTACCCGGTACGCTTAGCTCCAGTAAAAACTATTGTCATAATGAATGTTGTAGACAGGCAAATCGGTCCCACATTTCCAATAGATCTTACTTTGCCCGATTCCATTAACATGTATACCGAACTTCATACTTGTACCTTGAATGGATGCAAAGATATGACGAATTTTATCATTTATATAAGGGTGTGGTATCCGTTCTTATTGGAGCTCTACTCATTAAAAGAAGTACGTATATAAAAATTCTAGCCGATCGGACGTATAGCTTCGGATAATAATTAAATTTCTAGACTTGAACATTTCTAGATATACACACAAAGCAAGTTTACCTTTCAGAGTGATATGAACTGCTGTTAGATGCTAGATTCGAAAGAAATGAGGAGCTGAGACAGATGAGTATTTCCTTGAAAGTAGAAATTAATTTACAAATCATTACATAAATAAATAAAATTTATGAAGAATGATTTTTCTTAATGAAGCTGATAACTTCTCAATATGCTCTCGTTGCGTTTTTAGAAGCATGTGCTCATCTAAATTGTAATTGTTAATTTGTATCTGTATATCGACTCCATGTTTTATATGTATTACATATTTAAACGCCCGTATCTGTGTATCTTTTAATGCATATGTAGCTGTGTACAATATATCTGTAACTGTATACGTGGTTATGCCATAAAAATGCAGTCAAAAAAATTGCAGCAAACTGAGACCAAAATAAACAAGTGACCAAGACAAAAACAAGTGAGAGAGAAGGAGAGGTAGTGAGTGCAACAGAGACAACATTATTGCATGCAATTTATTTATAGATTTTAAAGCTTTAACCTCCATTTGTGACAACGGATAATCGCTAAAAGCAGCAAAAAGCATAACAAAAATAAAACAACAACAACAACAACAACAACTAATGCGACAACAACAAAGTTGACAATCTTGTTGTTGTTGCTGTTGTTGCCAAAATATTGCAAATTTCAGATTGTTGTTGTTTTTGTTGTTCAAAGAAGCAGAGAAACTAAAACTTGCAACTTGCAAGACACAAATAAATATTTTTGGTTATTTTTGTATTTGGGCCAACATGACGTATGCGTAATATTTATACCCTTCACATAAATTACCCCAAAAATACAACAAAAAAAAAAAACTGTTTTGTCCATTTGTCAAAATGTGGCTTGTGCAGTTGGTAGGGAATCCATAGAGCGTATGTTTTCAAAACAAAACGAGGGCTGTTTGGTAAGTAATAGGATTAGTTAAAAAAAAGAGTGCCAAATGCGAATAATAAATAAAATGCAGCAATAATTCGATGCTCAATTCTGGCAGTTTTGTTAATTAAGGATTGAGTCGTTACACGGTGATGCTAGAAGATCATACATCAGCATATTTCTATACAACATACATTCCCAACTAAATCGAAAATAATTCTAAAAATTCTCAAAACAAATTCGATTTTAGGTAGCCAAACTTTAAGTATTTCCTTTTTAAAATCCAACAACACAGAATGCAGAAATCTTAAAAACTCAAATTCAAATAAATTGTTAATGTTGACTCATACAACTGATGTAAAATCTCAAATAATTTCGAAGTAAGAGCAATTTGAGTCAAGCAAACTTAAAACATTTTTTTAAGAAAAACCATATCGTATAATTGCATAAATCGTGATTTTATGACTTATGAAGTTGAAATAAAGTTTTTTTTTATTAATTTTTATTTAGTGCTGCATATCTCTAAAAAATAAACATTCTAAAATATAAACTGAAAAAGATTTCTCAAAATTCGCACATATTTTCGGTCTAAACTATATGAATTATCTTAAGTAACACTTGCCATAGCTCACCATTAAAATGGGTGGTTTTTTCTGTTTAATGGCTGCTTTTATGCTATTTTTTGGCACACTTTTAGTCAAACTTAAAACGCATTACATATTAAGTATTCGACTAACGATTAGTCTATAGTTCAACAGCCAAGTTTCCTTGTTAAGCAATCAAATTTAAAATTCTGAAAACTCGGACAGACTGTGACGATGACGTTGCTTGGCATCGCATCGCTTAACAAGAACCAATTTATGTTGCTGTGGTTGTTGTTGTTGTTATTGTCAGCATTATAATTAATTTTATTTTCTTTTTCGCGCGAATAATTAAACAGCTGTTTAATATGCAACAGTCACAACGACAGAGCGGCAGCGCCTTTGTCTTAAAGTGTGCTTAAAACAGCTCTGACGTCTTTGTTTTCGTCTTAAAAACGTTTTCGTTATCAACGAGGTTGGCTTGGATTGGCTGCTGCTGCTGCTGCTGCTGCTGCAAGTAAAACTTTATCAAAGATACTTTTTGTGAATGCACTTTTTGTGGTGATAACTTTTGGTAGGCAGAACTATTAAAAATTAAAAATTTGGTTTTTTGTCTTTTATTAAATCAGTGCCCCATAACCAGCAACAACAACAACAACAGTAGCACCTTAAAACAAAATTGCAATATGTACGACCAATGGGCGACAGCTTTAGGCTTGAGTCATTATCGCATAAATCGATGAAACGATTGAATAAATGCGTGGATTGGATTCAATTCAATTAATTACATATCGCAAATATCTAAACAAGGTTTAATTAAAAAATTCCTGAAAAATATAATTTATGCGATAAGGAAGCATATAGAAGCAGATAGATAGATAGATAGAAAGATAGATTATTAGCTATATTAATAAATAGATATTAATAGATGTAATCAAGTCAAGATAATAAAAGTCGTATAAAAATGATAAATAGAGTTTTTGAGAGGGTCAATTGTTCTTTGGAGGTCTGGTTTAATCACAATTGGATACCCCTCTATCGTATTAGGAGTATGTAACATACAAGCAGATCCTCAACGACATTATCCAAGATCACAGCTGTTGACTAGTGGAAGTTATAAGATCAATCTGCACATCTGCACACTCCACAAATAAACATTATTTCTCGAACTACAAATGTTGTCAACTGACAGAATGCAACCGATAAATGCCAGAACTTTCCACCGACTATATCGAAGTCAGCTAGACATGCAAGACCTCGTAAGATTAGTTTGTTGCATTCTTTTATTTAAAACAATATGGTGCTCCATATCAATATATAGGGTTAAAAAAAAGTATTATCGTATTTTAGCCTTAATTTCAAATCTTTATAAAATTGCATTCAATCATCAGATTTAGTTCAAATCAGCGCCATTTTGATCAATAACTTCAATTTGACCCGCTCATAGAAGCTTGCTTCACTATTTTTAAAAAATTGAGTCAATTTTCGCAAGCCTCTTTTGAGGCCAATTTCTCGCCAGCTAAATCGTTTGACATTGACAGGAAGAGATGGTAATCCGATGGTGCCAGGTCCGGAATATAAAAAAGATGCATAAGTACCTCCCATCCGAACTCACGAAGCTTCTGGCGCGTCACAATCGAAATGTGTGGTCTAGCGTTGTCCTGATGGAACACAATTCCTCTCCTATTGACCATAGATGGACGCTTCTGGGTGGTTGCTGCCTTCAAGCGGCCCAGTTGTGTAGATGATTTCCTGCCAATTCCACCAAACACAAAGCAAAACCTTTCTGACCGTCAATCCGGACTTGGCAACCGTTTGAGCCGCTTCGCCAGCCTTCACCCACGACCGTTTGCGCTTCACGTTGTCGTACGTGACCCACTTTTCATCGCCAGTCACCATTTCCTTCATAAACTGGTCGATTTTGTTGCGACTCAGCAGCAATTCGCAGATGGATATTCGGTCCATGAGGTTTTTTGGCGTCAATTCGTGTGGAACCCAAATATCGAGTTTTTTTTTTTTTTTTTTTGTGTAGCCAAACTTCTTCAAATGCCTTTAAACAGTCATATGAATGATATTCAGATCTCGGGCGATGGTACGGCTGCTACTATGGTGGTCTATCTCGATCACTTCCTTGGTTTATCGAATTCTTCGACGACAGGGCTTCCGGAGCGTGGTGCATCTTCCACTTCCTCCACACCAGAACAGAATCGAGTGAGCCACTGTTGTGCTACACGAATTAAACAAGTATCGGGCCAGTAATCATCAAATCAAATATTTTTGGCCGCTTGCGATGCGTTTTTGCCTTTTAGGTAGTACAAACGTAAAATATGGCGAAAGCTCCATGTTCGACGCGCTGTAGCTCATAACGCAATTCTAGTACTAGACACTCACACCTCTCAAACGCCTCATACGAAAAATATTAAACGAGATATACCTAATTGAATAAGAGGGGCACGAAATACGAAAAGACTTTTTTTTCCAACCCTATACTATAAAATGGGTTTAAAAATTTAAACCCAGAGCTATACATTTTTAAGTGTACCAAGTTTACGCAAAAAATATTTAGAGGGTATATTGAAAATTTTATACATCGCCACGTGATCTACTTGACTAGGCTTAGAAAGTTCAGAATGTCTCATCGAAAGTGTTTTTAAGAATTCAAATTCAAAATCGCACGGGTGGTCCTTTGAGTTTTTTGTTTAGGGTTTTCGAATCGAAGTGCACTTGAACTGAAGTTCTTCATATACTCCTTTTACAAATATTATTTATTATTTTATTAAAACTATCTGTTGCTAGTTTTAACGACTATAAGATTGTGTATTCTTCGTTCTTAAAATTGTAAAATTGCTTTAAAAATTTTTGCCATTTCATTGATGTGGTTGGATTTCAGTGTTAAATTTTTTTTCCATTTCGGCTACTCGGATTTCTAATTGATTTCTAAAACAACTTTCCAAACTTTTGTGTCGTACCTTGCATATAGATATTAAACCGCCATTGCTGGGTACCAATGTTGCTGATGGAGCGTTTCTGTGTTTGTTGTTGTTGTTGTCTTTGCACTTGTCTTCGATGTCTTGAACGCCGGCCGTCCGTCCGTTCTCGGCATCAAAGTCGTCTTGGCTGCCGCTTGCGATTCTAGTTTAAACCGGCGTTAATCGGTTCGAAGCTGTTTGTGTACGCCGCCCGCCGATTTCTTTGTACAATAATAATACTTATTCGTAAGAGTCGCAATCCATTTCGATTCGGTTCGTCTCAGCTTGATTTGGCTTAGCTTGGTTCGATCTCAACGCAGCTACAATCGACAATCGACGAGCACTAACAACCCACCAGTCCCCAGCCCAAACAGCCCAGTCAACGTTGAAATACTTGTAAATCGCTTTGAAAATTTACCGTTTTCGACAATAATAAAATTGAAAAATCTACAACAAAATTACTTCGCATTCGAAGCGTTTCGTTTTCTTTCTCTGCTGCTGTAAAAAAAAAACAAAAATACAATTTTTTTTTTTTATTTTCGTCTTTGACATTTTTAATTTTTGGGCTGGGCTATAAGAATTTACAACAACATATTTCAAGCGTGTTGTATGATAACAGATACAAATGTATCTGCATTAATATGGCAACATTAATAAAATTCACTTTGCGCTAAATCACTTATAAAACAGTCAAAAAAAAGAAAAAAAAAAAAACCCAAAAACAAAATAAGTAAATAAATAAGAAAAATCCAATTGGCTTTTTTTTTTTTAAGTTGTTTTTCTTGGTTAATACTTTGCCATAAATTTTGTTTTTCGGAAATATACTCGTTGAACTTGTTCTTGTGGCTGGTGTTGAATACTTTTTATGTATTTATTGTTAATGCAGTTGTTGTAGTTGTTGTTGTTGTTGTTATTGTTAATGCACTTGGTGCATTAATTGTTGTTACACACGCGCACAACAGCATACTTGTATGGTATGGTACCAACAAAAGCCCGCGACATTGTCCGCTGCAAGTTTATACTCAAGTTTGTGCAAATGTAGGTAACAGTCAGAGGAAGTTAAGGCATTCAAAGTCGAGTTGATATAGTCATGTCCGTCCGTCTGTCTGGCTGCATATATGAACATCAAGAACTTGAAAACTATAAAAGAAAGAGCTTTCAAGTTTGGCTATTTCGATCCATTGCTTCTTCAGACAACTTGTCTTTAATGTACGTTCTGAGCCCCACTCCAGAAGGCAGGTACTAACCATACATACGCCTCCATTTTTCTTTTTTTTTTGCAGCTGTTTCCTAACAAGTACTCATCTGGTTATATATGTAGCCACTCCATAGTTCCCTCAGCAGTGAAACTTCTTCAAATCAAACCTTGTACTACTTAGATCTCAATGCTATGTTTTATACATCAGTCAGTAAGGACAATTATTTTATGCATGGCTATATACATGGACTCTCCCGAAAGTTTGAAAACATTGGGCAATGCGTATTTTAGCGATATTATTTAATTTTTTTTATATAATTTTTTAGCCGATGTGAAGGCAATCGCTTGAAATAGGCTGACATTTTGGCTCAAATATAGACCAGTTTGTTCCTTAGTAAAGCCATTCGTAAGTGTCTTTAAGAAGCTTATATTGTCCTGCAGAGCTCTTATATATTTGGCAAAACCTAGTGACGCGAACCAAGGGTTGTCAAAACATTTTAGACTTTAGAAGATTGTTAATCTGTAGATGCGGAGTTCTGTAGTCGTTCGTTCAGCTGCTAGACAACCACCTGTCAGAATGCCCATTAACAGTTTCTTGTCTATACACAGTTGCTCCGGAAGTGCAGAGCTTGTTTGTTGCACGATTTTTTACCTTCTCTCCAACAGCTGATCTCCTATAGTTTGTTGTATAGGGAGTTTGATTCTTTCCTCGACCATCTGCCATCCCTGCTTGCTGCACCGTTTTTGAGTTGCTGAGTTTTCTGGAATAGATCAGGCATAGTTTTTAACGCAATATGCTTATTCGATCTTGGGAAATATTAATGAATATTTCTGTCCGGCAAATGCTGAAGTGGTCAGGTTCTGTGCTCTATAACGCTGCTCCAATAGCTGAAACAATTTCTAATTCATATATCAAAAAATGTATTGCGTGTTGGTCCAGCATTGTGTGGTCCTAGTGAGGTTTGCATGAATTTAGTTTTGGAAGTTGCGTAGTTCACGCTATTGCTGTACCCCTGCCAACTGAACCGTATTCTTTATTATGTGTTGGTATGGTGCCTGTCACATTGAGGCTTTTGGGCGATTTTATGTGCGAGATGTTTGGCTTTATTTCGTTTGCAATATAGACCCGCGTTACGGTCTAGGATTAAACACAACAAAGAGTGAAGACTGAATTATGAGAAAATATAAAATCCCAAGACTTCACTCCATGAAAATGAATAAAACTATTCGCTCATTCAGTAAAAGTGCAAAGTATCTGCTTACAGTTCTGGACAAGAAGTTAAATTGTAATCAAAAAAAGAGAAAGCATAGTACCATTCGCGTGGAAGAAGGCCATCGGACTTAGATGGTAATACTCTCCACAAATTTTTCACTGACTATATACAGCGCTGGTTAGGCCAATTCTGCTCTACGAAGCATTTGTATGGTGATCACCAATTACAGACTTTTGCAGTTACACTGTACAAAGAAAAACCAAAGAAAACACCATAAATATTTAAAATACTCGACGGATAAGATGGAGGAGGCATCTATCTCAGCGTCTATTAAGCTATAATGTTTACGATCCAGAAGATGACAGACTACATGTAAGCAAGTCAACTAGCTGACTTCCTCAGAAGCAACACACAAGCTACTACCGAGTGCCGCAGAATTCTCAATAAAAAGGCCCAGCAGTATGGAAACAGTTTCACCAGTGTGCTTAGACAAAGATAGAGGGAAGATAGAGGAAAACCGTGAAACGGATAGGCTGAAAAGCGAATGATATTTCTTCTGCACAGCACTTGGCGAGAATACCTGTGGATAATAAGACCTTCTCGATTGCATCGTAAAACAGAAGCACGAAAGCACCAACAGTGATTCTAAGAATGTTGGATAAAGCGAAGAACGCACTAGAATCTTCCTGCTGGGCTATGGTGGCCCAGTAGTGTAGTGTGTTCTTATAGATGATTTCGGTTGTCTTGAGTCTACAATCGATAGTATACAATATGAGGAACAATTGTAATCGCTTGAACGATGACCCAACCAATGTAGATGGGTGTGTTCTTGAGATCGGGCAACATACTGCGAGCGGTATCATAGAAGCCGAAGTTGCCCAGACTGAGAAAAGTCCAATAGGAAGACGAAGCAAAGAGATGTGGCACCAGCAACACCACCGGAAGCCAAGTTAGCCATGAATTAAAGTTAGAACTGGACATTCTTGTCAACACCACACGAAAATATCAAAACCTGTGTTGGGAAACATCTGATAGCGTTGGCCAAGTTAGCACTTCAGAATGCTGTAAAGTCTTGTTTTTTCGAACATACCCTTTAATTGCTTATCTGTTTATAACACAGATCTTCAGAAAGAAATTTTGGAGCCCCTTCTAACTTACTGTGAACACTTTGATGTACGAGTGCAGTTTGGTTTCTTTACAGGCACCTGAAAAATTCATCTCGACCAAAAAATGGAATTAAACCGTCAAAATTTTCGTGCGATAATTTATTACGATTTTCGACGTGGATTATTAAGACAAGAGTGCATCAATCAACTTCAATCAACTTTTGGTGATGAAGCTCCATCCTTGGCAACTGTGAAAAACTAGTTCAACGAATTCAATCGTGGCCGCAGTTCACTCATCGACGAATTTCGTGAAGGTCGTCCAAAATCCGTCGATGCTGTATGTGAACTGATAAAGCCGGATCGTCATGTGACATGAGATTGAGGCATCCATGGGCATTAGTATGACTCAGAAAGGTTTGTTCACGTTGGATACCGCATAATTTAACGATCGCGTATGAGCCCGAAACAAAACAGCAGTCGATTGTGTGGGTCTTTCAAGACTAGCAAAATCCAACAAAAGTTGCTCGCTCGCTTGCAGCACATTCCAGCAAATGATGTTGCGACCGTGCCGCTTGTGGAAAGAAGGACGGTAAATTCTGAATGGTATACAACCATTTGTTTGTCTGAAGTGTTCGATGAACTGAGAAAAACCAATCATACTTCATCACGATAATGCGAGCTCTCACAGTTCGGACGTAACAAATGAGTTTTTGGACGCTCAAAACATCGAATTGATGGGTCATCCGGCGTACAGCGCTGACTTGGCACCAAATGACTTCTTCCTGTTCCCTCACATCAAAAATAAACGGCGCGGACAGCGTTTTTTAACTCCCGAAGAAGCTGTGAATGCCTTTAAAACGTAAAGCATTCAAAATCTTTGTTAAAAGCGGGATGCCGAAATTTCAGGAGACTCCTTCAATAAATTTAAGTCCCTTAGAAAGTCGTTTAACTGATTGAAAATTTTCTTCTTCAATTTAAAAGTATGTAGGAGGTTGTCGGTCAGAAAGCAACGTCGGCTATGACCACTTGCTCTGGTTTGAGGAGTTTATACCGTTAATGTTTACTACACAAAAAAAAACAATCGTCATAATAATGACGGGGTGCCCGCCAAATCATTGGTGTTCTGACTTTAAGTGCGGAACTTTTCCGCAGCACCTTTATCGTAGAGATACAAAACAATTTTGGCAAACAGCATTTGGCAACTATGATTGGTCTTGATTACAAATATTCATTCCAAAGCAGTTGAAATACGAAGCTTTTAAAATATTGTATAACGGTATATTCAGCGCAAATAAGAAAAAAAAACTGTTTGTAGATACATCCTATATCGAAAGTTAGCAAAATAATGAAGCCGTTTCAAGACATTATCATATTCAAGAATTAGAGCTGTTAGACAAATCTCAAGGAACATATAAAAAGGTTTTATTTTCTTTTTTTTTTGTTGGCCAGTGTAATTTTTAAAAATTCTTTATACAGAAGTACCTGCTGTGCAACTCATGGTTAGTTGAAATGCTTAAGTTACAAAATATGTAAAATGTTGGACTTCGAATCATAAATATCTACATTCAAATTGAAACAATTTAGGTCTGCAGTTTTTAAATGGTAGAGCTTTACTTCCGATTGATGACCCTGTGCATACTTGAATGCGTTGATTGGATGAGTTTAGCGGACCATTGTCTGTTGATTTGCTGTTAAAAATTCTATACGCACAGTAGGTTGCCATATTATTTAGAAACAACAAAAAAATGTTAGCTACGGTATAAACGAACCTTTAATACACTACACATGCATCCAAAAATTTTTACATCAAAGTAGCAGTAAAGTCGTTTAATAGCATGACAAACTTTATGAAAAATTTAATATACCATGTTTAAAGCGTACAAAAAGCGTGCCGTGTCTAGTTAATACTACATTATAAAGCACATTCATTCAAGCTAAATGCTCATCTACAAGTTTGTGTTTCTAAATATTACAAAAAAAAAAAAACTTTTCCACAACATCGCAGCATGACACGGCAAAAAATTCAAAATCAATTTTCTATAATAAAAAAAAAAAACATTTACATAAATTGTATTCAGTTGCATAGAAAACGAGAAAAACAAAAACACAGAAAAACAAATTTATTAACGTAAAAAAAATTCAAGAAAGGGGAATTTTCGCTCTTATCAATAATATTGTTGTTGTAATTTTCTCAAGCTACCACTGCCACTTTATACAATACTGTAGATACTATCTATTATAAAAAAAAAATAAAAAAAAATATTATAATCAGTGGCGCATATCATCATCTTTGGTATTATTGTCTTTGTTGTTGTTGTTGTTGTTGTTGTTGCAGTCAATGCAAATCGATTAAACAAAATCTGTTTAAACCAACTAGACCCGGAATAAGGCAGTTAGTTAGTTTAAAGTGTTAATTAAACGATGTCGGCAATGGTGACCGATCAGTAGAAAAAAAACAACAACAACAAAGATATTTATATACATATTGTATATATATATATATATGAATATATATATTCAGACTGATCAAACGAATACCATTTTTCGAATTGCAATGAAAAGGGCAGGCGTTGCATGAACAATTTAAACTATTTCTTAATATTTCAGCAAGTGCAGACTGGTGTTTCGTTTCTTAACAACTTGTATATAGGTGACCTGCGTATTCGATATGCCGTAAATTAAAATGAACAGCCATCGAAGTTGCTTACTGCAAGCGAATGATAAATGTGTCTTTTACAGATCAGGATACAAGCAAGCAGCGGGAGACGGCATGTCATAAATAGTTCTTGTTAAGCTCTAACTATGCCATAACTTCGGCATCGATTATATGAAGCTACAAAACACTTTAAAGAGAGCAAAAGAGAGTGTTCAAAGGTCTACCTACCAGTACTGATTAAATGTCTACAATTTAAATTGGTGACATTTCTACTTTTTTCGAATTAATTAATTCATGAGCCCGCCTTTCGGCAGGCTACACTTTCCAAAAAATCATATCAACCAAAATTCATAGCAAATCAATCCAACTCTTCCTCGACGCTCAACAGCTGTAACGAAAGAGAGAAAGAGATGTTGATTAGATATAAATGAAACAAAACTTGCTTATTTTGACCTAATTCTTGAATTAACTGATTGTGTATTATTAAAATTTTAATGCACTAAATTTAAATTTAACAGTCGTCACGTTACTTCTTATTTCAGACACTAGATGGTGTTAGTTGTATTTTCTACTTAAACGTGCATTATAATTCTCAAGCAGTTTATACCATAAGCTTCACTTATTTTTACTTTGAGACTATTTTACTATGCATAATATTTTATACGCTGCACGCACCATATTTGTAGGCTATGATACTCCTCAAATTTTCCTGCTTACTAGAAACTATTTAAACTATTTTACAAAAAAAAAAGAAACAATTATTGCGGCGAGGCTTAATATAGAATATTTTAAACAAATTTCAATACGTTTATATTTTTCTACCTTTTATGAACCATGAAGATACTCTATCAAGATGTCGAAATATAAGAGTCTTACGATTCTCTATGTTATCTTTGTTTTGAGAGACTTACTGTCAAATGGACGGACAAAATTCAAAATCGTTTTCTATTAAAGAGTAGTTTTTTATTATTTTATTGTTGATCGTATCACCGGAAAATTCTGCGTACATTCATTCATCTTTCAGCGAGCAAAATGATGTCAAGGAAATATGACTAAGAAACTGTTTAACCCATTAAACTGTTGTTGAAACTTTACTAGCGCAGCAGTCTGGTAATCTATTAATTTTAAACGATTTTTGGAATTAAATTATCGGAGGTAAATGGATGATAATTGTTTCTTATATAAGATTTACTGAAAAATAGGATCACCATATCTCTAAAACTTTTTGGCGCAGCTGAATGAGATTTGTCAAGAAGGCATACCAAACATGCAACTTTGGAGTACAGTTAATAATTTGGAACACAAATGGCAAGAGTAACTTCTAGTACAATGTCCTGCTTATATCCTAAAAACCACCCTGCATCCACTAAATGCGGTGCTGCCATATTAATCGGAATACAACTAATTCGTTTCTCTATATTTCTACTAGCAACAGCAATGGTTGCCACAACCCTTGGAAGTTTTGAGCTATCTACTGTCCTCCAAAGTTTAAATAGACCATGCCAAAATTTGTGGCGACTACAATGCCAAGCACAGGCTAAGGAGTGACCTGAGAGTTAACGACTGAGGTAAAAAGCTTGGTATTTGTGTCACGTCCTTAGCGCCAACGTTCTACCTAGCGGGTCTCCAACAAGATATCCATTCAAAGCTAACAACCAATCAGGTTTTTTAGAGTTTACAGTGACATTCCACAATGGAAGCTCAATGGAGCGCTTCAACCCATATAATCTAGCTTAAAGTAATGACGTTCAAGCTATGGAAACTTCCTTGGAATCTCCACTACAGTTGAATATGCCCATCACTTCCTTCACTCTGACAGAGGTGTTTCAACGCCATAAAAAACTGCACAATACAATCTGCAACGCAACACTAAAAACCCAGCCTGTGATTGAGATTCACATGATATGTTGAGGGTTGGTGTCCACCACAATGACGAAGGACTGATACTTTGCACTTGCTTTCTACGGTAGACTTTGAAGTTCTGTGGCAGTTGCCTCCTGATTACGTGCTATTAACTACGCTCTGCCACCTTCCAGCGCCAAAACTAAGAAACTTACGGAAGATAATATATGCTGAACTTTAGCATTAAGTTACATTCAGATCGTTGTCCTTACTTGAATAACAGTCCTTATTATTCGTTGAGTGACTTCAGCCCAGAAACCTTGTTCCTCATCGAAAAGTCAGGTTCTTGGATTAAAGCGGTCCCCTTGGAAAAAGTTCAACCCACATAAGTTGGTTTTTGTGCAGATTGAACTCGATGATCCTTTGCTGCATGACTGTTGTTTAGTTCTTATTGCAGTGGGAGGCTATCAGCGTCGGGTCTGGTTTCTGAGGCTATCTCTTGATTGTTTGTGGCTACCAATAAAGCCTCCAGTCTCCAATAAAGCCTCCATTTGTACCAGGTCGATATAGATATGTCCGTCTGTTCGGCTGTACGTAGGAACATCAACTATTTTAAGACTATAAAATATAGAACCTTTAAGTTTGTATATTGAGTCTCTGAAAATTTAGTCTTTTGTATATTTAATGAACGTGAAAATTCCTCTCTAAGTGAAAGTGCTCATAGAAACCTACACCTCCTTTCTGAGTCTTTGAATGAAAAATTTATTGTTTTTCTGGTTATTTTAGCTAAAGACACAAAATTTGAAGAATTTTACTATAATTCTACTAAGATATTCCATATACGTACATATCGGGCCACTAGAAGGTGCAGCCCTTATACTAATCTGTACCTTTAGCTGGGTTTTTGTAAGAAAAACATTTAATTGCGATTAAGTTGAGCTGTCACCAATTACAAAAAAATCTATCACACGGATACAGATAGAAATATATACCCTTTGCATATTTAAAGTGCAAACTGGACACAGGGTATTTCGAAGTCAAATACACTCGGCTGCCGCGTTCTTTCTTGTTCTATTTGATATCAAGTATAATCCTTTTGAAAGTCAGATAAATTTTTTGGTATGAAAGGGCACAGGGTATATAGAAGTCGTAAACTCAAAAATTTCTTATGAAAATTTTATCATTAATGCATTTTTTAGACACCGATTACTAGGCGGGGTAAAAGGGAAAGATTATGCTGCCTTATAGTCCATTCATATGCTCTCATAAAACATTATTTTTTTAAAGGCTAAACGGCGAAGGAAATGCTCCTTCAGATTACACCGTGAAATATTGGTATCGAGAGTTTCGTGGTGGCGGATACTTCACTGCCGACCGGTTACAAAAAAAATATTTGAAATGGTGTTGGCCGATCGTAAAGTGAAAATGCGCGAGCTAGTAGATGCCACAGAGATAAGTACTGAGCGCACACGCCATAATTAGTACGGCATATTTCTGCATATGAAAAAATTATCCTGCCGCTGGGTGCTGACTTCTGACCAAAAATACGAAAGCGAGCGCACTTCGAAAGAGTGTTTGACCATGCTGATACGGAATCGGGTGAACTTCTGCCGTCGATTGGTAACTGTTGATGAAACTTGGATCGACTTTAACACGCCAGAGATCAGAATGAGTGCCCGACTATGGACTAAAGCCGGCACGAGTGCTCCAAAGCGGCCGAGGGTCGGAAAGGTCATGGCGTCCGTTTTTTGTTCGTTGGATTACCTTGAAAAAAAGAAAATACCATCATTATTGGAAAAATTGAAGGTCGAAATCGCTGCGAAAAAAAATTTTGTTTTAATTCGTCGACAGACAAGAGCATCCCACCCATGGCTAA
Organism: Leucophenga maculata; assembly: GCA_035044805.1. Taxonomy (NCBI): domain Eukaryota; kingdom Metazoa; phylum Arthropoda; class Insecta; order Diptera; family Drosophilidae; genus Leucophenga; species Leucophenga maculata. The sequence goes on along the minus strand of JAWNNP010000643.1, from coordinate 595,651 downwards.
AATCAATGATTAAGGGCTGCAGTAGCTTGTACGATTTGGCTTCCTCGAACAATTATCTATGCCCAAACTCCAAAAGAAGGCTCATCAATAAAAAAAATTCTGCTCGTGCGAGGAGATCATAGATGGCGCGGCGGAGTGTTTGGCAGGCCGTCCGGAAAATTACATTTCGAACGGAATGAATCGCTGGAATTAGTGTATCGATCTAAAAGGGGACTACATTGGATAAAATAAAAAAATAATTTTAAAAAACTTTTTTTTCATTACCATGGAGATTACTTCTCACCCCACCAAGTATTAGACCATCAAAAGTCGATTAAATAAAAATATTTTTCAAATATAAATGCGTGAAGGATATACATGGCAGCTACAACAATAAATAGGCGTGACACACGCAGTAATAAATATGTGTGAGACAGCCCTCCAAAAGAAGACACCAGAACGTCTCCATACTCGAATAAACGCGAACGATATGAAGCTACTCGGCCTTTCAGATTATTAATTGTTACAAAATATGTAAATAATGCTCGCTGAAAAAAAAAAATTTATCTAATGAGTTTGTTAAATAAAAACTATATCCTGCCACTTCAAATAGTTAGCTCAAGACGCTTTGCCTTCCAATGACAATATTTGTAAAGAATAGAAAATATTCGAAGAAATTCATTCAAATGAAAAAGTCGGAAGCAAAACCCCCAAACTAAACATATAGGAACTTAGTTTTAGATAAAGTTTTTTTTTACGCCCATGAAATACGCCGATGTAACTTTGTATCTGACTATCTTTACATATTTGTATCTACAATGTGTTTACATATAAGAATGTGATAAAGTACGGTTAGATGCGACAAATGTTATTCCCACTGACAGACAACACTGGCAGTTAGACAGACATTTTGTGATAGGTAACTCGTACTCGTAGTCGTACATTTTGGCGCCTTACGTTGTTCTGGCATTACGAGCCGTTATACTTTACATTATGTAGCAATGCGCTACTATTTATTATTATTATTTTTATTATTGTTGCTGTTGCCGTTGCTGTTGCTGTTAGTGTTGTGTATCTAGCAGTGAACTTGAAAAGGTTATTAAAAATTCAAGTGCGGTAGTTAGGTGCTAAGGTAAACATGAGCACAAACAAAACATAAAAAAAAAAAAAAAAATTTGAAAACGAAAATAGCACAAATTGATTGGAGACTTTGACTCGAGTTGCGTTCATACAAGACTGCAAGAGCATGAATACTAAAATATTTGCTAGGCACTATGTCGACTACAGACTACTAAACACGTGCATCATGTACTGAATATATTTTAGCGATAACAACGGCAAATCGGTCGACTAAACAGTTAAACATTGAAATATGTAGCGCATAAGACGCGTCAGAATGACAGAACGCACCCTAGACGAAACCCGTTGAATTAATGTTAATCGCATAATCTATTGAACTAAAGTAGCCAATTGTTTGATAAGTAGCAGAGCAGTATACTTCATTTGATTAATCGCTTTTTAAACGCTTATTTAACGGATTAAACGTTCTCATAATTGCAAACAAAATTTCTTTTAATCGGTTTTTATAATATGCAAGTGCAAGTAGGTCAAGGGATATAGTAATTCTTTGCTAATAAATGTTACAATCAAAAAGTGTCATAGCAGAATTGGTTAAAATTGGCAAAAATTCATAACCGCGCAGTGGTCAGAGCACAGATACAGTATTATGTGAGGTGTCCTGTTGAGTAACTGGGCACGTTGTTGGCGTTAATGCAGTGAAACAGAACTCGATCTTTGGGGTTGATGAACCCTGAAGCACATATTGTATATTTTGCTTTGAAATCACCGCAAATAAGGAATCTAATTCCAAGTTCAGCAAAGAGCTGCTAAAACAATTGATGCCTGACTTCGCTGCATGGTGGCACATATGCTGCAGGCTGTACTTGAACACGCGTCGGGTTTATTATTTTAATTCTGGAGCATTAGATCCATGTGAGCTCAATGCACCTAGTTCATAAAATGTTTCGCACATATCTCGGCACAAGCTCTAAATATATATGTGCTTGAGCTAGAGATACCAATATTTTATGAACAATTGGAGATATTGTTTACCAAGGGTATTTTTCCAAATATAAAGATAAAATTTCATTTAAACAAGTAAGGAAATTTCAGTCGGGCGTAACCGACTGTAAGAGGCCCTGTACCAGTTCAGGTCTCCTAACAAACACATTAAACGTTTCCCGAGCATATGACCAAACACATGACCACTTCTCACTGCGCGAATATGAATGAAAAGAAAAGGGGGGTCATTCAACTTCAATTGGTTATAAAATCGTTATTTATAATCCGATTTTGATGAACTTTTTGGATTTTGACTAAGAGGGACGTTAACTTTATACTGGTATACTCAATTTTTTTTGTGCCGAAGAAATATTTCTCTTTGGTGGTGATTTTATGGGGAAGGGGGGGAGGGGCAAAATTTCAAAATAAACTTGTGAAATTCCGGAGCAGTCCTAGACGAATGCAAAAAACACGAAGTCTCTATCTATTACCGTTTCCGAGATCCTTTCGTTCATACAGACGGACAGACGGACGGACGGACAGACGGACAGACGGACATGGCTATATCGACTCCTCTATCACTCCTGACCATAATGGGGGTAACTTTGGGGGTCTCCGACCATTATTTCTACCTGTTACATACATTTGCACAAACCCAATAGGCTCTTGTACCTTCGGTACAGGGCCTAAAAATCTTAAAATTTACTTGAATTTATATGGTATTCACGTGAAGGATTAAAAATAATGCGATATTCGAGAATGCCCTCCTTGCAGCATTGCCATCATTAGTATTTCCACTGCCATTAAGCTTTGGTAACACGAATTGAAATTCCATATATTTCCACAATTTCTTTTGAATATTCTTTGTGCTTTTGCGTCTCGTATTTGCAAATTATTATTAGTAATTTTATATTAAATGTGGAGAACAAACTCAAACAAATCATATCCAAGAATGCAACAACCTTACTCCATATTGTAGTGTTTAGGTCGTTGTCTTAAATAATTCTACTTTAAATATTATTATGAATGGAACTCAAACAACATATTGTTCCGGATTGATACACACAAACACATAATTTTTTTTTTTATATATCCAGTGGAGTCTCTTTAAGCACATGCGATTTCGTATCTGTCGAATAAAGCATATTTCGCCTATTGACAATGCCATCAAGCCATAAATATGTTTCATCGCTGAAGATGATTTTTCGCTGACATATACGATATCCTTTTAACTTTTGCAGTGTCCAATCAAAGAAGTTTCGGCGCAACAAATGATGAAAAGGCTTAATTTCATGAGATAATTGGATGAAATTCGTAACATATGTCCCCCTGTCCTCTGGCCAATCCCACCTTATTGTCATTCGCCATATATCTCTTAAGAGGCAAGGTACAAGAGCCTATTAGTTCTGTACAAATATATGTAACAGGTAGAAATAATGGTCGAAAACCCCCTCCCCCCAAAGTTACCCCCATTATGGTCAGGAGTGATAGAGGAGTCGATATAGCCATAGTCCGTCTAACCGTCCGTATGAACAAAAGGATCTCGGAAACGGTAATAGATAAAGACTTCGAGGACTGCTCCGGAATTTTACAAGTTTATTTTAAAATGTTGACCCTTTTTTTTTTTTCAATAAGGTATATTTCGTTAAGTATTTGTCGTATGGGGGCATACTTTACTTTGGCGTTTGAAAAATGTGTGTACAACAGCATTGTGCTTGGAAAATTCAGTTGTGAGCTACAGCGTGTCGAACATGGAGGTCATGGAGGAAGAAATTCGCCATATTTTACATTTTTACTGCCTGAAAAACGAAGAATTCGATAAAATCAAGGAAGTGATCGAGATAGACCGCCATAGTAGCAGCCGTACCATCGCCCGGGAGCTGAATATCAGTCATATGACAGTTCAAAGGCCTTTTCGGCCATCTTTGGCCAATAGGAGAGGAATTGTGTTCCATGAGGACAACGCCAGACCACACACTTCGATTGTGACGCTCCGGAAGTTCGAATGGGAGGTCCAAATGCATCCACCTTATAGTCCGGATCTGGCACCATCGGATTACCATCTCTTCCTATCAATGTCGAACGATTTAGCTGGTGAAAAATTGGCCTCAAAAGAGGCTTGCAAAAATCGTCTGTCTCACTTTTTTGCTTCTAATGAAGTGGGGCATAATTAAGTTAGAATCTCGTTGGCAACAAGTTATTGATCAAAACGGAGCTTATTTGAACTAAATCCGATGATTGAACGAAATTAAATAAAGATTTGAAATAAAGGCGAAAATTCGAACTTTTTGTTCCAGCGTAATTTATTGCTATTTTATATTTCCACTCCCGCTAAGACCACAGAAACTCCTTGCACTGCACTGCAATCATCCTCGTCATCAGAATTAACTGCCTAGTCCGACACAAATGGCCCAAATTAATACTTCCTTTGGACGAGGGTTTTTCGGAATTATTTAGTCTACAATTTTTTCGGGCGTGAGGACGTTTGACAGTTTATATATAGTTTGTAGCTTGCTTCTTAAGCATTTTCCATCTACACTTTCTCTCCAGAAACTAAACACAAATTAATTATTTCCTAACCGTGAACCAACCTTTTGTGAATAGTTGCTATCATAAGTCTTCATAAACAGCGAAAAAGGGCTCAAAACTTTTCTAAATTAATGGAGTATTCGCAATATAGTACTATTAATATGAATTATAAATTATTTAAAATTAATTCGTCGAACGTTGCGATTAAAGGAAAGAGTTTGGCAGTTTTGCCATCATTACTACAGGTGCTCCCAGTATATTTTGGCATGCTAATGTATAGCGCCATCTTTTTGCATATGTTTAGGTGAATCTAATAAATATTAATTCTAATTAATATTAAATTGTTATACGTTCAAAATAAATTCTAAATATCTAATCCAAGCATGCAACGGACTGATACCATAGGCTAGGCGCTTAGGTCTAATACTAACAGAATAAGGTCTGTGATTTCGATAAGCTTTTTTGCTGGACAAGACTGATTTCGTTCTAGTTACAACATTTAAAACTTTTTTATCAATTATTTTTTATCAATATTTTAATTTATATATAATATAAAGTTTTCCAAGCTTAGTACTTGCATATTCAAATTAAGTAAATTTTTCGCATTATGATATCTCGAATGGCCTGCAAAACCTTATTGATTGTGGAGCTATAAAATTTTTGGCAAACAGCAATTCATCCAAGGAATCAATGTCATCTGACCTAAATTTCTGCTTTAAGTACGGTTGATCCTTCAAATTAATAGCTTAGTATGAGTTTTACAATGAGTTATATCTTCGATTTGTTCTAAAGCTTCCTTTTGCCAAGTCAATATCCGCTCGGCCGTATGTTATAACAGCTTCTTTAAAGGGACCTATGCCACAGTTTCTGTAATATCACTTCCAGGAGTTCTGCACAGTAATTTAGACTTTCTTATCTCATCATATTCAGGATATAAGTACATATATCACAGACGTGCTCATGTATTGCTGTTTTATAGTCTATTCTCCAATTAAAAGTTTCATCATTAAAAAACTTTTTTCTCATTCATGATTTGTTTAAAAATGCTTGCCTTTTGTTATTTGGAAAGAAAAGTAAAAATAGAAAAGTTGAGAAGTCATACTCTTAAGGCAAGTTCTGAAGCCTATTTTCGCTTTAATTTACTTGAGGACGGCCAACTTTAGAAGTTGATAACCAACAATTGTTTTGAAAGCCACGCTGAGTGCTCAACAGAATATTTTTTTCTATTTAATTCTGGGTCGTTTATTGCATTTTAACTGATTTTCTCAATTAAGATATAAATGATCTGCAGTCAGTTACAATAAATAAATCTTAAATATTCACTTTTGTGGTTTCTTTATTAAAAAAATATGTTCACAACGCGTCACCGCAACCAGCATCGCAGATCTTATTTGCGCAATAAACGAGCATCCATTGACATCACTGCATACATTATGGCGCTATAATCGAATTTCTAAAGTATTGATAAAAGATACAGCATATTCTTATTGCAAGACTCGTTCGAGTGAGTACGATAATTTATATTTTTAAGACGCTTTTCTTTGTATTTGCTGCTTGTGCGGTTTCTGTGTTATATTTCTTTCTTATTTTGCATTTTTAATTTGATAAGCGAAATAGAGAACAAGAAATGTTTTCTAAAATAAAACCCAAAGAGCATTAATCATTCCGCGAAGCGCTTAATTTTAGATTTATTTGAATACGGTTGTACCAGCGTAAAGAAGACAATAAAAAAACTAAAGACAAGAAAAATGGGCGAGTAAATAAAAATCTTATATCTAAAATAAAACGAAATAAATAAATAAAAAACAGTCAGCAGCCTTAGGGTAAATACGGTAAACGCCAACACGACGCCGTATAAAAATAATACAAAAAAAAAACAGTGCTAACAAAAATTATTGCAAATGTTGGCTTAGCATTTATGAATTTAAGAAATACAAAACTTTCAGCGATTTCATAAATAATTTCCTTTATGCAGCAGATGCAGATACAACATGCATTTCTAAGCCAACTTAACATTTCAATTGTTCAAATTAGATAGACTATAGCTACATAGCTACTTGTTATTTATTTATTTAATTATTTATTTAGTTTTTATAGTTGAAAACTTTTCATACCTTTTTTTATTGTATTTAATCTTGGCAAAGCAAATGCAAATCATTTTATGACTTTGCGACATTGTAAATTATTTGCTGTGCAGCGCGTGAAGAAAAAAACCGTCATGTTGAGCTGGTTGTAAGTGTATCTGTGTATCTTGTATCTGTGCTATGTGTACGAGTATACATTTCGGTTGTATTATTTGTTAGATCAAAGTTCAGTCAACGCTTACAACTGATAAGAAACATTTCTTTCATTAATTTGCTCAACTCGTTTGAATTTCGACTAAATTAAAATGTATCTACATACATCGACAATGTTTATATTTAATTTTAATAGCAATATCTCAATTTGACTATTATTTCGTTGTATTTTAGTAGGCTACACTGTAGTAGAATGTTTGCGATTTTTATTTTTTCTTATAAATAAACAGTTTACTTCATATATTGGATATCAAAAACTGCAGCTTTTCAAAATGTGTCGATTACATAAATACAAAATAGTGCGGAAAGTTGTTGAATGTCATTTCTTGAAGAATTCTTTTAAACAACTGTTCAAGGGTTGTGCAAATTGTGAGATGGGGGTAACTTCCTGCTTTTAATTGGTGGTTGGAGCGCTGCCACCGCAAAACAAATAGCAACAGTGACGGTACAAAGGAAACCTTGGATACGATTGACGATTTATGGATGATGATTTATGGCTAAGTTGGAATTTTATTTATAAGAATATTCTATTCTTTATAATCTGTTAGATAGAAACCAACGAATACCTGATGTACCGAATCTTATGGTTTACTCAGCTATCTCTCCACAAAATTAAGAAATTACGGATAGCTCTGAGCTTAGCACTTTATCCAATAAAAGAAAACCATTTGTTTATATCTTCCGAAACAAGATCTCAAAGCATTTTCCGTCGACATTTCATAAGCCAAAAAATGCAGTCTAATACCGTCCAATAAGTTTTTTTTTTAGTAACATTCTCGAATATAGTCGAAAGAATATTCTTAAGGAAAATCTTACCAATTTTGAAAACACAAAACATCAAATCGGAACCTCTGAGTAATGTCAAAGAGTATTGTTATGCTGACCTTCTAGACGTCCAGCAGGCATTCATAGTCTAAAGAAACTACATACTTCCCTCGCCATACTAACTGCTTTTAAAGTCGTATCTGCGCAATCGATAGTTTATTGCAAAATGTGTAGAAGACATGTTTGAGATACGAGACATAAGGGCTGGCTTCCTACAAGGATGTGTGCTATGTTCAGTTTTATTAACGACTAGCTTACCCTACGTCTTTGCCGCACACAGAAAAGGCAAACTATTTACACTTATCCAATGGATCTTACTTCTCTTGATCCCATTACAATATACACTAAATTTAAACTCTCTACCACAAATGGATTCTGTATGGTCGAAGGCAAGTGTTCTAAGCCTTAACCGAGAGATCTGATAGCTGATATCAACACGTGTAATACGGGACGTACAGCCATTCGTACCGTTGCTCATCAGTTGCAGACAATGGGCGATCGATAGTTGTGAAGGTAAAAGAACAAGTTTATGATGCAGACAATCGTTGGATTGTCTCATACTGGTCAAAATTGTGCAAAGCAATTGAGGGTCATATCAATATGGAAAATTTTAGCTCCCCCAAGTCGATAAAGTACATTTGTAAATAATATAACAAAGGTACCGATATGGCCATCTTCACTGTAATCAGCATCACATGGGTCGCTATGTAAGCATCATCGTAGCATCTTTTCATTTCCAAACCACGAAAGGCACTCTAAAGAAGTACATTTGGCAGTTCATTTAGAAAATGGACAACGAGTATATTTTAATCAAGAGAACGTGGCAAACAGAGCTGCACGTCTTCTGTCAACTATATTAACATAGTTCCTTTCCGATTGTCATGCTGATATGCCACGCTATTACACATGGAACGGTTCATCGAAATCGTTTCAGCGTCGGAAATAAGGAACACCAATTGAAGGATGTTTGGATGACATTTACTTCAGTCGAATCTAAATAGTATGTGGTCCGACATTGTTTCAACAACAGAGAACAGTTGATGGACATCTGTGTGCGACTTACCGTGAGGCGTGTCAACTATTATATTGGCTCGAGAACGATTCGGAATAATACACTTAAGGATTCCGTCAAATCCTTATCAAATTCACACATTGTTTGCGATTATCATATTGACATGCTTTCCCTCTAATTCGAGAGATTTGTATATGAAATATGTATAAGGATGACGTGTCTGAGACTATTTTGCATCATGTGCGCTGTCCTAATTTTATTGATATTAGCGAGAATCACACTGCAAAATAAAGTAGTCCTAGCATTATATGCATCTAAAACAGCTGCGACTTTATAAGAAGGCTGACGCATTTCACATTCTACCTTAAAATTAGCATTGATCAGCAAATCAACGAAACACCATCTTGCAACAGCTCAATTGCGAAGATTTTACAGGTATGCAACCCACAAACTACCACTGAATGCATTGGACAGAACTTTGAAAGATATTCATGACAAATAAAACATTTTTGGTGGACCCATGATTCTGTTATCACGTGATTCTCGTCAGACTCTTCAAACTCTGCGCTGATTAACTCTTGCAGATGATCTAAACGCATGCCTAAAATTAAAAAATTGGTGGCGACACGTAAAGACAGTCCAATTGACTACGAACATGCGAGTATTTTTTGCAACAAGATCAAACTGAAATTGTGCTTTCGAAAAAGTTGTAAGACATAGGAAATGTTAAAGTCGCCTTAGCCACCTCTACAGGATTAATCACATTAGCCACAGATTTCTGTCACTTCACAGATTCGAAGGAGGAGTTTATACATCGTGTTTTTTCCTTATATAGTGCAACAGTTCGAACAACCAGAATCGGCTGAGTGAATGAGCCATATTGGCGGCAAAAAATATGGATGTCGATGCGATCATTCAGAGTTCTCTTGCGGGTAAATTCTTTTCGTTTAAATCAGTTGACAAAGTTATAAACCAGGATGACGTAGTGAACTATCCCACAGAGTTTATGAATTAATTAGAATTGACTAGACTCCCATCTCACAATTTACACAATTTAAAGTAAAATCAGTTGTCATCATATCTGCGTAACATTAATCAAACTCAAATGTACAATGGAACAAGACTGGCTGTGAGAAAAGCTACTGAATAATGTCATCGTTGCCTCGATCATCAAGGGTAAATATAAAGAAGTGGATGTCTTGATTCAGCGTGTACCGATAATTCCAACGGAAAGAGTCTTACTTATTTCGTAGGTAGTGCGCAGGTTGCAACATAGTAGCAACCAGCACAAGATATTAAAATCTTAATATCTATAGATCTATAGGCCTACAAAGCTTATACCCGATCAAATGACACACAACCAAACCGATCGTGATGAAAGGTACGCATTGAGCATTAAGTGCGAACTTTACAAGGTACAACTTTCTTGTCGCAACTAAACAACGCACTAGGCTCACTAGGGAAGTTTTTCGTCTTCTTAAATATATGTGAGCAGTGGATACTGCTTCCAAGAAGGATATTGGTCACAGCAGACATAGGACTAACATATCTATAGGAGCAAGAAAGTTTAAAGATATTCAGAGCTTATGCAACTGAATTGAAAGTAGAAAGTTCTATCCAAAAATATTTGGATGCTTCTAGTCCTTCTTCAAATCACTTGTATTCAATGAATGTGCTTACCTCCTTTCCCTTAGCGAGACTTACTGTGAAAACCTACACCTCTATCTGAGTTTTTGTATGAACAAATATTATGGATATTGTTAGATTAGCTAGAAACACCAAAATTGATGTTACCTTAGGCTTATAAAATATTTTATTTAGTTTCAGAACGGTTCATCAGAACCAGTGGCCCCTTTACAAATCTGTTCCATCTTTCAGTTTTTTTCTATAAAAAAAAGTATGTTCCTATTTAAGCTAGAAATGCCGAATTCGGTGTATCTCATACTAATTCTAAAAAAATATCCTACACAGATCTAGATAGCAACATATCATAAATTTAAGGTTCAATGGGGATACAGAGTATCTGGAAGTCGAGCAAATAACCACTCCAAAGAGAGTGCATAGAGAACTTTTCACCTCAAAACATTGTAATAGGCATCATAGACCCAACAAAGTATATATATTGCTGATCAGCTTGCGCACCTTTGCTGAATTTTTTTTAGGTTATCCAGCTGCAACGCATGAAATAGATTTATTTGATTAAATTCGTCATGTTAAGCAAACTTTGTTTTGAATACCCTCCATACAATAGTATGAAAAACTTTTTTAGTTTTTAGTAGTCTACATTAACTTCAGAATTGAGATGATGGTTTCTTATGAACGGACTCTTCATACCTTGGGGCATTTTCTGACACGAAAAAAAAAACTCTCACAATTTTACACTCTGTGTAAACAGTATTACAGCCTTCACCAATCCACCGCAACTGAAATTTTCTTTAGTTACTTTCTATTTATTCTAGTTACTTAGCAGAGTCCAACGAGCCCTAAATGAAGACCACCCATTTATAGTTTATGATTTTTTGAAATCCAATATTGTGTCTATGTCTCCACTAAGAAATTAACTGTACACACTTACCAAATTAAGTTTATGTTGAGAAATAAAATTAGTTTTAATAAATAAAATTTATTTTTTTATGTCTAAAGATGCAAAAACTATTTATTTCTCAATAACATTGTGGACACACCTCCCAAAAGAAATCAATAAGACGATGCATTAGATTAATTAGCAGCCAACTAATTAGCACCAAATGCTTCATCTATTTCGATAGACTTGCAAATTATTTCGTATACCATTCCACAACTATTGCCGTCCCTCTCTAATACTAACACGTAGATACTCGTTTTTTGCGACACTTAATATAAGCAAATATTTATTTATTTAATTATTGCCATTAAAGCCATACGTCTCCAATAACTATTTAGCATATTTTTGCACATTTTTTGTTTCGAGTTTACGAGTTCAGAAATTTCAACGCTAATTGATATTTTGCAGTTCTCCAAAATATTCTCTTAAGTCAGTACTCAGTTCATATTATAATATAGAACTCGACATCTTTCACGTTTTATGACGTTTTGCGCAGCAGCCTCATTCCTGTTTAAGATCGAATTGATCTCGAGTTGTCTGGCATTTGTACGCGTATAATTGAATGTGCTGTGTACATTGAAAACTTAATTGATAATTAATAATTATTCCACTTGCATCACTTGCCCGGGCGAGTGCAAATGACAAACACAAATAAATACATAAAGATTGAAACGTTCTGTACGTCAATTGTCCATCTTCAATAATCATTGCTAACCGCATAGAATAGTACGGAAGTCGACAAATGTGTACTTATTTGATTTCTATTTGTATATTTGGGTGAAGATTTTTTCCTATAATTTAAGAAAGTTCTGTAATATCTTTTGGTTGACTCTGTAAAGAAATCTGCTTTTTATTGTTAGAACTGAAAATCTAAAATTTATTAATAATTAGGCATAGTGCATCTAAGTATGCCTATAAAGGGTATTCAAACTTTGTATTTACCGATTATAACGATTTTTCTTGTTATTAATTCGTCATCTTGTTTTCTTTGCCGACAATTTAATGTGTGTACTTCTGACGTTTAATTGTTAATTTATGATGATGATACGATTCTCTTTTTTTTTATTTTAACATTGAATTCATTAGACTCTGCCCGAGTGAGTGTGCGAAAATTAAATATTGGCAAAATAATTACGTAGTTTCCTCGTATATATCTGGAAATCTACACAGATCTGCAAATAACAAGTTTACGGGAGTCAAGAAATAGCTTGAACTAAGTCTATGAATAGAACTGATTGTGAATTATAAGCGGTTTAAATTAAAAATGGGAAAAATCGCAAATTATTACTTGGAAACTGGGCTTCTATTCGCTTATGCTTGAGTTTTTTTTTAGGCCCTGTAACAAAGGTACAAGAGCCTATTGGTTTTGTGCAAATGTATGTAACAGGTAGAAATAATGGTCGGAGACCCCCCAAAGTTACCACCATTATGGTCAGGAATGAAAGAGGAGTCGATATAGCCATGTCCGTCTGTCCGTCCGTCTGTCCGTCTGTATGAACGAAAGGATCTCGGAAACGGTAATAGATAGAGACTTCGTGTTTTTTGCATTCGACTAGGATTGCTCCGGAATTTCACAAGTTTATTTTGAAATTTTATTACATTTAATATGTTTGTTAGGCGACCTGAACTGGTACAGGGCCTCTTACAGTCGGTTACGCCCGACTGTATTTCCTTACTTGTTTTTTTTTAATTTGTTTATTAATTATTATTAATTTTTATTAGTTATTATTAATTAGTATTCAAATATTATTAATTATTGTTAATTGCTATTAATTATTTATTGATTTTATTTCAGAATGGACAGTGCGAATCCTTGTTTGCCTTGGACGACGCCTCTGATAGCTTACTTGTGTGTTTCACTGGAAAGCCATCGTCGCAATGTTATCGTTTTCTCTGCACCTACCCCTATCATATGTCATTTGTTCCACTTAATTTCGATGTTAATAGGTTCGGTCTTTGTGGCTTGCCAAAGGTCAGTGTTTGAGATCGTTTCTAGCCAAAAGATGCGGCAGATAATCATTAAACATTTGTTGACCAAAGTTTTCCGGCAATCCTGTCTGAAGCCATGCACGCTTCTGAGCCATATAAATTAGTTTTATGCTGGTGTTAAATATTTTTAATTTCGAACTCAATGTAAGCGTATACGAGTAGACTTTATCCAGCTTTCGAAAAGCAGTTGAGTCCATCGCTGCAACCCATCTGCTATAATAGGAGAACTTGCCAAGATGGGAGAACTTATCAACATCTTCAATGTTCATAATGGTGTCATCGCTAAGTTCGACAGTTAAGTCAACTTTGTTTCTTGAAAGATTTATTTAAAACCGATGGCAGTCTCATGCATTAGCTTCCAGACTCCACAGCTTCGCTGCAGCATCATTATGCGTATGCGTCATGAAGTAGATATCATCCGTCATTTAGTCTTCATTGTAGACCATTCGGCACCTTCGCGTTTGTGCGTTTTAGGACTCCGTCGAGGATCACGGTAAAAAGAAGTGTTGAGAGACACCTTTAAAACATCATAAAGAGCCTTTATAAAATCAATGATTTTGTGAGGGACCCCACAGCTGCTCAATGAGCTCCATATTGCTTTTCTGTTGATGGTGTCCAGCACGTGTTTGAGGTCCAGTATGTATAACGGAGACCTCCACTCGACCGATTATTCCACAATTATGCGTAGTGTGTTGAAGTGAGCTGTACAAGACCGGTTTAGTCGGAACCTTTTCTGTTTTCGCCGTAATTGTGTGCTTAATGTAGGCGAGATTCTGGCTAAGATGAAGAAAGCCAGTAATTAGGCCCTGTACTGAAGAAGTACAAGAGCCTATTGGTTCTGTGCAAATGTATATAGCAGGTAGAAATAATATTCGGAGACCCCCCAAAGTTACTGGTACTGGTTTTTGTATGGAGTTTGAAGCGTTATACCGCGCCCTTTTTTGGGAGGAGTGACAATCAGCCCCTCCTTTTAGTCATTTAAGATGGTCGCAGACAGCTATGCCTCACTAATAATGTCAATTAGGGCGCATAAGACTGCTGTATTTTAGCAGTTCAGCTGGTAGACCATCTGGCCCAGCAACTTTATATCTTTATAGTTTTTTTGCTAGCTTACGGCCAGGGTTATTCGATAAAAATGCTTCTACTAGCGTTTCAACGCTGCTCAGTGTAAGGAATTATTGGAGTTTCTGATTCAGTGTCATCGACTTCGAAGGACTGCTTCCAGCGTGCTACTAACTGATGCTAGACTGGACCCGTCACTAAACTTGATAGGTGGAATATTTGGCTTACCGTTTCCCAGTTTCTTCATCGCTGTATAGACTCTGCCTAAGTTTTTGCTGCTTGTTCTACATTACTGGCTACACCCTCCATATAAGCTCATCCGCACAGACTGATTTTTTGATTCGAGTATTTCTTTGCACTTCGTTATATGATCGACGAAGGTTGCCTTGGTCACCTACTGCAGTAATATTATGTTGTGCGCTCCTCAATCAAATTCCAGTGGGTCTTACTAACCCGTCGCTTCCTTCGCTTGAATTTGAATTTGCTGCCACGTTGGACTAAAATTGGCGACGCGCAAGGCAGAGGAAAGTTCTTCGTGGTACAGTTGGAGCATGGCACGTGTTTTTAGGCTTTTCAGATTGAAGATCTGTTTACGCAGCTGTTGTCTCTCCATTCTTTATTAGCTGTCAAAAACATTTTTTCAAATTTCGTAAGTGGAATGTTCAACATAATAAATCCAAACTATGTAAAAAACAAAACCAAAAAAAATTGTGTTTCGTTTTAAAAAATTGTTTTGACTTCAGATGACTTTAGATCAAAGATTTCTTTTCTTACAGGCTGAACTGCGAGGCGGAAATATCATACTCAAAGTGAAGTTACTAGAATTGTGTGTGTTTTTTTTTTAAATTTCGACCGATGCTCTTTCAATTTAAAAAACATTAGAAACATTTTTTACTATTATTTTTCTATACTATTTTTTTTTATATAATTCATTTTAATAAATTTTTTTTTTAATTATTTTCTTTCTGTTTTAATTTTTCGTCAACATATTACATGCGCGGAGTTTCTGTCAGATTGATATCGCTCCACCCGTACACACACACACATTCACACATTATTTACAGGGCCTGCTAGAGCACAGATAGCAGTGACTAAGCTTTAGCTGACATTTGCTTATCAACACAAAACGCTCAAGTTCGGCAAAAAATTTATCACTTCCTAACAAACTAACAAAATAACTAAATAAAAATGCTGTAAATCACCGAGATGAACGCTGCTGTTGGTGATAAAAATTCTAATTTGCTTAAGAGCGGCGATAAAAATATTTCGTTCTTATGAAAATGCTAATAGTTGAATTTTTTTATTCAAAAGGATTGCAACACGTTGCGCCTTGCGCTGCGGAGGCTGTGCTCGTGCTCGTGCTACATGATCAGCTTCTGCTGCAGCAGCAACGTCAACGTTAGCGCCGCGAAGCCGCGCTCCAGCGAGAGTTTTTCCTACTTACAAGCCAATGCAATGCCTTTTGTTGTTGTAGGTTTGAAGCGCACGCGTTCGAAGCTGCTTAAAGTTCGGGTTCAGTTACGTCGTTGTACTTTGCTCTCTCTCACTCGCTCGCTCGCTCGCTCTCTCACCCACACCTACACTTAAAGAGCGGTCAACGAAAAGCTCGCTCGATTGTTTGCTCCCGTTAGCCAAGTTTTCACATGCAATTAGCCGCAGCAGCGTGTCCCCCAGCCAGTTATCACAGTCGACGCGTTAACATCAACGATGGCAAAGATTGCTCTCTTTTTATTGGTGTTACTCTTGGGTGTATTTGAAAGTTTCGGTTTTTTTTCGACTATAGTTCAATAGTTTATTTTTAGATGTTTTTCTTTTGTTTTCTGTACCAATTCCGTAACATAAGACCAAGCCTTGTCTGAAATTATTTTAATGCATAAACCAGGCAACAAAGAAAACTGAAAACCCAGCTAGTCTTCCTTACATAACAAATGGCTGCTTATGGATATGGATCCAATTCAAATATCAGTTTTGCTCAGCAGATCGTAGTTCTAAGTTTTATAGTACTAACTCAACAACTTTGCTTTGGAATATTTTCTGTAGTAATCTGGGTTTGATCTTGACCTTATCTGTACACATTTTTTTAGCATATTTATATCTTTGCTCGGCTTGGAAATCAGAGAATAACAAACAAATAAACAATCTAGCAATCCAATAACCAAACCATCAAATAAAATAACAATTTATGAGTCAAACAAATAACCGAATAAACAACAATCAAACAATTAAATAACCAAACAAACAATCCATAAATAAAAAATCCCACAATCGAAAAGAGATTAACAATCAAACAATTATCAAATTAAACAGTGAAATAATCAACAAATTATGCAATTAAACAAACAAACAAAAAATTTAACAATCATACTATGAAAGAATCAAGAAATCAAGATGCAACAATCAAATAATATAAATAATCAAACTATAAACAATCAAATAATCAATCAAACAAACATTGAAAGAATTAAATATTGAAACAAGCAAAAATTCATATAATCAAACAAACATTCAAACAATCAATGAATAAAACAATAAAACAATGTAAAAGTCAAAAAATTAACAATCAAACAATCCAATAATGAAACGATCTAACAATTAAAGAAATAATCAATTAAATAATCAAACAGTAAGGAATTAATGAAGTAATCAAACACTTTAACAATGAAATAATCAAATAATGAATAAATTAATTAAATCAAACAATCAAAAAATAAAAATCGAACAATCAAAAAGTTTGACAAATAAACAATGAAACAATGAAATATTTAAAACAGTAAGCAATTAAACAAACAATTAAATGAAACAAAAATTATACAATCAATCAATGCAACATTAAAAGTATCAAATATTGAACCAAACAAACATTCATAAAATCAACAAACATTGAAAGAATCAAACATCAAGCAAAAAATCGTACAAACAATCAAACACACATTGAAAGAAACAAACAATCAAACATGGCGACAAGCAAACAATCAAATGAATAAACAAAGAATCAATGAATAAAAAATCAAACAAACGAACAATTAAACAAATAATCAATCGATGAAAAATCAAAAAATTAAACAATCGAAAAATTTAACAAACAGTCAAACAATTAAACAGTTAAACAGTAAATTAATCAATTATTTGAATTTATCAATTAATCAATGAATCAATTAATCAAATGGTCAAAAAGTCAAGTAATCAAATAAACATATAATAAAATAATCAAATAATCAAATAATCAAATAATCAAATAATCAAATAATCAAATAATCAAATAATCAAATAATCAAATAATCAAATAATCAAATAATCAAATAATCAAATAATCAAATAATCAAATAATCAAATAATCAAATAATCAAATAATCAAATAATCAAATAATCAAATAATCAAATAATCAAATAATCAAATAATCAAATAATCAAATAATCAAATAATCAAATAATCAAATAATCAAATAATCAAATAATCAAATAATCAAATAATCAAATAATAAAATAATCAAATAATCAAATAATCAAATAATCAAATAATCAAATAATCAAATAATCAAATAATCAAATAATCAAATAATCAAATAATCAAATAATCAAATAATCAAATAATCAAATAATCAAATAATCAAATAATCAAATAATCAAATAATCAAATAATCAAAGAATCAAATAATCAAATAATCAAATAATCAAATAATCAAATAATCAAATAATCAAATAGTCAAATAGTCAAATAATCAAATAATCAAATAATCAAATAATCAAAAAATCAATTAATCCATTAATCAATTTATTATTTAATCAACTAATCTATTAATCAATTAATCATTTAAAGAATCAAACAATCGATGAAATAATAAAAAACTTAAACAATGAAATAATCACAAAATTAATAAATTAGACAATCAAATAAATAATCAATTAATCAATTGAACAATCAAACAATCAATGAATAAATTAAACAATCAAACAAATAAACAACTTATTTAACCTGTCCTTTCTATTGATCTTAGACTCGATAGACACATTTCGGTAGAATAAATAAGAAAGATGTGGTGTGATAGGTCCCCACAAATCTTCGGAACGTATATGTTTGACCACCTATATTTCGGATTGAGATGATCACGATTTCAATATATTCTGAATATTGATTTCAAGAACTTCTTAATAGTAAACAAGACGATTTGATCGAAATTGATTCGAGTTGTAAAAGCACCTGCAACAGATATTAGATATTTGACCTATACATGTAAACTTTTTAAAAATGCATCTACCACTAAAAATGAGTCAAAAACTTCCTAATACACCCACACCACACGCTCTCGCTGGTTCGTACACTTGTTGTTTACATGATCATACGCTCGTGCGTTCGTTCGTGCATACATTCGTTCGTTCATTCATTCGTTCGTACATTTCGCGCTCTCGCTCTGCGCACTGTTCAAACAGGATCTGAGCGTATATTACGTAGCGTCTTGTTTTAAGCCAACATCATTCCAAAACTGAACGCCGCAGAACTGCAACCGCAAAACGAAAAACCGCTTAATTTTTCAAACGCTGCCGCATTGTGGTTCGAACTGTTTTTTTTAACCACAGCCAAAAAATATCAATTGAAAAAAAAAAAAAAACAAAATAAAACGAAAAAACGGGAAAAAATCTGTATAAGCCAGGCAGGCAGGCAGCCAGAAAGACAGTTAGCTAGTGAGTACGTTTAAAAGACAGACACTCGAATTCGGCACGAGATCGGCATCACGAGAGACACACACACACACATACATACAAGCGACATTCAGCTGATCAACAGCTTAATACACAACGACGACGACAACGTCGACTACGACGCGACGACGACAACCAACAACGACGACGACGACGACAACAGCGCAGCTTAGCTTCAAGTCGCCAAGTTGCAGCAAGTGAAGTGAACTCTACGAGCACATTCGTGTTTTCGTTCGGAAATTTACTCCGTTCGATCGTAAATTACTTGCAAAGTTAATTTTAGTCTCGGCTTTTAATACCGTTTCAGTGCGTTTTCGAGTTGGTCGTGTTTTTTACTGTGTGCGATTTTTTTTTTTTTCAAATTTTTTGTACGTTAACAACATTTTTTGTTGCGGTTGTGCAAAAATAATAAAAATCAAATAAATTTTAACTAAAAATAAAAATAAAAACAAAAAATTTATTTTTATAAATAAAAAAAAAAACAATTTATTTTTTTTCACAATAAACAATTTTTTTTTGTACCAAAAAATAGTCTTATAACGAAAACGTTTACCACTTATATGCCGTACGCGTGCTGCAAAACATTTTAAAAATTCTGCACACAAAAACGCTAAAAATTCCTTATACAAAAATTCGCAAAAAATAATTAATTTAATTTATTTTTTTTTTTTTAATTAATAGCAAACAATTAAATTTGCGTTGTAACGCAACACAAATTGTGTTAAATTTCGGAAATATTCGCAAATAATAATAATTATTAAGTTCAACGGAAATGTAAACTATTCGCCCCCGGAAACGATAAAGTATAATTTAAAAAAAAAAATATATAAGTTAATTTTTTAACTTAAAATATTTTAAAGACAAAAATACTTAAACGCACACTTGAAAGAAAATAATAAATTAATTGTAATATATATAAAAAAAAAAATATATATATATATAAACACTGATTGACAATAAATTAAATAAAAAGAAAATATTTTAAACAAATACGGTTTCCTGTTTGATACCTCATACCTGTTTAGTTGTTTCGGTAAGTTTGGAATTTTAGTTTTAAAGCTTTTATTAATTTAATTAGTAGCAGTTGGTATAAGTGCGTATTTGATAGTCTTAGACGCGCCAAAATTGTTTAAAATAAACATGTGCATAGTTTAATAATAATTTGGCTAAATAATAAACATGCGTTTAAGTATTGTATAAGAGTCGTATAAGAGTTGTATAAGAGTTGTATAAGAGTCGTATAAGAGTCGTATAAGAGTCGTAATTGACATTAAATTTGACTGCCTTAAATGTTTTTATTTGTAAAAACTATATAATGTTTTTTCCAGTGTACATAAAATGCTACAAAAAAAAAAAATAGAGTATGGAATGTAGAAACTTAAAACATTATCCAATCACTTTATATCTACAAGTTCATAAATTTGAAACTGTTAGAAAATATTTTTATCTCGTTAAAAAATATTTTCCAATCACTTTATGTCTAGAAACGCGGATTTTCTAACAAATGTTAAGCTTATAATTAGGAAATATTTATAATACATGCTTTTCTTAAGGCTAATTTACTATATATAATTTGTTTTTTTTTTCTTTTTTAATTAATAACAAAATTTCTTTAATGCTTCTTCTGTTTTAATACACATTTTTTTCAAATAATTTCAAATAATTTTATACATGCGACTTGAAAATTTATTATTCTATTTTATTATTCAAAATTTAAAAATTAGAAGCTTAAACAGATTTTTTTTCGCTAAAATATTTCATAAAAATCTATTAAAAAATATATTTATATAGTTTTTCCTATAGTACTTTGTATAAGAGTTTTTTAATTAATTGTTTAAAGAAATTCCCTAAGAGCATGGCTTATCAGATTTTTTAAAATCTTGTTACTCGCCTATAAAAAACTGTTTCATACATTTTTTACACAGAAACATATTATTTAGCTAAAAAAAAATTGTGAAACATTGAACAATTATTTAAAATGCTTAAAACTGGCTTCGACAATATTAAAAAAAAAAAAACACTTTTTTTTTTATAAATAGTACAGCTTAAATCCTACCCCAATATAGTATATTGGAATAGTATTGTAATTACTATTTTAATTTTTATTAATAATATTTTTTTTTTTAGATAATTTTTTTTTAAGTGTAGCAGCATATATTATATGTTTATACACTTAAAAAAATGTTGTCCCTGTACATTAAATGTGCTTTTAGCTAACCAGCACAACAGTTTAACGTGCGCTTAGCATAATTAATTTCTCAAAACGCGGTTAGAGCTGCCGACTATAAAATTTTGGTACATGTGTGAATGGCAAAAAAAAAAAAACTACGCCAAAGCAATTGATTGGCTAATTTTTTGTATAGTTTTTATTATTAAAATGTAAAATTTAATAGGTTGTTTTATTTATTTTTTCTACAAAAGAGTCCTATTTATTTTTGAGAAATTTTTTTTCTTTTAAATTTCTCTCTGACGCACTTTTGTGTAATGTTTTTCAAATTTAAGTCCAAAAAACTATTAACTTGCTTTAAATTTAGTCAACTGTCTGCCAAAAAAATAAATGACCAACTGTGATTTAAAGCTGTAATACTAAAATCTTACTGATTCACTGTGATTGACTGAGTATATTACGAAAAAGCTGTGCTTAAATCACAGTCATTGTTGTTGGCTGGTTTGCTAATTATTTACTACTCTTTGGGCTGCATTGTTCTGTTGTTTCAATTATTTATTGCAACTAAACAGTTGCTTAACATACTATTAGAATAATTTATTTAATTGAAGAACTTAAACACTATTTAGTGGAAAGTTTTAAGCTTTATTTTTTATTTTCTTTTGTATTTCAAATAAATATAAAATAAAAGTTTGAAGAAAATGAAAAAAAATGTCTATTGTGACGTGCTGCAAGAGCTGTGAATTGCAAATGTTTTTGCTTGAGTGTTCACTACTCCTTTTGGCTCAATTGTGAATTAGCAATTTTGTGACTCAAACAGAGCTCTTTTCTTAAATTTTGAATAAATTTTTGCAAATTGTAAGCAGCTAAAAGAAATAATATTATTTCTGTTCATTTTTTAGTTAGTTAGAACTGTCTATTCTGCTTAATTAAAACTTAATTATTTATTTCTTAAAGGAATCCAATTAAATTATGAATTACACTTTGCCAATCACAGTACACTGTAATTAAAAAATCACTATACTTATTGAACTATTAATAGTTTGCTATAAGTTTGCAAACTTCTAAATTAAATTAATTATTCTACACATTAATTAATAAATGTATTTAAGTTGCGCAAGTCAAATGTGAAGTATAATTATTTACTACTCTATTTATTTGTATACTTATTCTAATTAGAAAATAACAAACAAAAAAAAAAAAAAAAATATTTCTTACAAATTTTTTATAATTTTTAGCGCACATATAACATGTTTAATTTGTTTTAAGTTTATTATACAATAATAATAAATCAAATTGTCTGCCAAGTCGTAATAATAAAAATCAAATTCAAACGCATGTAACAACAGCAAAATATGTAAGCAATTGAAATACATATATAATAAATATAAAATAATAGTACTTCCGATATATTCTACACAATGTAAATAAACAATAATAGTTAAATCGCTGACTTAAACTAGTGACGCGACTGACAGCATGTCTAGTCGTAAAACAAATTATTATTTATTATTATTGGCGTATGTATGGCTTGACACAAAAATTGGAGCATCCGTAAATTATTTATTAATATTTTCTTACTATTAATACTAGATAATACTTATATTTGCGTGTCACAAATATATTTCGTTGTCATTATTAATTTACTGAAATTCAATTATTAGATGAAAAAAAAAAAAAATTTCTTCGTTCAATTAATTGTTTGCAGCTTCTTTTATTTTAAAATAGAAAACAATTTCAATTTCCGCAGACTAAAAATCGAGTCATGTCAGGTTATAGTTGGCTTTAACATCTTTAGTCAAGTTTTTTGCAGTTATTACTCAATTGAGACGCTTTCGCGCTTTCGGTTTTCATTTAATTTCATTTAAGTTTTTTTTCTTTCCTTTTTTTGCCCCATCGCACAGTTAAAGGAGTGTGAATAATTTCACTTTGAGTGGGTGAGACATGCACACACACACACACACACACACACATATACACAGCGAGTATGTTTCTGATTAGCTGTGACTGTCTTTTTGTTTTATTTTTTGTTTGTTTTTTTTGTCTGTTGTATGCGTGCGTCAGTTGTCGAACAAGTCTTGCTGCCGCGCCGCGTCTTGTTGCACGCGCATAGCACGAGACGCGCTGCCGTTGCCGTTGCCAATGCCAGACATCGTCGAAATATATAAGAAAAACCGCAGAAAAAAAATATATATAATAGCAATTTAATTGAACTTTATAAGCGTGCAGCAATAGCAGCGCTCCGGAACTATTGGTATTGTTGTTGTTGTTGTTGCTTTTAGCGCATATATTGCGTATACGTCGTCGTCGTCGTCGTCGTCGCCGCCAAAAGAGTCAAAAGTCATTTCGCATAAACCACGAGATTTTAATTCATGCTGCGTTCATTTCTGGTTAGTTTATATGACATTATAATTTATTGGCATGGTTAAAAAGTAGCACCATATCGATATTAGTTATAAGGGGGGAATTTTTTGGGGTTTCTGTTTGTCTTGTAGTGATAACCTTATTAACAATTGCCATTTGTGGGTAATGAACTTACAGCAACATTTGCTGCAAAAATTAAAGCAGAAGGTGACAATTTATTTATTTATCCACCCACATTTATTTTTTTTTACATCAAAATAATGCTACTCAGATTAAATACGGTTTTTCAAACCTCAAAACACTTCTAATGTGCGTTTTTTTGATACAGTTCTGAACTCTTCAGTGATCCGGTTTTTATCTCTGCAACCGTAAAACTCTTATCCTTTCTAAGGTCTTTTTAGTTTTGATTGTAGGAAAAAGTCGCCGAGACTAAGTCCGGCGTGGCATGATTATTTTTTTTATAAAAATTAAGAACAACCAATGAAGTGTGCTGCGTGTTGCATAAGTCATTAATTGGTTTTGCCACAAATCCGTGCATTTTTGCCACATACAGCTGAAAGTTAATATTTATTATTAACCGTACAGCCCTCCGGGCAGAACTCATGATGCACAACGCCTTTGTAATCGAAAAAAATGGTATTGAAATGCTTCACGTTTAATCGAATTTATGGTGATTTTTCGTTCTAAGTTCTTCTGGCTTCTTTTTTCCATTGGCATGGGTTTTGATCTCGAAATAATAATTTCCTCACCAGTCATGATCCTTTTGTGCAAATCTGTATCATGTTTGCTGTCATTCCACAGCTTCTAAGCGTTGCTCTAGCGACGGTTGCTTTGCACAAAAATTTCGGAATAAATTACGCTGCACATAGTGATGCTCCATAAATATTTTCTTCACTGCTTAGGCGTTAACATCTTCTTGGCCTTCTGTAAAAAACTTGTACCACTTAAAACATTGTTGTTGTATGATTTAAATTTTTTATTTCAATTTATACAATAAATTTCAGTGCTCAAAAAATCCACCAGTATAAAAAATCACCCATAAAAAAATTTCGATCTTTATAATGAAATATTTTAATCGGAAATCTTAATGTGAAAACTGATATTAAGACATTTCCTTGTATGTTCCGATCTGGAAAGTAGCGAAGCAGTGCGTAATTTATTCATTGTGTTGCAAGTTGGGTCATAAGTTTTTTTTTTTTTTTTTTTTTAATCAAAGGACATTCACAGTAACACATGAAGCTACTGTTGCAGCTACTGTACCATAAAATATTCCGTGCTATGACAATTTGTATATGCAAGGGCGATTCATGAAAAGGACTTCAATTTTCAGCACTTCTAAAGCGGCAGATTGGCTGACTTGTCACAGTGCAGGGTCAACTAAAAATCGTAGCATGCCATTTTAATCTTAAGTCACTTACAGCTAGATCAGCCAGACTATAGAATGAATAGGAAGAATAAATCACATACAGGTAGATCAGCCAGACTAGAGTCTATGAGTCAATATTCTTCTGTTCATAAGGAGAATGAGTCATCTTCAGCTAGATCAGCAGGACTAGCAACTATGAATCAACATTCTTCTACCCGTAGAAATAATCACCAACAAATTAGAGTCTATGCAACAATACTCTTCTAAGCATAGAGAAAACGATTCAGCATCAACTCGAGCAGTAAGGTTAGAATATGCTTCTGAAACTTACACACAGTTGTCTCTTAAATCTCGTGAAGAGAGACTGAACTAGAGATGGGCGCTTGACTGATTATTTAGACTTGAATAATTTCATTCTCAGCGCTACATTAACTTTACAAAAGACAAGCAGGATCCGCTAGTATATAATATAAGATGACTGCATACAACCTAAGCCTTTTTATTTTTTTTTTTAACCATTTTCACTATTTTCAATCAAAATCAAAGTGCAGAACTCATAAAATATACAGCGCATGACCACCAAATGACCAGCATTTGGTCATGTGCAGTTTGATATAATACAAAAGGCATATCCGTTGCAACACAAGTCTTAAAATTTCGTGACGATTTTTTTACTTTACTATCCTCGCTTAAGAAGTTTCACTTCAAAAGCTGTTAGCAGGCATTTTTCAGTGTCATATGTTGCCTTGTATGAGTAAATATTTTTATAGACACACAAAAATAATATAAAACCTATTTTGACAAAAAAAATAGCCTGTGCACTTTATTATACGCCTTCAAATCGGTGCGAAGATCTTTATAGTGCACTTCACTGTTCGTTTTGAGCCTTTGGAGGTAATGACAATGGCAATGACTCCATAAAATGAATATCATTTTATAAGCTGATACAAATTTTGGCGTCTTTAAGCCTTGATTCTTCATCAGAAGTTCACTGCTTTGACAATTTCCTTCTTGGTGTTTGGTGTAAAGTAATGAAACCATTTTTCGTCATTCCCAAAAAATAAAGCCAAATATTTTGCACTTGTTTCGCTGAGTTGTTACGAAGTGCCTAAGCCATTCTGTGCATCTTAGCTCGTACATTGTCAAATGATCATTTTTTGTATTGAAAAAAAAAAATTTTCGAAGTCCTGTAAATTATTCAGAACTTAAATACACTATTCTTGCGATTGCAGTTTCAAATTTCATATAAATTTTGCAGGATAATTAATTTTATTAATTTCTACAAAAAAAATTAATCAGCTTAAATTGCTTTCATGCTTCTAGTCACTCTTTGAAACAATTTTTTGCCAACACCAATTACCTAACAATCCGCTCTAGTAATAAAACTCAAAACTTTGCGTTATTCTCAAATCAAATCTTACCCCGACATATCTCATCGCTTATTCAGCATGCACCGCAGCGATTTTCAATGCGTTTATGGTGCGCTAGAATTACTATTTATTATTATTATTTACTAGTTTTTTTACTTTTGTTCGTTTTGGTTTTTAATGCCTCTTTGCGCTGGCATGTGCCAGAAATACATATAATATTTATTTATTTGTTTGTTTGGTTGGTTGTTTGTATCATTAAATTTATTACTTAATCTCAACATGCAACACAATTCAATTTTCGGTTAAAGCAGAAAAATTTTAAGTTGCAAAATGTGGTTTCTAAATTATAAAAAAAAAAAAAAAAAATACATAAACAAGAAAATGTTGCGCTTGTGTTTTTGTTTTTCTATGAAGAGCGCATGTAAGTACACAAATAACTCGTATAAGAGTGTCAATTTGTGCAAAACTTTTGTAAATTATAAACAGAGAGCGCTTACATATGGTAAAGTAGTTGTGGCATGCAGTTGAGGAATGGTATATGCGTAGTATAAGTGTAGTATAAGAGTTGTATAAGAGTTGTATAAGAGTTGTATAAGAGTAAAAATATTGTCCTGTACGCAAATTTGTGCAAAAAACTGATTCAATTTTATGCTATGATTGTTTGGTGACACAGATCTTCTGAGTTTCCTGATTGAATCATGAGTCATTTTTTTTTTATATGCCTATGAAAAGAATTGACTTATATTTTTTAATATAAGCAACTTCAGCTTCCAATAAAAGTCTTATACGCTAAAGTAATCAAAAAAAAAAAATATCTTACGATCTGAGCTACAAGCATTCATATTGAAAAAGTTTCGCATACAAAAAGAACTCGAAACTAATCAAAATTAAGCATTTTTATTGCTTTAAAATCTAAAAACCATTACATATTATGTCCAGTTCACAGTACCAAAGAAGGACATATGTATTAAAATTGTGCCAGTATAACAGTTTGAAGTAAGCTTCGCCGTACTCATTGTATGCGCTCACTTCGGCAAAATTAAAAACAGACAAAGGTTCACAGAGCCGGATAGTTGATGTATACGGCTCCATGACCCGCTCCTACATGGCTATGTATGCGAAAAGAAATCAAGGCCTAAAAAATATTATAGCAGAGTATTATTAAAGTTTATTTAAAAGACGCTGCAACATGTGACAGCCTTTTTAAAAATATGAAAGATTCGAAAGTATTGTAAAGGCTCTACCAATAGGTATGTCCGACGGTTGCTGTTGTCCATTTTCATTTATCAATAATTGACATACAACGTTTCGAATTAAGTCAAAATTCGATTGCCGAACTCAACTGTGCCTCATGCGCGTTCTGTATACCTTTGAATGGTTAAGTTTATGGCAGAGTCTTATACTTTATGAACAGCAGCTAACGTTGAAGCTGATCAACATAAAATATATGCGTTCTTACAGTCTAGCAGAATTCGATTTATCTGATATGATTTGGTTACAATAAAGTCCAAAAACTGAAGCCTAACGATTGTTTCCGGAGCTCTTCGTTGCCACAGATGGAAACTGTTATTCAACTTCATCAAAATATTTAGGTGTCCTTAGGATAATTATACACCTTCATTGCATCTTATTTCTTTTTGAAAGTAAAGCAAAAAACATGCCTGACATTAAATTATTTATTCACCGATTTTTATGAAATCGATGTGAATAAACTTTATTTTCAATAAGTTGGCGTAGAGTTTGGTGAGTCGTTTATTTTCAGAAATGGCCTTCATGGTTTAATGAACTATTATTGACTTTAATATTATGTTAAATCGTTTGTCAATAGAACTTCTCATCAGAACTTTCTGGATATACCAGCTGGAGAACATCTTTGAGAAGCGAAATAAAAAGCATTTGAATATCTGACCTATAATTAGACATCAAATGAAGTATTCCTTTTAAATTTTAGTTCTGTTTTATTTTTTTTCATATTACAGTTTGGCTGCAATTGAATTGCGTACAGTTTGAGTAGCACATATGTCATAGGCTTCAAAAACGACAGCAAACAGTTTGATTAGCGTTTGTCTTTAGCAATTTTTGAGCTGAGAAAATTAATTTATATTTCAATATAAATATCTTTCGACTCTGCTGGGCGATTTCGATGAAATAAACGCTAAATGTTACACAAAATAAAGCTTCTTATATTACAATAATTCGATTTTGAAATGAAATGAATTGAAATGAAATGTGTGGCTTTTACGTGATGCACGCACAAACAGCTAAAAATTTCTTCTACGATTTTTTTATATGTATAAACTAAAGTTCCACGCTGCAACTGTCTGTAAGAGTATGTGCGCAATAAACTCAAAAATTACTAACAAAGTTTTTCATGCAGTTTTTCGCAAAAGACTGTCTGCATCACGAGTACAATTTAAGTATATAATTTATGCATATTTTGGGATAATATTTGTCGAATCGTGCATTCTGAGTGCTTGCTATTAAGCACATAGCGCATAATAATATTAAAAGGCTCTACTTGCTGCTTAATATTAAGCCAAATCTTCAACTTGTACTGCATTATGTGCACAACTGCGCATATTAGACGAACATCAGCCTGCTACATCGAATTTATTTAAACAAAATAAGCAAATAATAAATATTTTTTCTTGCAAATTTCTGCGGAATTATTCCGACATGACAAAACACCTATTTCTGCTATTGATACTATTAATTTTTGTTCAATTTAGCTCTTATTGATTTTAATAAAGTGATAACTCAAAGTTTGCTATACATAGACAGGCCAACTCATGCGCAAGATAAATAACTAAACTAAAATCAGACTAGGATTGCTCCAGTTTGCAGGTGTGTCTGCGACTTGTTTATTTATAATTTTTGTTTTTCTTATTGTTTGCAAATTCTATTATCAAAGCACGCGCTCAATGAATTTTATTTTTTTCTCCTCCATTTTTTTTTTATTTAAGTTTAGTGACTGCTACTTTAAATAAAAGTGGCAAAAAATGTTGACTGATAACTCATTTTAACAGTTGAAAGAAAAATATAAAAAAAAAAAAAATTGGTGGCATATGCATGACTATGAGATACGCTGCTTTTTAGCAAATAGCAAAAAAGAAATACTACTTCGATTTCTAAAGGCGTTATAGCTTATAATAAAATAAATCAATTTGAAGACACTAACTCGTCTAGTCTGCAAGACAGACATACGGACATATGTCTATAAAGCGAACACTTTTGTTGTTGGCCAACTTACGCTCTACATCCTTGCAGCTGTTACATACATTTGCTAAAAGCTAATATACACAGTCATACGAGCACAAGGTAGAAGTTAAAAAAAAAAAAAACAGCAAAAAGAAAACAAGTAAACACTGCGTATGAGTAATAAAGTCAACAACTCTCAAGTAAAAAAGACAAGAGATCAAAGATACGTACAACAGCAACAACAGCAACAACAACAGAATCAATTACAACAATAACAACAGCAAGGGCGACAACAAAATAATTATCATCTTTATTATCAACTCAATTATTACTCAAGTGAAAATCTTTATTTTTTTCTCCTTTTTTTTTGGGCGAAAGTTGCGTAAAATTGCAATGCGTTTCGATTTGAAATTATGTATTTGCCAAAAATGTTAAATAAAACTTAAAACTTAAATAAAAATAAAAAAAAGAAGGTTTGACAAAAACAAAACAAAAGAAAAGAAATCAAGGAGCGTGTAAGATTTACAGGCCTTGTTGTTTAATGAGCGTGTATCTGTAAATGTATCTTTTGCAGTTTTACAATTTTTGCCGCTTTTTTGCTTCTTATTTATTATTATTAATTTTTTTTGTTTAATTTTTTTTATTTTGTTGCCGTTTTGTTTATTTTTTTTGCGGAAGTGCATTGATTTTCCACTCAAGTGGGCACTTGTAGCGTCGTCGTCGTCGTCGTTGTCGCTGTCGTTCATGAAATAATTTTCTCACCTATATTTTTTTCTCGATATTGTCTATTTGCTAACTAAATGTTAATTAGTTTCTCTGTAATTTTTTTTAATTAGAACTTTTTAACTGTTGATTTGTTGATTTTGACGCCAATGGCAAACGTAAAACAACAACGAAGATACTTGTATAAAAATGATTTCTCAAAAAAAAAAAAAAAAAAAGCTGAATGAAAAATGTAAATGTTTTATGTAAATTTGTGGAAGTTGGCAATTTTGTGGCATTTAACGTTGAATTTCCGTTAAATCGAAATTATATTTAGTAGCAGCAGTTAAAAAATATTGAAGTCGAGAGTGTCATCGCTTGGCTGACGTAGTGAAAGTTTCTAGTTTCACACTGTATTTATTTAACGCAATGAAGTATTGCTTCTAGTACAAGTATTTGCCCGTCGTATTTGTTTCTAATTGGTTTTTTTCAATGGTTTTGCAAAATGTTGCGCAATTGTCTGAATCAGTTATATGCAGCATTAATAACTTCAAATTATATACTAAACAAAATTCATTTGAAAAATTTACTATTATTGCAGTAGAGCTGCACATGAGTACATTCAAAGTTTGTATCAAATAGAGTAGCATATAATAAAGTATATTTTGTTTTCGAGTATAACGAATGCATTCGAATTGCTTTGTGCTTTAAAGTTCGCGTATGTATGTATAACGAACTACACTAAATTGAAACAAATGAAAGAGTGAAATAGAAAACATTCAGTGTACTCATTCATTTAAATATGTATTTCTTTTTTGGCACTTACAGTCTCTCATCCATTTGTATTGTTATAACATGACTGAGCATTGAGTAAACCCATGCAGATCTCACACATGAGTATTGTGTTTGCGCCACTCATATGCATTCATTTGTTTCATTTGATTACTGAGCCAAACACAAGCATTCATTGTGAGCTTAAATTTCTCAGTTATCAATTTGAGTTAGTTTATGCAGGACTCTAATACATATGTATGCAACACTTATAATTTTGCGCAGTTGTGCTCAAAGTGTAATGAATGCTGCTTAATTTGAGACTGTTATATTATGCTACTAGCGTGTTCTTCTGAAATAAGCAGAAAATATATTTAGAAGTTATTAGATATATGTAGTACAACATAGCTAGAACATAGTTTAAGT
This sequence comes from Leucophenga maculata, assembly GCA_035044805.1. NCBI lineage: Eukaryota > Metazoa > Arthropoda > Insecta > Diptera > Drosophilidae > Leucophenga > Leucophenga maculata. The sequence goes on along the minus strand of JAWNNP010000643.1, from coordinate 564,251 downwards.
GCCTAAAAATTAAATAAAAGTTGTATAAGAGTTGTATAAGAGTTGCATAATAGTTGTATAATAGTTGTATAATAGTTGTATGAGTACTATAAGAGTTGTAATAGAGTTGTAGAAGAGATTTGTTCAAGCTTTGTATAAGAGTTTCAAAGGAGTTGTATAAGAGTTGTACAAGAATTTATAAGAATGGCATATAACGTATAAAGAAGTATATAAGAGTTATGTATGATAATTATATAATACTTCTGTAAGAGTTACAGACGAGTTTTACGGCAGTAGTATAAGAATTATATGAGAATTATACAGGACTTATATAAGAGTTGTATAAGTGTTACATACGACTTACATACTAGTTTTATAAAAGTGGTATATGAGTTGTATGAGAACTGTATACGATTTCCATATAAGAGTGGTATAAGAGATATATGATAATTGTGTACGAGTTCCACATGGTAGTGGTATAAGAGATATATATGATAATTGTGTAAAAGCTCCATATGGAGATCGTATAAGAGATATATGATAATTGTGTACGATATTCCATATGGAGGTGGTATAAGAGATATATGGTAATTGTGTACGAGTATCATATAGGAGAGGTATAAGAGCTATATGACAATTGTGTACGAGTTTCATATAGGAGAGGTATAAGAGATATATGATAATTGTGTACGATATTCCATATGGAGTTGGTATAAGAGATATATGACAATTGTGTACGAGTTCCATTGATATAAGAGATATATGATAATTGTATACAAAATTCCTTGCAAATTTTATCAGAGTGCAATAGGAGTTGTATAAGAGTTACATACGCTTTGTACAAGAATTTTATAATAGTTATATATGTATAAGTTGAACACGAGTTTGACGGCAGTAGTATTAGAGTTATATGAGAATTATACAGGACTTATATAAAAGTTGTATTTCATACTAGTTTCATACGAGTTTTATTAGAGTGGTAAACGAGTTGTATGAGAGTTGTATACGAGTTCCATATGAGTTTTATAAGATTGTTCTAAGAGATATGTGAAAGTTGTGTACGAGTTCCATACAAATTTTATAAGAGTGTTATAGCAGTTGTATGAGAGTTGAATAACAGTTTTATAAGAGATCTATAAGAGTTCTATATGAGTTGTATACGTGTTCCAAACAAGATTCCTAGCATTTAAATTAGATATTTATATTTCTTGTATAAGAGTTGTAGAAAAGTATACATAATTTCGCTTAGAAATTGAGATAAAGAATAATAATAGGCTTTAAATTTTGATAGCAACATAAATAGCAATTCAAAAGCTTGCTGGGAGATCGAAATCGAAGTTTAACTGTATTTCACATGATATAAGAGTTCTATGAGCGCTCTATGAAAATTTTATAAGAGCTATTTAAGAGTTACATACGAGTTTAATGGGAGTTGACGTAAAAGTTGTTTAAGATTTGTTTAAAATTATTAAAAGTGTGATAGGAGTCATATGACAATAATATAAGACTCGTATAAGAGTTGTATAAGAGTGCTAAAGCGACGCTTAGAAATTAATTGAAAATCGCTCATTACCATCTTGTTTATTTTTCCATAAAATACGCAAACAACCCAACAGCTGGCTTGAATGAATAAAATGGCATGAATGCAAATAATATATTTATTTCCCATTTTTCATTTTTTCTTATAACTTACATACTTCACTTCTGATCCATTGAAAAGCAAAAGCAACAGAAAAATAAAAAAACATCTCTTGTTATATATTTTTCCGGATTCCATTTCAAGCATGTTTAACTTTTTTATATACTAGAAATAAATAATTTTGCGCTATGTGCATACTGCATCTGATAGCTACATAGTGCACTTTGATAGCAACGCATACTCATACTCATAAAAGAGATCCGAAAATGAATAGACGGAGCCAATATGAGGTATACTTTTCCGAGAAGTTCAACCATTATAAAATGCTGCTGGTCTGAGAAATACAATTTATTGCTTTAATTTGCCATACAATTAATCAGTTTTTGATCAAAGCATACTACGGAGTACCGTAAGTACGGAGTAATAATAATTAATTGGCTTTCGAACCTTGTGGTGGCTCGAGATTTGCTTTAAATGTGAACATTTGCACAATATTATTTATTATTTAATATTAAAACAAATTTCCTATCAAACTAATTAATTATTTACAAATAATTTGCAACAGCAGAGTTTCTGAGTTGGCACACGCTGTATTTCTACAATAGTCAACTAAATCTGTTTAACTAAATTATTTGCAAAACTCTATGCTAATACCGGCATATGTTAACCTATTTTTGAAGGTTGTTTCTAAAACTTTTATTTATTTTGCATTATTTTTTTTAGTTGTTTTTGCGCTACATTTTTTATGTGTTTGAAAGTCTTTCAATGCTACAAAATACTTTCAAAATAAACTATTTTATAAGCTTATTTAAAATATTTTTAAATACTTATTATTATTCCTAGCTAACTATAAATTCTAAAGGTTTATTGTATCTGTAAGTCTCAGTAGTCGCAGCAAACAACATTAGCAAACCGCGTAAACAGGATGTCATCATTGTCTGAGATTTTGTTTTATTTTTAAACAATTATTTATCAAATTTTTTTTTTTTTATTATTATTATATTTACCCACTATGGTTTAGAGACTTTTTTCCCTTTTTCTTTTTTTTTTTTTGCTTAAACAATTACAATATCACATTTTTTTATTTTTTTTTATTTAACATGTTTTCTTAAGTGTAATGACATGGAAAAAAACAAAAATCTGAAAAATTTGCGCTGTCATATTTTTTTGTACTTAGATTTATTTGTATTTGTCTGTTAACCGATTTAATGTACAATAATATATTTATACTGCCACCGCCACCGCCACCGCCGCCACCTTACCCCTTCCGCTGAAAATAATGGCAAACGCTTCTAAGCCGCCTACACTAAATGACAAGCAAATCGTTGCCTTTTTTCTCACACACAAATTATTTTGAGAAACGCTATCAATTAATTTGATTATACGACAAAAATAGCTCCGAAAATTTGTATCCACTTAATATCAATTTTGTTTTGTTCCTTAATTATTGACAATTCATTACTTAAGCTGTCAGACTTAAGCTATTGCGTATTTAAAAGTACACGGTTTTCAAGATAGAAAAGCAAAAAAAGTATCATTTAATAAATTTTATAATAAAACGCAAATTAAAGACCGGCTTAAAAAAGTTGACATAAAGTTGAAAGAATGTAAACCAGAATTTAAACTTAAATATTTATTTATTTATTTATTTTTGGAAAATTAAACTATATATTAAGAGCTGTATATATAATGTTGGAACAGTATGTGTAGATTAAAAGAGCATAATAATTGTGTGGAAATATATGTAGTAGCTATAGGCTCACAAAGTATTTAACATACGAAATAAAATACATGAAATAAATTTTATAATAAATATTATAAATATTTATATATGAGCAGCTAGATTTACGAATATATAAACGATGCAGACCTACAGCTTAAAGATTTAAACTCTTGGTCAGCAGCAGCAGTAAATGTGTTGCATGAAAAAAACTTTGTTGCTGTTGTTAAAAAATTAAATCGAATCAGTGAAAGGTAAAGATGTCGTACAAAAAATCTGAATCGATATAGATATGTCCGTCCGTCTGGCTGTGCACAACTTGTAGTCTATAAAAAATAGAGCCTTTAGATTATAATTTTTAGTCTCTCACTTAACCGCTTCAGATAACTAGTATTTAATCTACGTAACAACCTTTCACTAAATAGAATAAAAACCAGTCCCACTTTTCGGATTTTTTGTTTAAAAAAAATGTTTCTTATTATTTTAGTTAAAAATGCTAAATTTCGAATATCTTCAAATAACGACAAATTCGGATACTAATCCCAATAAAATATTCCACACGGTTCCAGTTAGGCATATATTTCCTTATAAATTTAGAGTTCAATGAGGATACATAGTAACTCGAAGTCAAGCATACTGGACTTCAGCATTATTTCTTGTTTTTCATTAATTTCTGCAAATGCAAAGTAAATTAAATTCTGTAAATCCAGAACGTTTCGATAATCGAATTTATCCATGAATTTCTGCTCCAATTTTTATACTAATAAAATATCATAAAAATTTCCAGATGAGTGCACTATAAGTGGCAGTTTCCTTACAAATTATAGCTCACGAAGTCACATCATAACTCCAATTCGAACATGCTCAAGTGTATCAAAGATACATGAGCCTATTGGTTTTGTGCAAATGTATGTAACAGATAGAAATAATGGTCGAAAACCCTTCAAAGTTACCCCCATTATGGTCAGAAGGTATAAAGGAGTCGTTATAGCCATGTTCATCTGTCCATCCATATGAACGAAAGGATCTCCGAATAGTAATATATAGAGACTTTGTTCTTTTTGCATTCGACTATGATTTCACCGGAATTTTATGAGTTTATATTACAATTTTACCCCTAACCCCCACCCTTCCCCATAAAATCCTTCTCAAGAGTAAAACTTTCTTCGACACAATAAAATTAATGAAAATCGCATAATAAATGATGATTTTATAAGCAATTGAATTTAAACGACCTATGATACTTTCGTCCTCCCTTTTCTTTGCATACATAAAAAAATAATTTATAAAGCACTTATTCGTGCAGAGAAGTGGGAGGAGAAAAATACTTATCAGTACCATATTTCTTATTAATTTCCTACATTTTTGTTTTGCACTGCTTGGTCATAAGCTAGGGAGACATTTAAGGTGTTTGTTAGGCGACCTGTACTGGTACAGCGCCTCTTAAAGTCTGTTACGCCCTACTGTAATTTTCTTACTGGTTTTTTTTTCTAATGTTTACTGAATAGTATGCACCTGAAATTCTATTGTTCTACATTTTAATTTGAATATGCAAAATACTTGACTACTTTCATAGAAGCGTCTATAACTTCGTTATGTTCCCATGGATTTTTATGTGGTAAACCTTCTTCTCTTCATAAAAGCATCAGCTAAATAAAATTTATGCATATAACTTATTAATTCATAAAGTTTTCGATTTACTTCTTATTTTAAAAGTACATATTTTTTTTAATATTTTCAAGACAAAAATGTTTGTTTCCATTTTAATATTAAGATTGTATCAGAATGTCTAAACTGATCCACAAAGAATATATGGCATCTTGTAGAACTAAACTGGTTCACTATAAGCCAAAATATGCAACAACAAAAAAAATTGAGGACCACAATTGAAAAAAATTGCAAAAAGCAAAAGAAGATTCCTAATTTAATGTACGATTTTTTTCCATGCATTTTCGTGACTACGCAACTCCAAAAAGAAAAATGAACTGGAGATAATATTTTAATATATTTTATTATATTTTAATATAATGATCTGCTAAGTTATTTTATTGAAGTTTTTCTTCAAAGAACTTCTTCATTAATTAAATTTTTTTAATTGAACGTTTTTTTTAAAGACCTTTTCGATTAATAATTTTAAATGTTCTGTCCAATTATTTTATTGAAGTTATTATTGCCAAGGAACTCTTTCATTAATTAATTTAAATATTCTCTAAATTATTTTATTGAAGCTTTTTATCCAAAGAAGTTGTTCCTTAATTAAATTAAATGATCTGCCAAATTATTTTACAGAAATTTTTATTTCCAAAGAGCTTTTCCTTAATTTAATCAAATATTCTTGCAAATTATTTTATTGAAGCTTTTTTCCCAAAGAACTTTTTCAATAATTAAATTAAATATTCTCCAAATTATTTTATTGAAGCTTTTTATCCAAAGAAGTTTTTCCTTTATTAAATTAAATGATCTGCCAAATTATTTTATAGCAATTTTTATTTACAATAAAATTCTTTTATTGAAGTCTGCTTCTCCAAAGAATTTTATCATTAAATTAATTAAATGCTCTGTCAAATTATTTAATAGAAGTTTTAGTTCCCAAACAATTTGTTCATGAATTTAATTGAATATGCTGCCAAATTTTTTTTACTGAATTTTTATTTTAAGAACATTTCCATTAATTAAATGAAATGTGCTGCCAAATTAGTTTCAAAGCTTAAAGCTGCCCAAAATTCATATCAAATTGATTTAGCAAACTAAAATATTTTCCATTAATAACAACAATCGTATTTATTTTTTTTTTTATTTTATGCCAGTCAGCATTATGTGCGCATTACAGCTATATAGATGATATGTAAAAATTGTATAATCAGCAAAAGTTATAAAAAAAGGATTAACTAAAAAAGATTTACAATATAAAGTTTGTTACTTTAATTGTTGTTTGGTTTTGTATTCTGAAAACGAAAATGCGATTAAAATTATTTGCTTAAGTACTTTGAAATGTATTTATTAGTACATATTATATCTTATCGTAGTCATGATGACTATGAGACTCATACATCATCTCAGCTACATATTATATATGTACTTACTTAACTGCTATATGCTTATAATCATCATCATCAGAAGCAGCAGCAGCAATAGCAGCTATACCAAGTCAAAGTCAAGTCAGCACAACAGTAGCAAAACTGATTACTAGATTGTGTATGTATAATGTCACTTTTATCAGCGAAGGTCCATAATAAATTTTGAATGCTTATCGTTTATGGTAAGGCAACAAAGATACACTTGATTCTGTGCTGCTGCAATGAGTTCTTACCAAATTGTAGCCAAATTGTAGTACGAAAACCGCAACGCAACATTAAAGTTGAAGCGAAAGTGTTCATGCGAAAATGTGCTTTTTTGAATACTTAATTTCGGATAGTTTTTAAATTCTAAGCTGCGAAATATTACCGCATTTTCGTAGCATACAAGGTTTGTTTTAAAAGTTAAATTTTTGTTTTTGAGAGAATATTTTACAACAATTCACAGCAAAGTAGACTAAACTAGACTTAACAAACAAATCAAGCTGAAACTGTTCTTAAAAATTTTGTTCTCTATTTCTTGTTCGTTATTTTCTGTTCATGTTTGTGCCAAAGTTATTTATAAACAACGCAATGAACTAGCCTTCACTGAACAAACAAATCAAATTCAAAATGTTCGTTCGATTTTGTTCCCTAAACCATGCTCGTTCGATTTAATTACCCATTCCTCCATACTCTATTTCTTGTTCGTTCGATTTTGTTCTTCTTTTGTGTTTATATTTGTGCTGGAGTTATACAGAACAGAATAGAAATGAACGAACAAAGCGCAAAAGAACGAAACGCACAATAAAGAGGGAGAAGAATCCAACGTAGAGTTTGCACTAATACTGCTCGTTCAGTGCAGAGAATAAGTTTTTTTTTTTTCTTAATAAGACATTCTTACCAACTAAAAATAAAAATTTTATTAGATGTAGAAACAGAGACTTTATGAGGTAAGCTCATAATTAAATTCAATATACTCTGCATAGGTTTGAATACTATAAAAAAAAACTACGCACAACTTTCAAAACAGATCTTGAAAAAAAATGTATCTATAAGCGCGCTAAGCATATGCAAATGCAAAAAAACTAAAAACTAAAAACTGCGACAACAAAAAGATAAAAGGTGAAAGCGTTTTTTTTTTTTTGTCGGATTATTGTTTACAGGAGCAGAGTATTTAAGATTTGCACACACAAAGACACAAACACACACAGATACATAAAAGTATCTAGATACATATACATATGTACCTAAGTAGAGTAGATATGTATTAAGACAAGCCATCAGCGTGAAACGTGACCGTGCATGTTGCATGGCCTACTTAATGCCGCATATGACAAGCGTCTATGCGCCAGAAAGAGCTAGCAATGCGTAACTATAAAGTGTGAAAAAGAGAGAGACAGGGCGGCGCACACATTAAACAACAAGAGAAGCAAACAAAACGAAAATAAACTAATCAAAGATGCAATGAAACGCAAAGCACCTTGAGCAGCATACAAAGAGCCTGTTGCGGCAGCTTAACGCGGCTTGGCTTGACTTGATTCGATTTAAGCTTACAAAAAAAAAAAGCTTGAGGTTTGTTTTTTTTTTGTTTATTGCGTTAAGGAATTCAATTGCGAAATTGAACCAAAAAAAAAAATAAATAAATAATATATTTTGTATATTTCGCATTTTGCATGCAGACGAGGTCGATGCGGTAAGCCGGCAGGCAGCCAGTTAGCCAGAAAAAGCTAGGCAGGAAGAAGTTTGCGCATTGTAGTAACTGACGTCACAGCATTAAAGCCAGCTGATTTCATATTAAATTATTTATTTATTTATTTATTTATTTATTTTTATGCATATATGTAGAAGGCTATAATGTATCTGTACACATGTCCGCCTGCCAAACTGTCTCTCTGTCTGTCTGCCTGTTTATATGCCATACAATCTTTCATTTAGATAGATAGACAGACAGACAGACGGACAAGTGTCGCTGCTGTTGCCTTCAATGTCGTTTGTCAGCATTGTTGTTGTTGTTATTGCTGATGACGTTATTAATAATACAATAAAAAAGTATCTACCTATCTATCTATCAATCTGTAGCTGCGTAGCTTTATGCATTTTTTTTTTATCATGCAAATCAGTTTGCGATTTCTGCGCTACTTACTTAAATCAGTTTCTTTTTTTTAGTAAGTTGCGGGTTTTCCTGACGCATTTTGATTGACGTATGAGTAATATGTTTTTGTTGTTTTTAAACAGCGTCAAACTATAGAATTAACAATAGCTTAAGCATACAATTTGTTTGTTTGTTTGTTTGCTTAAGAACTTGTCTTCCAACTGAAGCATTGACATACATAAACAATGTATTATTAAGACTTTGTGTATACAATATACATAATATAGAGTTGTGTATCTAAGTTGATTTTTTTTTTAATAGAAGCGCAGCTGAAATTGGTTTTGAAGTTTAGTTAAATTCGTAAAAAAAGGTTTGCAACAGGCAGCAGCAGGCGGTACATCGAAAGTTAAGTCGTTGTTTCGTACGCCATATGTATAAGAAGAACTCTGAAACTATAAGCGTTGGAACCTTCTTCTTTAAGTATTTAGTTGCTGCTTTTCTTTCTATAGCTCACTTGTATGCTATGCAGGTGCTAACCCCTTATTTCTAAGCATGTGTTGGACATTATCATGCAAACCTACTTTTAATACTGAGTTTTTGTATGAAAAACTTTTTACTTTTGTAGCTAATGTTGCTAGAAATACCAAATTTACACTTTTTTGCATTAATGCTTATAAAATATGCCATTTAACTACAATTCGAACCACTTGCAGGTGTAGCCCTCATACGAATCTGTTTCATTTTTTATAGTTTTTGTATGAAAAAGATTTTATTATTGTTGCTAATACAACTAGAAATGCCGAATTTTGTGTATTGCGCGTAAATTTTAGTAAAATATTTTATTAAGCTAAAATTTGAACCACAAAAAGTGGTGGTCCCCCTACAAAAAGTAAAGTCGATATGAAAATGTCCGTCTGTCTGGCTCTCCGTATGTACAAAAAAAAACTTCGTAACTATACGAGTTAAAGGCATTAAATTTTAGATATTTAGATGCTACTAATTCTTCTATAGCTCACTTATATTCAAACCAGATGGAAACACTAGCAGGTCTAACACTCATACAAATCTATACCATTTTTCTGAGTTTTTATATAAAAAAAAAATTATTTTTAGTGCTAATACAGCTAGAAATGCCGAATATTATTTTATTAGGCTAAAATTTAGACCACAAAAAGTTGTGGTCCCCCCACCAAAAAGTCAAGTCGATATGAAGATGTCCGTCTGTCTGAACAACAAGAACTTGGTGACTATAAATTGTAGAGGCTTCAAGTTTGAATATTTAATATATCCTATACGCTTTACAGTAACTTAGTGTTTAATAAATTGTCCAAGCCGTCTCTAAGAGCTAATAAAATTCAAAACTTTTTTTGGGTTTCTAAGTTTTTGCATGAAAAAGCAATTACATTTCTTTTTAATTTAGCAGGATATGTCAAATTTTATGTATCTTTGTTTAGAATTCTAATCTATAGCTTCATATCGAACCAAGTTATTCCCAAGTTTGACGACAGAATTCCGGAAAGAATGTAAAACTAGATCTAAAGCTTGAAAATGGCCAGAATTCGTTTCATAAAATATTTCAAAAATTTTGTTAATAAAAGTTTTAGAGCACACTTTCTATTAACCAGATACATTTCTAAGCTGCACATAAAACCCGTCAATACTCTTGCAACTTACTTCAATAAACCATTAGACATGGCTATTTCCACTTAATACAATATTAAACTACCACATTTTTAAACATCTCCTGATACATCCGTCAAGCATTGAACTCAGAAACTAAAAATCAAAACAAAAAACCACGCCGCCAATCATAAAATAATTTCAGTACAATTGTAAAATAATATAATTAGTAATAATTCTAATAAAATATATACATTAAAAAGTAGAGAAAAACAAAAACAAAACAAAAAATAGTAAAAATAAATTGCGCTATACCGGAAGTCATTATGCTGAGAGAGAGAGAGACTAGAGACTATAGACTAGCTGACAAATGTATAAATGCACAGAAAAAATTGTACAGACTAACTGACTGACAGATGCTTACTTTAAGTCAAGTTAATTTGTGCGGTTAAGAGCAACAAATACTTGTAGATACATTGCAACTATAAACTAACAACAACAACAACAACAAGAAAAAACTAAACAAAAAGACTTTAAACTATTTGACGTGTTTATGAACAATTTATAAATTGCATTCTAATCGCTTTCAAGGTCTACCAATACGAATTTCAAATGAAATGCAATAAAGTATCTAGATACAAATATAAGTAAAAAAAAAAATAAAATAACGCAAGAGTTAATCGAGTAGCTGTAAAATAAAAATTAGTATGCTTAGATTTTTTGCTTGTTTATATATTTTTTTTTTATATATATTATGGCAAGTTTATGGCAACCTGCTGACACAATTATGCGCAATATTTTCGCAGCACCCTTTCCCATTTATAGTGGCGTTCCAATACAATTTGTTCGACATTTATTACTGCACTCAGTTGTACATTCATTCAATTACTCATTCATTCATTCATTCACGTTCAAATCAATCTAATTCATTTGCAACGATTTATTGAAAGTCAAGTGTGCTGGCTGGCTGTCTGTCTGTCGCCAGACTACAAAATCGATTTCGTTGTCGACAATTTGAAAGGGTTGATTGAACTTAATAAATTATTTAATATTATTATTAAATATTTATAATTACGCTTTTTGCGGTTGCTGTTGTTGCTTTTGTTGTCATGTTTCGTTTAATGAGTGTAACACATTTTTATTTGTATTTAATAATTTTAATTGTTTTAAATATTAATTATATTAATAGATAATGCTATGCAATGCACAAAAAAATTGTTTATATTTAGTTCTTTGAAAATTTAAATTGTATTTGCAGTTTGTATATGTGAAAATTTGAAATTTAACTCAAATCTTAGGCACAGCTAAATTTTTGTTGTTAGATATTTTAGGATGTCCGTCCGTCAGACTGTCTAATCGACAATTTAGTGTAGTCTTAGAGCAGTTATTAAAGTATTTTTTAGCTACTAAACTGTTATATGTTTAATTTAAAATTTTATAAGTTTTGTTTCTTATATTTTTTTCTCTGCAGCGTCTAATATAGTCGTATAACCTTGTATACAGCTTTTAATTGTCTTATATAGTTATCTATAATATTTCACGTGTTGCTGTTCATTTGTATGTATTAAAGCACAGGAAAAAAAGAAGAAAATTAACTACAACATACATGCATAAGTTGATTAGAATATAATTAGTTATTGCATTTAACAGATAGAGTCAGAGCCGGAATATGCAAATTACAAATGGCAACAAAACTGAAAAATCATTCAAATTCAATGTAATTAATTTACAAGCAACAGCAAGAATATATTGCGAGGGTGGCTTAAAAGATATTAAACGATTTTAAACAATAGAATAATGAAAGAGATATAGTACCATCATTCAAGCTTAAATTAATGGTAGATACAACAAATTTGTTGTTTCAAGTTAAATATATTTTACTTGGATTAAAATTAAATGTTTTTCCTACAAAAACCCAGCAAAGTGTAGAGATTTATATGGGCACTAGCACTGCTACTGTTCAGATATGAACATATATGCATAGTTTTATTAGAATTTTGATAAGATAAAACAAATTTGGTGTACTTAGCTTAAAAAAACAAGAAAAACTAAAAGTTTTTCATACAAAAACACATAAAAGGGTATATTTTAATAAGTACTACCCCTTAGAAAGGAGTTAGCACTATCATTAAATACTAATTAACTGAATACTGGACACTAAATACACAAATTTGAAGGTTCTATCTTTCATAATCTCTTAGTTCTTCTTGTTCATAACCAGCCAGACAGACGGACATGCCGACATTGACTTCACTGTTTATAGATGTCTATCACTTATAATATTGCAATTTGTAGCTTAATGGAAAATTTTTTAAAAAAAATTATGCAAAATATATTAAATTCGGCATTTCTAGCTGCATTAACAACAACAACAAAAATATTTTTCATACAAAAATGCGTAACGTTTCGACAGATTTGTATGGGGGCTACACTATACAGTTGTACGATCTCAAGCTAAATGGAATATTTTAAAAGGATTGAAGTAGAACAGACTTAATTTATTATTTCTAGCAAAATAAATAATATCAAGTTTTGGGATTTTGGCATAGAGAAATATTATCTTTATACTGGCATACTTAATTTTTTTTGCCGATTCGTACAAAGAACGAAATCTCTATTTATTACCGTCTCTGAGATACTTTCGTTCATACGGACGGACAGACGGACATGGCTATATCGACTTCTCTATCATTACTGACCATAATTGGGGTAACTTTGGATTGTCTCCGGCAATTATTTTTAACTGTAACATACATTTGCACAAAACCAATAGGCTCTTTCTTCGGTAGAGGGCACACAAAAACTGAGCATAGGAAGTAGGTTTGCATTGTGTCAATCTCTTCCTTAAGGAGCTTGGGCTGGACTTGTATTGACTACAAGTGATCTGAAGTAGCAATAGGAGTACCTAAATATATAAACCGTAAGCCTCTAACTCTAATAGTCTTGAAGTTCTCGTTGTTCATATGCATAGCCGGATAGACGGACCTGTCTATAGCGATTTGACGTTTGTTGTTATTGTTTGTTACATCTTTCTCCCATTTTTTAGAATTAAAATTCTGCTAACAACTTAAATATTGAAGTCTGAACATGAATTAGTTGTTGATGAGTTTAAATTTTATAACTTTGAAGTAGTTCCTTTTGGTATTCAATTTTACAGTATTTAAGTAGTTCCTAATTATATTCAATTTTACATCATTGAAGTAGATTCCTATAGGACTAAACTTTAATCATTGAATTAGTTCCTTATGACGTTCAATATTACAACATTGAAGAACATCTTTTTGGAATTAAATTTAAGAACATTAAATGAAACTCCTTATGGGACTAATTTTTATAACTTTAAAGTAGTTCCTTAAGTTAATTCCAAAAAGTTTTGACAATCCACCAAAGTAGTATGTGACCAACTCTCATACCATTTCCTGTAACAATTTAAATAAACAATTTAAATAAAATAACTCATTGAAAGACAAACGCTAAACTTCATCATGATCCATCAAATAGAAATAAGTATAAACTTCGTTAAATCGGCTGCCGGTCTTTCAGCAGCTTCTCCAAAGTTTTTATTTTATTTTCTATTTCTTTTTTTTTTATTTTCATTGTATTTCTGCAAAAAAATTTATTCACAAAATTTTATTAATTTTTAATAATTTTTTTTTTTTCTTCTATTTTGTTTACAGAATTTCATCAACTTGTTTAGTCGTTTCTCAACTAAAACGTGGTGCATCTTTGACCTCAAACCAAATTTCCGCAAGGTAAGTCGATTGTTTATATTGATATAGCACATGCGGCATAAGCAAAATAAATTTTAGTTTAAATAAAAATTTTAAAATGATTTAAAAAAAAATTTGTAATCGAGTGTATATGACCACCAAAAGATGGCGTGACGTACACCAAAAAGTATACATATTTTCTTGAACGGCTGTGTCGATATAGCCACATTCGTCTGTCCGTCTGTACAGCAGTTTGTGTATTGTGTAAAGAAAAAGATCTTCGAAATTTTGAAAGGTAGCTCCTATTATTTTGCGTTATTGATGCTTTTTATCCATATGCAGATCAAGTGTTTAAAGTTTTTAGTAAAACCAAAATGTTCTCCCTTGTCTAATGGATCTTACTTCTCACGATCCCATTACCATGTACAGCAAATTACATCGCTGTACCTAAAAAGGATGCAAAGATATGAACAATTTTGTTTATCGCTTATATGGGGATGAAATGAGGCATGCCTCCTTTGATTTTAACAAACAGAAGCCTATGTTCTTTTCCAACGTCCCAACTATTTCTCTATCAAATTTTATACAAATTGGTTGAGCAGTTTAAGCGTGATGCGCGCACAAACAAACCCAAATTTGTATAGATTAATTTTTTTTGTTGCTATATTTCTTATATAAAATTGGTTTTCTATTCACATCGAAGTATATACATATATACATATTCTTAATCAGTTTGTTGCAAGAAATGAATCTAGCTATGTCCGTCTGTCTGTCTGTCTGTCTGTCTGTCTGTGTTTTGCTGCACGCTTTTGTATACACATATTTGAGTTATATAGTAATTGATTTCTAGTAAAGTGAGTTATTTTTGCGTTAAGCAGTTGAAGTATACATATTGATATGCCACGCTCATTTTTTAGGATAGCCTTTATGCAAAGCCATCACCTGCTTATGTATATTTGTATAAAAACTTGCTTTATTTTAGACAATATCAGCTTGAAAGTCGAGGCTTATTATTGCCTCCAACTTCACATACACATACTAATAACCCCAGAATCAAAGGATGATTGTGGCTCTCAAGAAGACGGTTGACAGAATTCGTCAAGTATATATCCGTTCATATATTTCTAAACATCAAAAGTAGAGACGATATAGACATGAAACAGAGATAGATCCTACAGCTAGACTCTACTATTGGCTTTTAAGCTAAAATATATTTAAAAAAAAATCCTAGCCAACCCACAAATAATATAAAACTTTACGCTATATATTCTATGAAGTTATGTATGATTTATTATCTTCTTAATAATACTATATCATTCCATAATAATAATAATAATAATAATAAATGATAGCTATTAACAAACTTAAACTATTTTGCCTTCTGGTTAACCGCAAATTTAGTCAGACATTGAATTACCGGATCTTAATTTTTAAACATATTAATTATTTACTAACCACCCACCCACCAACATCAAGCGTACGCTTTGACGACCTCGAACTTGTACAAAATTGTTAGACGCCCACTGACCACGCCTACCAGCGTCATGTCAGTGTTTGTTAAACGTGAGAAATTTGACTGAGAATTGCATGTGAAAAAAATTAATAATAACAGTTAATCTTTACAGATCGCTATTCAAAAAAAAAAAAAAAACTATTTTCCTTTATTTAACAAATTGAATTTTCCGTTTTTTATTTTTCTTCACTGTGTGTGATAAAATGTTTGTAACTTTGTATAAAACAATACTATTTAAAAAATATTACACATAGTTAGTTACATATGACAATTAGACTGTCATAAACTATTGGAAGAAAATAAAAAAAAAAAAAAAATAGAGAAGAGTGAACGAGATAGACTACAAAATTAACACGCAATTGTGAACACAATGTTAATAATAATAATAATACTTATTAATTTTAGTAATAATAATAATTAGTGCTCAACGCTACATGTACGCGCTATAATAAAATCTGAAGAGCATTCGTATAACGGCAAGGTAAACTGTTAACAATAGACCAGATTCTCAACTTAAATATGCTTATTTAAATCTATTACAATGTAATCTGAACTATGCAAATCATATATAAGTAATTTGTAATTGGTTATATACACGTAGCTGGATTTTAATATAACTGTACGTTGCCGCACGGAAATTTTATGTGGAAGATATTGAATAAGAAACATCAAAAAGCATGAAAATTGCAAGTTATAGTTGGAGCAATTTTTTTCGTTTTTTAATTTTTGCACATATATTTAAGCATTTCTGAACTATTATGCACCTAAATAGTTGATAGAAACTTTAAAAAAAAAATTTATTTTGCATATATATTAAGATTTTGTAAAAAAAAAAAATTACTTTAAAAAAATTTCTTAACAAAATCAAAATTAATTTCGAAAATAATATGTTGCCCAAAGTTTAATATTTTTTAACGAAAAGCTGGCAGCTTTATGCAGCAAATTAAGCCAAAAAATATAAACCTCAATGGAAAATAACGGAGTTATAGTCATTTAAGTGAAGTAAGAAAAAAAAATTTTTTTTTCAAAAAATACAATTTTTTTTTTATAATTTAAAAACTAAACAATATAAAGCAATTATAAGAAATTTTTTGCACTTTAATTGAACTATATAAAATTTTACTTGCATAAATAAACGCAAATTTGTAACTAGTACTATTTATTGATGCATAAAATTTTATAAATTTGTCATGCTTAACTAAATATAATAATTACATTAGACCTTAAAAATCTGTTAGCTAATATAAACGAAAACAGTTTTAGTTTAAATACTACGTACAAACGTGCACAATATTATTTTTCTTATATAATAATATATTTCGCGTATTTAAATAATATATTGCAATTTATTATAAAGTCTGTTGTAACGAATATAACATGCAAAGCCCAATTCTCTTGAACATATGCAAAACAATATGCCTGAAGCATCATCATTTGTGGCCTTTAGGTACTCACGTCAGTTCCGTTTTGAATTTCATGCCGTGCAAACTTGTGATTCGCAAAGGTTTATTGCATAAAAAAAATAATCACAAAAATTTGTTTATTAAATAAAAATAAACAGTGAAACTCTAAAAATTCGGCAGAAAGCCTTTAAAACTGTCAGCTGCTCAGTGCAAATATTGTAAGTAAACGTCTAATCCAAAATCACGCCAATACAATAAAGAAAAAAAACACCAAATCACAACCCTAATCAATATTAAATTGTTTATTATTATATAGCGTTATAAAGTTTAAACAAAAAAAAAAAAACAAAAAAATGAGCACTTGTTGTCGTGTGATTAAAAAGCGAGCAGACATTATATTTCAAGTAGCAAATACTATAAATCAGTAATAGCTCTGTATCATAAATCTATAATAAATTATTTCTGGGTTTGTTTTCTGTAGTCTCACATGGCTGTAATCTTTCGATTAAATATGAATGAATAAGTATTGCATATTTCATTAATTTGTATACTATTTCAAAATTTTAATTATTAATAAAAGTCCCGAAAAATGTTCCATATAAGCATTAAAAATAAAGTCTAACGATTAACAAGCAGAATATAACACCATATAATCTTCTACCGACATTTTCCAAAATCAGCCAAACACATGTTTAATAATTTGTTGTGCAGTGTATACAGAACCGCATTTGAAGACAATCGGTTATACAAAAATTTTTTGCAACATATAACCTTCGACAACCATTTTTCTTCTTTTGTGTTTCAAATCAATCAATATATGAATATTAATATGATCTAGATGTCATGGCATAAACTTATAAGAACATAAAACATTAAAAATATTTTTTAAACTGACTGCGAATTATAAAAACTTTTAATTTAAAATCTTCGTTAATAATTACGAGGCACAAATATTTACTTGTGTAGCATATGTTGGCATGCTTTTAAAACCTTAACTGAGCTGCAATTCACTGATTCTAAAACTCTTTATTAAATAATAAGGGACTCTTAGTTTTTTTAGGCATTGGTCGAAGTAACTCGAAGATCCTTTTATATTCAAAACTGTTTATGTTACGCTTGTTCGTACTGTCATGCGCCCTCAGTACAAAAAAAGAATCAAGTTAGTATTAAATCAATTCAGAAATAATTTTTACTCTTTACACTTCGTTCTTCGTAAGCTCGATTGGACTCCCCACCCAACAGTCAGTCAGTGTGCCTATGTCCGTCTGTCTGATTGTATGAACGACCAGAACTTGCAGCTTATAAAAGATAAAGGCTTCAATTTTAAATAATAATATGCTACAATTCCCACTTCAGATCAATTCTACTAAATGAGTGTATTATCCCCCCATCCCTCAAGGGGACGTTGGCAATTTTCATGTAAAACTACGCCTCATACCAAGTTTTTGTATGTAAAACAATTTATTTGGGTTATTTATTTTGTTAGAAGCACTAAATTTTTACCACCTTAATGTAATACTTATAAAATATTTTATTAAGGTTCAGATCGTATCACTGGGGTTGCCTCCATACAGATCTGTTACACCTTTCTGGGTTTTTGTTTAAAAAAAAATATTTCTTCTTCTTGTTAATTCAGCTAGAAACGCTGAATTTGATGTATTTTGCAGCGAACCTAATAAAATATACCATTAGAGTCTAAATCGTATTACTAAAAGAGGTGGTCCCCCTACAAAAATTTAAGTCAATAAAGACATATCATTCAGTCTGTCTGTCTATAAACAAGAAGTTAAACTTTAGAATAATAAAACAGGGGTTGCCGACCGGTTAGTCCAGTCGATCGTGGCAAGGTAAAAAATATAAATGCGTAGAAGAACTATAGTCTATACTATATCGACGGGAATATTAGTCGCGATAAAAGATAGAATCTTCAAATTTAGATATTTAATATTTCCTATACCCCATTTAGCAAGGAAATGTCTAATTAGCGTGTCAACCCCTTACTAAGGGATAGTATGCATAAAAACTTGTCCCTTTTTTCTAAGTTTTTTGAATACAAATTCTTTTTCTTCTTTTTTTTATAATTTTTAGCAAAAAATGCCAAATTTAGTGTATCTTACTTCAGTTCAGGTTCATATCTGACAACTAGCAATGGTAGCCCCTATACAAATCTTTTGCCCCTTTCTGTTGGTTTGTAGTTTAGTTTAGCTTAAGTCGACAAATTTGGTGTATCTTATAATCCCAATAAAATATGCAGACTTAAGTTAGGCTTTAATGTCCCATACAAATTTTAGGTTCAAGGGGGTATACAGGAGAACACGAAGTCGAATACTCTGGATAGCAGCGTACTTTCTTAAGTAAATAGCATAAAACGTTCATAAGTCGTCGATCTAATCATGTCCGTTAGTGAATATAAGAACTAATAACTTTATTTAGATACAATCTTACAAAAAATTGTTCTGTAGAGTTCTTAAAAGATCTTCAAGTTCTACATTTTTTAATAAAATTTCATTTAAACTCTTAAAGATTATATATATAACACCACGCATCTAAAAGTTGCCAATCCAACAGTTCCAAGAAATTTAAAATATTTGATATTTGTTTTTTTTTTTTACTTTATTGCCGTCGATTAACTTCTTCTTCTTCAAAAAAAAACAAGTACATAAACACTAATTAAAACAATTGATAAAAATCAATACGATTTGTTTTTAATTAAAATACAAAATAATAATTTCCTTAAAGTTAGCATAAGCCCAATAAAAATCACAAAAAAATAAAATTAAATCAAATCCAATCCAATCCAATCAGGTCGCGTTGAGAAAATTAATTTCGCAGAATAGACAAAATATTATTGCTATATAGCTTGCTCACTTATACATATAGCGCACTCTTTTTAATATATATACGATTTTTTAATTAATAAATTTTTAGCGCTTAAATAAAGATAAAGATTCAGATTTTAGCCAAACTTTTAACTTATTACATTTTGCTGTTGCTATATCATTTCTTAATCGTACAAATTTCAATGATATATCAACTGTGCGCGCGGTTCAAGTTCAACAGCGATACACGTGGACATCTGATTTGCTGTTGGTGTTGGTGGTTTCTTGAACTTAAACACCATTCTAGAATTTACGTAGAGTATAGAATTCTACACGCTGTCAATAGCCTTCGCACATAGATCTGCCGCTTTTAGATCTCGATCTCGAACGCTCGAGGTATTTTGTTGCTGTTGCTGTTGATTGATATTCGAATAGGCTTGTTGACACAATTGTGCGCAATCTAAATATATACATTAACAGTTATTTTCGATATGCCAGAAGGGAACAGTATGAAAAGAAAGAAAAAATATTAATGTTGCTTGATATGCTTCTCACCTGCACAGTTGACAGCTTTCGCCATATATATAGAAAATACTAAGAAAAACCAAATGATTCATAGTTCGGATTTGTTGTATTTCATTAGCAAATACACTTGAATTTTTTGACATTTTCAAGTTCGATTTCGATTATTTTACCATTAAAAGTTGATGTGCTCGCTTCTTGGCCATTATATTTCCAATTCATTTCGTTTTAATATGCTATTGATGCTGATATTTGTTCTACTAACTGTGATAAGATACAAATCATTGCAGTCAGCATGTTTCATGCGAAATCAATAAGGAAAAAAAAGATTGTAGACAAAAGAAAGTTAAGCAAGCATAAGTAACTTTTTATTTATTTTTTAGAAATAATTAAGAACACTTTCTGATTTATATAAAAAATTATTTATGAACTCGATATACCCTGCCAACTCTTCATTATTTTTTTGTTTCTGCTCAAATAACTTTTCATTATTGGAAGCATTCCTGTGCGAATTTCGAATTATTACTCGTTTAAGTCTTTGCACAGCCCCACGTTGGGCGCCAATTTTTTTTCTGAACAAAAAGTTTTTTTTATATTATATTTTTTTTTAAATTGTATGATTTATAGTTTCCTTCTGCATCGACAAAAGCCGAACACAACTGTTTATGTTTAAAATTTTGATAGATCTTTGTTTTCAACAAAATTTTACTGATTTCTGATTGTATGTAGATGCGTTGTCTGCAATCTTTTTTATTTTAGCGCCAAACATGAATCAGTATTTGCTAAATCAAAGTTGCTAATTGCTATTGTAATGATTTGTATTCAATCAAGGCAGCTAGCTCGTCTCTGTTTGATAAAGCACTGACTGTGACTATGAACTGCTACATTATTTGCTTTAATTTTTGGCACATAATTTAGCTACTGTCTGCTTCTATATTTATTTTGTATAAAGTTTTGGGGAAAATACGTAGTTTTTGTGAAATTATTGAAGAAAAATCACACAAAATATTAATTCATTGGAATTGAAAAATTAATACAAAATAAAATTTATAACTTCCTTACCAAAAGTCTTATCTAAAGCAGTAGTGTTCTACCAAATTTTGCGCCATTTTTATTTTTTATGCATTTTAAAAGGCGCCTGACTTACTATTTTAGTCAATTTTATTCATAATATTTTGCTTAGTATATATTAATTTTGTCGTAGAGTTTGTAACACACAAAAGTTCTTGATTTTCTCTTTAAGATGACTTAATCTAGAAGGTATAACCCACGAGAAATGAAACTGTTTATTAAGAAAAAAAAAAATGCACTCTAGTAACCTCCTAAATATAGGCTTTCTAAAGTTAAATATTTTCATTACATTCATTCCGAATTTCATAATATTTGTTCCACTGTTAACAGTGATATCGCGTAAAGAGTTTCTCTCAATTAGCACCAAAATATATATTTCTGATTTAATAGCAAACAAGCCTTTCAACCTCTTTTTAAGTTTTTTATAGGTTAACTTATATGAACTAAATAAAATTAAACAAATTTTTATTTTAATAAAGCATACAAAATTGAGATATTGTGCTGAAATTTCTTTATTTTAATTGTAAAAATTGATGTAAGCGATTATTTTTCTCCATTTTTTCATATGTATCGGCTAAAAAAAATTGGTAATTTCCTGTTCTTAGCACATGTCCACATTTTCTGGTTACAATGGAGTCTTTTAAATTATATGTGGACCTTTGGCTTGATTGGATGCTTAAAGGTGCCAGCAGTACATTACAATAGCTCAATTGAAGGGTTTATGATTTTTTGGAATGTTTTAATTGCTTTTGTTAGAGAATTTTTCATATAATAAAAAAAAATATTTTTTTAAGTGCACAAAATGTCAAACTTTTTGATACAATTTGATGCAGAAATAAAAGCGAAATGTTTTAAATATTTATAAGATTATTTATTAAACTATATTGATATATAATCGTTCCATAAGGTTTAAGCATTTAAGATTACCTCTTTCACCACATTACCCATAAGTGAAATTATGGTCTATAATTTTAGACAAGATTTTACATACACTGCCTTTCTTTCACTTATGTGCATGTGTAGCGTATTAAACTTTCGACTTAAATGAAGTTATTACCTTCTGCAATTCTCAGTAAATTACCATGATTAATCGAAAATGCGAAAACTGCTGAGATTTAATTAGAATTTATAGCCGAACTTATTGATTTTTTTTACAAGTGGCAATTCCAGTTGCCTGACCGGGCGGTCGGTCGATCCACCAACTAACTAACACCAAAGTTTCTGATTTGGTTCTAATCTAATCTTAATGTATGAGTAGCAAAATGTAGCCGGAACTTTTTTTTTTCTGGTATCGGTTAACTTCAAGCAGCATTACTTGGCATTGATGAAAATTTTGCAAAAAAAAAAAAAAATAAATATAGTACCTAGTATCAGTTTCATTGAGTACAAAGCGTTTATTTTTGGGGATTTTTTATTGGTCATTCTTGTGATTAATTTGATTGGCTGCGTACTGCTTTGATTTCTCACTTTATATGCATATAATAATTTTTATTTAAATTTATGACAGACTTTGTCAATATTTATGACAATTTGATTATACAATTAATTGAGAAATTATATACATATATGTATATCTACTAAGTGAATTTGAAGCGTGTCATATCGGCTTGTCATGTGCTATAACTTTGATTAGTTTAGCGTGTGCCATACAAATAACACTTGTCTGATTATTCCGATTTGTAGATGTTACATTGATTGAGAGTTATCGTTGCACCGATATCTCAAGTACAATTTTGAGCTCGAAATCGATTCTCGAATCGAAATCAAAACAAATCACACATATACATCACACGGTACGAACAGTCTTTATGTAATCGTGTAATACGATAGAAACTTTGTTAACAACGCCAGGAAATATGGTGCCCTGCAGCAATTTCGAAGCAGAGTTCGTTAACTAGCAAATTATTTTACATATTTAATATACCCTACATAGTATATATTGGCTGTGAGTTGATGTATTTTTAATTTGTTACAAAGTTTGCAAAGTAGCTTTTGGGTTTTTCTCCATGCATACATCACAACATATAAAAAATATCATAAACAAAACATTTGAAGATATAAGCTGTATATGTTGAACATTATATAAAAAGCGTGGGACCGCTCATTTTTTCAGTATAACATTCTTCTATGCACGTATATACCATATATACCGCATGTTCCAAATTTTATTTTCTTTATTATATCTCAAGGGCTTCCGAAAATACAAAGTTTGACATGTTGACCAATATATATTGAACTCAATTCTCCATTTTTCTTTATATATGCAACAACTGGCATGCGTCTTCATTAAAAAATTGCTCATATTTGACGATTCTTAAAATTTCTTATAAGTATATACAGGTTATACAGTTTTGATAGAATATTATTACTCATTCAGAATTTTTCTATCTGTAATAAAAGTTTCATCAAAATCGGTTCAGTAGTTTCGAAGATAAAGCCGTACAAAAAAATATAAAAACTCTTTTAAAATTTTCCATACATGCAAATAAAATATACGCTTAAAAATAACTGTTTATTTAGAGTTCACAGACAGACACCTAAATTTTATTTAATTCGATTTTAATGCAGAACTTATGGATTTTTTTTCAAATGGCAATTCTAATTGCTTCATAATATTATTACTCTCTCAAAAGTCCTCTAACTGTCAATAGAAGTCTCATGAAAATCGTCTGTGAATTAAAGTTTTATCAAAATCGGTTCAGCAGTTTTGGAGATAGTGCCGAACAAACAATTATATACTCTATGTAGGTTCATTAGTGCACCATATTATATCAGAAAGTCGGTTCTCCTACATGAAATACTGATCGTAATAGTCAAGAACTCATCACTCATCTAGAATTTCATCTCAACAGCAAAACTTATAGACAACTATATATGCTATAGTTCTCTATAATTAATTCTAATCAAGCCCAAAAATTCCAACTGACAAGTCACCCAAACAAATATTGCGATTTTGAGGATTTTAATTCAGTTTTCATATGTTTTCATACACCCTCAAAAATTGTCATTTATGATTAAAATAATTTCTTTTGGTCAAAAATTCCCACTTCGACTTTGAGAACGGATATATCACGAAAAGTTGTTATTAAGAGTAATTTTTTTTTTTTTAAATTTTTGTTCCTTAAATGTTTTTCCGAAATTACGATAAGAGTTCATTAATGAAAACCGTTTTAGTTGGTTCTTACCGTTTCGTGACGCTCACACACAATAACCTTTCAATATTTGAAGCAATGTAGGTTAGGAAGAAGAGAAGGAACAGAAGAGATATTAACATAAACGTTGCAAAATAAGTGTTACCATGTTTGATTAGAAAAAAAGGGAAGAAGAAAGAAAGATATGAACATATGCGTTGCAACATAAGTGTTTCAATTTTCGTGACGATTTTTTGTCAACCCTCGCGTAAGAAGTTTCATTTTAAACAAGCTTTACACGCAGGATTTTTTGTTGGAACAGAATATAAATTATTTTAATTTAATTTAAAAATGTGCAACGATTTGAAATTTAAATCTAGGCTGATTAACTGTTTGAAAATGGTTAAAATTTTGTGATTATTAAACTTTGAATACATAAAATGAACAAAAAAATAAAAATTTGTTTAATTTAATTTAAAATTAGAAATCAAAATTTAAATTGATTAACAAATTAAAAATTATAAAACTTTTTACTTCATTATTTGACATATTTTGGACACAAAAAGGGACTAGAAACATAAATTTTTTTTTTTTTTAATTTAAAAACTAAAATGGTTTCAAAACATAAATTAAACTGATTAATAGTTTAAAAATGGTTAACATTTTTTCATCTTTATTTGAAACACTTTGGATAGAAAAAAGGAAATGAAAAAGAATATTTTTTTAAATTTAATTTAATATAAGAAATTAGAATTTAAACTGATTAACAGATTAAAAACGGTTAAAACTGATTCAGCTTTATTTGAAACACTTTGTATACAAAAAAAGAAGCAGAAAAAAATATTTGTTTAAAATAATTTAAAATAAGAAATTAAAAAACTGATTAACAGATTGAATTGTGAATGGTGGAACTTTTTCGTCATTATTTAAAGTAAATAATATGAATTTTCTAGTATTACTTATTTATATATTGAAACTTCAAACTAAAACAAGAAAAATTGAAAAGAATTTTTTTTTTTTGTCGCCTGGTTGCTTATAAAACCTTACCGTTACTTAAAACAAAAATATTTGAAAGTTAGTAGCTGTTAATTTAAAACTAAAAACTAAAAAAAGAAACTTCATATAAAGCGTACAAAAGCTTCGTGGTGACCTCTGTTGTTTTTATTTTTTTTTATTTTTTTTTAATTTTTTTAGCACTAAAGCTTATTATTTTTATTATTGTAGTTGTTGGCTGTTTGGTTGATTGGTTCGATTCGTCTTTGGTTTATTATATATTTGTTTATTTATTGCCTTTTGTAGTAGTATTTATTATTATGATTATTAGCAACTATTATTCATCTGATAATTCGCATGCCATACCTTTGCAATGCGATACTTCGACGCCATCAAAACGATGATCATCATCATCATCATCATCATCAGCATGATCATGATCATTATACGAGTATTATCATAGCCAATATCATTATCGTGAACGTCATCGTTGTTTGACTGCTGCTGTCTGTGATTTCAATAATCGTAGTCGGAAATTTCGGACTGGCTGGCTGGTTTACTTTCGGTTTAAAATTCGCACGCTGTCGCTGTTTCTTGGCATTGTGCATTTGGCCAGTCAGTGGCACGGACACGGACACGGAACACTACAATCGAATATACGGCTTTATCGAAAACAATATTCCGAACAAACGAGTCGAGTGAAAGAGTTTCAGTGGCTCGATTATAAAAATTAAATAAAATTTGCACATCTCAAAAAAAAAAAAAAAACCTTAAAGAAACATTTGTTAAAAACTTTGAATTTGTTTTCTTTTTTTAAAGTTTTATTTATTTTTTTTTTTTATTATTTCAATTTGTTTATGCAAAAACTCTGCGCACGCGTCGCATTTGGTCGCATTTTATTATTTAAACATTTTGTGTAGCCAAGACTTGGTTTTGAATAACTTTTTAACGAAAACGAAACCAAAAAAATAAAAAAATAAAAACACGCTCGAATTTGTTTAAATCGATTTGTTTTAAGTGTATCTGTGTGTGGATATTTTATTTTTTTTTTTATATAATTGTGAAATTTTTCGCGGTTTTCTCAAAAAAAAACCGAAAAGTAGCAATTTTATGCACAAAAAACCCCCAAAAAAACAACAAAAACAACAGCGGCGGCGGCGGCAATTAAAAGTTTTGTAATATTCAACAAGAAAACCAACAACAGCAAAAGTGAGTGCCTAAGTTTCTAGAGCCGACTTTGAGTTCGACTACAAAATTTTTGAGTTCGACGCCTTGTCCACTAATATCAAAAAAAAATAAAAAAAAAATTAAAAAAAAGAAACAGCTGTGTGTTATTATAGCACATTATAGTACATAAACGTGAACAAGTTTGTATCTATTGATTGTTTTTACACGTATTGGTATTTTTAGCTTTTTTTGCCAAAAAAAAACGAAACTAATTTTAGTATTTGAAAATAGTATCAGCGCCGAAACAATGAGTAAAGCGCTGAAGCTGAAGCCAAGACAAATTACAGGTTTCGAAATGTGTTTTTCCTATTTTTTTTTTTTTTTATTTTTACGTCGTTTTCAATTTGGTTTTATATAAATAATGAAATCATTATATGTAGTTAAACATAAAATAATAGTTTTAACAATAATAATAGTTACTACTATAAAATAATGCCAGAGCACACTTTTTCGCATGACAGGTCTAACTTTGAAATTTCACTAATTTTATAGCAAGTAATTACAGCGTAAAATTTGTAACAAACGTTGATCGTATAGCAGCTTCCTACTAATGAAAATTGAAAACATTCTATTTGTAAAATGTTATAGAACAATTATAGCGTGCGAGTTGCTATAAAAAGCAGTGCATTCAGTGCAAAGCAAAGGGCAGTGTACTGCTATAATTTTTAAACTTTCATTTAAGGCAATTTAATGCGTCGAAACAAAGCAATGTAAAAATATTTATGTATAATATTTATTGCAGTCTTTTTTTTATTATTTATATAACTGTATAAACGTTTAATAATTATAGCAAACTGTTTTTTTTTTTTTTCTAGTGCATAAAATGCAAATTTCATTAAAAAGAAATTAGTTTTTTATAGCAATTGAAAGGAGTTTATTAAAATTGTTAAAATTATGGCAACTATTTGCTATAATTTGAGAAAATTTCTAGAAATATTTTAAAAGTAAAAGTTTTATAAATTCATAGCAACTCTAACATGAAAAAAATTATTTACTTACGTAAGTAATTTAAAAGAGTTTATTAAAATTATTTAACCAAATTTCGTAAAACAAAATGCAAGACAAAATTTAATAAAGTTATAGCAACTCTAATTATTAAAAAAAATATTTATTTGAAGTAATTTAAAATAGTTTATTAAAATTGTTAAAATTTTAGCAACTACATATTTGCCATAATTAAGCCAAATTTCTTTACAAAAAAATTTAATTAAAAATTTTATAGAGTTAAAGCAACTTTAACACTAAAAAAACGTTTATTAAAACTGTTAAAATTATAGCAACTACAATTTAGGGACTCTATATATGCTTATGCATTTTAATTTTTAAAGTTCTGTTGTAGTAATGTTTAATATTTTATATATTAAATTATTTGCTAAAAATTTTTAAAATATTTTACATTATTAAAAAACTATTTGAAGTTTACATTAAAACATTCGAAAACCAAAATACTTTATATTTGCTATAATTTTTTTTTTTTTTTTTAATATTTTACATAATAAAAAAAAAATCTTTTTATAAAAACATTTGAAAAATTAAAAATTAAAAAATTAAATATTTGTTAAAATTTTTTTTTAAATTACAAAGAGCTTTTGTTCAAACATTTAAAAAAACTAATAAAAAAAATATTTCATATTTGCTATAAATTTGTTTAATTACAAAAAGCTTATTTTTATAGGCAATAAAAATTTTAAATATGTATAAAAACATTTAACTTGAAACTTAAAAAAATTATGGCAAAATTATAGCATCTTTTTTTTTGTTAATACAAGAACTAAAAACTATAAAAAACTTAATTATACCTGTTGAAGTTTTATAAGTACTTCAAGATTAATAATAAATTTATTATTTCTATTTATTAAAACAATGTGAAAGTAAAAATCTTGCCATAATTTTTTTTTAAATTACAAAAAAAAAAAACAGTTTAAAGCTTATTAATATATATGCTATAGAAATTTTATTATAGCAGCTATTATGAACTAATTTCAAACCAGTTAATTTATATTTATTTAATATTTAATATTAAAAAAATTGTTAAAGTAAAAAGAACAACTAATTGTTATAATTTTAAATATTAAAAAAAAAAAATTAAGTCTTCTGATATACAAAAATATTCAATAGAAATTTAAAATATGCATAAAAACAGCTAGCTTGTAACATTAAAAAAATTATGGCAAAATTATGGCATCTTTTTTGAAACATAAATTAAAAGCTTTTATTAATTTATGTCTATTTGATTAAGTTTTTTTAAGTATTGTCAGAGTCATATTTATTTTATTGTATATACTTAATTAAACATTATATATTAAAATATGAAAAAGTAAAAAAAATTTGACTTACATTTGCTATAATTTTTTTTAAATATTGTATAAAAAATTAATTTTAAGCATTTCAATACACAAACGTATACAAAATAAGTTTAAGATATGCATGTAAGAGTTTAATTTAAATAAAAAATATAGAATTATGGCATTATTTTGCTATAATTTTTTTTTTTTACTTAAAGTAAAATTTATTTATAAAAATATTATGTATGATTGCGTAGTTCTCTTTTTAAAGTTCAGCTGTACAAATTTTTACTCACATTTAAAGAACTAAATAAAAATAAATGCCGTATTTGAACATTTGAGGCCATTTTTTTTTTTTTAATTTCATTAATAATATTATTAAGTATATTATTAATTATTTATTTAATTATTATTTAATTAGTATAAAAACATTTGCTTTCTAAAATTTATGTAAAAATTTAGCTTTAAACTAAAAAATATTTTGGCATACTTTACTATAATTAAAGAATTTTTTCTTATATTATTATAACAACTTTTTTTAATAATTATATTTGTTTAAGCATTTTTTTATACTATGCAGCAGTAATATTTTTTATATACATATATTTTGAAGCTGATAAAACAAAACAATAAATAATAGAAAATTTTAAGCCATATTTGGTATAACTTTTTTTTTTTAATTAAAAAAATAATATATAAAAACTAAATAGCATATATATATATATATATATATATATATATATATATGCGATAGTTATACCTATAAAAAATTAATTCAGCTATCATAAAATGTTTTTTATTGTTTTGCTATAATTATAGCAACTCCTTTTTGAATACATAAAATATAAATTTATAATAATTCAATTATATTTTGTTTAATTCTTTTAAAACCATAAATTAGAACTTGCAGCCATATATGGCATAATTTTTTTTTTTTTTATTAAAAAAATTATGGCACTTTTTGCTATAGTTATAGCAACTTTTTGTAGTACATTAAAACAAATTTTAAAAACTAATTTAAATCAAACCGCATAAACTTTAAGCGCTTTCAAGTTTGTAAGTTTTATTTTTAATAAAAAATTTTGACACAAAAAAAACTTAGTTCCCATAATTTTAAGACTGTTAAAGAAACAGCAAAATTTTGCTTATGTAATTAAAACATTTCTCTACATGATTGCACACACTTTTCAACTCACTAAATGCAAAAAAAAACAATCAAAAAATAAATAAAAACAATAAAACGAAAGCGAATAGTGTGTATGCAGCCTTTTTTGTAGCTTTAACGAGCATTTTTAGTGTACTATAGTGCACACCATTACACACACACACACACACGCATGGAGAACATTTGAAAAAACGTGCTTGACATAATATTTAAAATAAAAAAAAAATTTATTGTATACAAAACGTTTTAATTTTAAAACATTAAGCTTTATAGAATATAGCTTGTGTGAGACAAACACGTGATCTAAAGTACACCATTGTGAATGATAACTTAAACGTTTAGAATGCAATACAAAACAAATGAGTAGTTAAAGCTATTCATTTTTTTTTTTTTTGTTTGTTTCAATATGTTTGTAGTTACAAAAAAAAAAACTATTTTTAATTAGGGTTTATAAGAAATAACTGCCATGTGACTTTGTCAAATGTGCACGAGTGATGCATGCAATCAGATAAAACAAATACTATATAAAAAATTTTATTGTTAAATTAAGAAACTTACTTGAACGCATTTATATTTATTTGGAAAAATTATTTCAACATTTGTAGGAAAATTTTTTTTTAATTTTTTTTTTTGTTTGTACAAATTAGCAAATAATAAAATTTTAAATCTAGATTATATGTCAATAAATAATTAAAAGGAAAATCCCACAGAAATATGCGGTAATTTGTTGTTGTGACATATGCGCACTCGACACATCATTAGTTAATTAATTCGCCATAATTTTATAGCAAGTGTTGATAGTTTTAATGCATGTTTATTGAGAAGCTGTAAGATTAGGGTTTTTTATTTTTCTCTTATTTCTTGGCATATCTATAATTTATTATTAGTTGTTGTTGTTCCATTGAATGCGGTTTCCATTGAAGCCATAATTAGTCGTTGTAGTTAACAAAGAAAGCAAAATACTTAATTGCAGTTAGTGCTACTAGCTATAAAATAAATTATAGCAACTGAAGAAAAAAAAAAAAGAATATAGCAAAAGTCAAGTCTAAAACAAAAACTACTCGATCAAGTTTGTTTATTAGCGTAGTTTGTATAGACGATAGATATACAAGAATGTATTATATGAACCCTTGTTAATGTTTTTATACAAAAAAAAAAAAATAGTAATTTTTTTTCACATTTATGGGAAGTTATTTTTATGGTTTTCGCATTGAAAAGCTAACAAGAAAAACGGCAAAGTCGTTGATTTAAATAATTAGCATTAATTTTTTTTTACAATGATTTCGTTGTGACTTCTGGTCTCTGTTTTTCTATATCTATTGCACTGTCTACATGTGTGTCGATTTATTACTACTTCGAGATCTATGTTACTGCGTCAGTTTAACTAGAATGAATTCTCAGCATTCGTTATGCATATGCTATAATAATTATAGCAACTTGCGCACGCGAGTTTAACTGTCATAAAAAAAACTAATATATATTTAAATAAAAAAAAAAAAACGTAGATACTACTCGTTTGTTAATGCTAAGATATCAATCGATTTGTCTATTTTTTTTATTATAGCAACTCATTATTTATGCACAATAAATCATTCAAAATCATAAAAACAAAAAATAGCGCCGTAAAAATATTGTCGTAAAGAAAACGTAGAGCTTTGTATTTAAAACTGGCTATGATCTACATAGACAAATATGTTGTGTAGTCAAAATAGCAAAGAATAGTCAAATATTTGGCATATAAAATTATTAAAGCGGTTAAAATGAAGGAAAAAATGCGCAAAATATATAAAAAAAAAAAATAGACATATGTTTAGCATAAATAAATATTAATTTAGAAATGAAAAAAAAAAATATCATATTTTTTTCTTTGATATGACGCTTGAATTTTAAGATTTTTATTTTTGTCTTTTTTTAATTTATACAAAATTTGTACCGAATTTTTTTTTCTGATTTTTTTTTTAAATATATGTTAGATTGCTATAATATTTCATTTTTTTTTTTTTTTTTCTTTATTAAGCTTTCCTGTATGGCAATTAATTTTGTGTGGTTTCTAAATTTATAACTTAAGCTGTACTATAGTTAGTTACCGTTAGTTATGAGCTTATAAGTTAAGCAATTTAAAAAGGGATTATATACAAAAAAAAAATTAATTTTTAGAAATTAATTTTTAATAAAAATTTAAATGAAATGAAAAACCATTAAATGACAAAACTTCTGCTAACTATTTTCTGAGGTAGAATTTGTATTTTACAATTGGTTTCTTGGGATTAATGAACTGTAATATAATATTTAATTGAAAATATCTTTGTAAAATTTCAAAACTAAATCGCCACATAGCGTACGCTCAATATAGCTATATAGTTTAACAGTTATTTAACAGCTGTTAACAATAATTTTGCTTAATAGCTTTTGTGCAGAAATATTTACTACAATTGCAGCACAAAATTTAATCAAAAATGAATACGAAATTTGTTAAATTTTTGATTTTTTAATATAAATTTTTTTAAATTAATTTTATAATATGGAAAGGACTTAAGAATTTATGTTAAGTTTGGTTGTAGTAGATATTTAAAAGTCCTTTCTATAATTAAAATTATTTATGCGATTTTCAGCCTAAAATCCGCCATTTTGAAAAATTTTTAGAGCAAAAATTTTATAGTTTTAATAGTACAAAAAGAATTCAAACAAAATATTTTATTAATACGTCAAGAGCTTAAAAAAAGTATAACTTTCTAAAATCTGAACCGATTTAAGGCTCATAGAACTCTTCTCGGTGTCTAGAACTTAAAAAAAAAAATATTTTTTATGGTAAGACAGATTCTTCACCTTCGCGAATAGTTTTAAAGTTCATTGCACTCATCTTAGATAGTAGAATTTAAAAAAAAACATATTCCAAGGTGATAGTTGCTCCAGAAGCTACATTAGCACTTGCTGCTGAACTCTTGCTGCTGGACACTTGCTGCTGGATACTTTGAAACGAACATATTTCAAACTGAGCTGAGCTGATTTAAATATTTTCTGAATATACTTTTTAATAATAAAATATATGACATTCTTTGCTACAAATTAAAAAGTTTTAATCCATAAATATAATAAAAAAGTAGTAAAATTTGTTGATTATTTGTTTGTTTTCGCATCACGTCAAAGCCACTTATTGCATGCAAAATCAAATTAATGAAATCTAAGCAGCTTTATTATGTGTAACATTTAGCATTTATTTCAGTAAAATTAAACAGCATTGCTAAAAAATATTAATATTTGAAAATTTAAGCTTAAAAATTGCTAAACACAAACGCTATTCAAACTGTTTTTCCAAACATATGCAAAGTGCTACTCAAACTGCAGGATTTTCTGCTTTAATTATAACAGCTTTGTTTTAAACTAAAAATCT
This sequence comes from Leucophenga maculata, assembly GCA_035044805.1. NCBI lineage: Eukaryota > Metazoa > Arthropoda > Insecta > Diptera > Drosophilidae > Leucophenga > Leucophenga maculata. Next base: position 530,915 of record JAWNNP010000643.1, on the reverse strand, counting down.
CATTGAGCAGAACCTTCATCTATTTCATGGAGAGTTTTTATAAAAAGAAATATAAAATAACTGCAAATTTTTACTGCACAAAATATTAATACATTTTTTTTTCAATAATTTGTTTTTTTTTTTTTTTTAATATAATACGCCACAATCGTGCACATTTTATTGTACTACAATTTTCGCTTTTTTTCATAACTCTATAATTAATTGTGCTCGTTGATAAAAATAGCAAAACATAGGCAAAACAACAAAATTTTAATATGCTGCAATTAATTTATACAAACAATCAATTGAAAAACATTAAAATAAAATTAACATTGTTGTTGCTATAATCAAAAAAAAAAAAAAAAAAACAAATTTTTTATATTATAGTACAATACCTAACAATAATCAAATAAATAAACAAACAAGTCTGAACTTGAACTCCAACACTTTGATAAATATGAGAGAGAGGCAGCAACAAATAATAATAAAAAATAAAAACAAAATTACAATACAACAAATATTAATTGTAGAAATGTTAAAAAAAAAAAATTATTATTATTATTAAATTGCATTGTAGTTGGGGAAAACATAAATAATATTAAATGAAAATATTATGAAAGCAAATATTTTTTTTTTAAGAATAAGAAAAAAGTATATAATATTTGAATTTTATTTTTATAAATTATTTAAGCAAAATATATGAAACTATATAACTACAAACTTTTACACATAGGCTCAGAGTAGACATTCATTGCATATGCCTTACTATATAGTAAGGAAAAAACGTTGGGCAGGGGTCATAATGTCTAATACGAGTAGTTTTTTGTCTTTTTTTGAAGCTACTGTACAATATAATAGCAAGATAGTCTAATTAATTATATATGTATATGTACAATCATATAAAAATATATATTATTGTCGTCACACTGTCTGAAGGGTATCTATATTAAATATGTGAAAATAAAAATTGTATCTAAATGTTGAAAGATTGCGGGTGGTAATTGACTGCGTCACAGTTGACTGACACGAACGAACGAACATTTCCACTTTATAATACGACATAGCTTCATTGACAAAGTTGCTAGCCTCAATGGCATCCCCAACAACAGCAACAACAACAATAACTGACAGTGATCCAGTCAACAATCAACGCAGCTCAACTTCATGTTGAATGTTTGTAGCATCGGAAACGCCGCCATGTTCGGTTGTGTGGCACGCTCGCCATCTTCTAACAGCCGCTATTTTTGGACAACAATTATGGCGCAATTTCAATAGCAAAAAATCATTTTTTTTTTTCCGTCATTTATTAATAATTTATTTATATGTTTGTATGTATATATTTTGTATATATTTTAACGGTTGAACAATTGTTCAATTGTTATTTGCAATCATGAGCGCATGTCTTTTTTTTATATAATATTATTATTAATTTTTTTTTTTTGCAATTATTATTTCTATTTTTGTATTTATTTATTATAAACATTATTATCTCGCATTACTAGTATTATTATTGCTTAAAAAAATAAAATCTTTAATTTTTTTTTTTTGTCAACTCATTAATTAATATATATTTTTTTTTTTTTTTAGTTTGTTTTTTCGTTTGTTCAGGCTCAAAACGACTGTGGTATAGTTACTAAATAGTATATATTGATAATAAAAGATAGTACTGGAACAACAATCAAAATGACTGGTTTCAGTAACGCCGGCTTCGAGAACGATGAACCCGTTAAGGTAAGTTTATTTACAAACAATTATAAAAAGTATTTTTTTTTTTTTTTTTTTTTTGCTATTACTAAGTATAAACGCAAAAGTTTAAAAACATATAACGCACGAGGTCGTGCGAAAATTATTTTGTTAATATACAAATTAAGTTTATTATACTACAATGGCTAACTAAATTTTAATTTCTAATTGCAGCAATTAGTTTAAATTTTAGTTTAAAAATCTTTAATTCGGTTTTCAAAATATGTGTGGAAATGAAAACTATAAAGCATTGAAGTTGGTTTGTGAAACTTTTATTAAAAAAAAAAAGTTTACAGTCGACTTTTGTTTACGAAACAGTTGTATTGAAATTTTTTATTAGTAAGGTTTTTCTTAAATTTAAATTACGTAGCCAAAACGGCGACCTAATTAAAGAAAAAAGCTTAGTTATTGTTGCATTTCAAGTGGGAGTGGTCACTTTTTTTAATTTAATTTAATTTAATTTAAAAGCCAAATAGGCAGCAATTGGCAAACAGTTATTTAATTTTTTTCAAGTTAATTGCTTAACAAAGGTTTTGGAATTCAAATCTCACACGGATCTAGCAAGACTTTAAATTTTACATCTTCATAAACTTAGGTTTTTCGAAATTTATTTTAAGCAATTTTTTATTTTAATATTTGCTAACAAGCTAAATACCAGAAGATAGTTTATAAAATTAAAAAAATAAATTAAAAAGAAACATAAAGAGTTGCTGTTGAACTGTTTATTAGTAAGATTGATAGAGTGACTTATATTTAAAGTCAAGTTTTTCTAAATTTTTTCTAAAATTTTGTGGTCGAATATAAACTTTTAAATAATAAGCTTGATAGTATCACTCATAATTAGAGTCGACTTTCCTCCAATTTTTCTAAAAATATTTTCTCAAAAAAGTGGACTATAAATTCTTTATTAGATAGCTTGATAGTATCACTCATAATTAGAGTCGAATACTTGTCCAAATATCTTCAAATGTTATAGAAAACTTGTCTTTACATTTGTTTTAGGTAAGATTAATTGATGATTCTTCTCAGGATGAAGTGAAGGATGAAGTAGTTCAACAGCAAAACTTAATAAAAAAAAATGCCATAAATATCGGCTGAAATTGCTTTAAATATTTGTTCAAAGGCTTCTTCTCAAAGCACTATAAATGCATATATAGCATCCGAAATTATTTATAAACTCAGCTATAACTGTAAATGTATATATTTATATGATAGTATTTATATACAAAAATATTTCTAGGAATCAAATTCAATTTATTAATTATTTATTGTTCAAAAATTACTGAGAAACTAATAAAAAAAAATGCAAGAAAGCCAATGGAATTTGAAAAAAAAAAATATGTTCTCATGCGAATGAACTAGACTAATGCACTGACAAAATTTTCGCACAGTTGACTAAAAATTCATGGAATCAGCTAAAAAATATTATTATTTTTTATGCTTTGTAATTTTATTTTCTGGAACTTTTTGCATTTATTAAAATATTTTCAAATTTAAATTAAATTTAAATTTTCAAATGTTTTAGAGTTTGCTAAATATTAATATTCAAAAATAGATGATCCAATATGGTGGAGAATTTCTCGTAATAGTGTTTGTATCTTACAGATTTTGTGGCTTGCAACCGCTATCAAGAAAGTGGCTTAGATATTGCTTTATTAATTTAAAGGCAAATAGGCAGCAATCGGCATACAATATTAAAGTTTTTTTTAATTTATTGGCTTAACAAACATTTTTTTTTTTTTTTACTTTAGTTCAGTATTTTTGGGCTTTGAACTACTGTGCGATTGACTTGAATAAATCACACAAATATCTTTTCATTTTATGGCGGCTTTAAAATAATTTTATATAGCTTTAGAACTTAAAACAATTAAAGAAAATCGATTATATATGCATTAAAAATAAAATACAGACAGACGGACTTCTTATAGATAAATTCGCTTACTTATATATGTATGCATTGGTTCTTTTGTTCGCATTAAACAATCATTAACAATTGTCGCAACTGTTTATTGTGAACAGCTACATAAATAAATAAATAAATAAATAAAGAAAACAAAAACAAAAACAAAAACAAAATCAACGCGCATAAGTCAACGCACTCAAACTTCAAAGCAATTAGCCAATAAGAATGTGCAAATCTTTGGTAAAATCTTAATTCAAGATTTATGAGATACAAGATACAAAAAAAAACAAAAAATCAAATTTTATAGCCAAAGGCAATTACAATAATTTAATGTCAATGTGTAATGGATAGTGCAAAAGCAAGCAGGATGAAGTGTAGGGGAAAGTTAGTCGCACTTAATGCCCTATAAACAAAAGCGGTCAGGCCACACCCAGCTGCTGGTGGTACTGTAGCCGTTCAAACGACATTTGACAATATCTTCTTTGGTTTTTGTTTTTCATCCATAAATTTCTCCTTTGGCTGTCGCCAAACACAGACAGAGCCAACAGCACTGATACAAAGCTACAGGTAGACGACAGGAGTACAACACGCTTAAAGCCAAATACTCGTTGAATTGCAAAAAAAAAAATATATATATATGTAAGCCGGCACTAAAGTGCAAATACGCGTATCGATTGCCAACTGCCCAAGGTAATAAATAAATAGCACACAGACAGCAAGACGCTGCTCCTAATTGAGCTGATCCAATGCGATCCTCAAGCAACATTGGCCGAGAAAGCCACAGCGACAGAGGCAGCAGCAGCAGCAGCAGCATTACATGCGAAGTTCATTAAGCATCTTGGCAAGCAAACATTTGGCATCATTTTAAACACTACGCCACACTGTACAGTTTATGCAGCTACACGTTCAAAAGTAGACATGTCGGCGGGTAGGGTATCAGGCTTTAGTTATAATTGTAGCAGCAACAACTGAACATAAAAAAAACAAACCAGAACTAAAGTACACAAAAGTTAAGAAGTGGAAAATATGGCCAAGAGCTAAAGACAAAAAAAAAAAAAAAAATAAGAAGAAAAACATAAAACAAATAATTTTTTTTTTGACTTGTATATGCGTATTCGATTACAGCAAAAAATAAAGAACTAAACAAAAGAATTTAAATGTAAATACTACAAGACTTGGCAATACGCTGCCAACTTTCTCAAGCGAATGGACGCGGCATAGCAGACAGATACTATTTCAAGCTTCAGAATAACACAAATATGTATCTTTAGCCGCTTAAAAATAACGAAATTATTAAGAATGCCTAAAACAGCTATGTCCCAACATAGGCAACACGAGTGTCCCAACCTAGAAAATTAACAAATTATCAAAGTTTTTGAATGCTTAAACAAATGAATACATTTATACAAGCTAATTCTCAACAATTTTTCCGAAGTGTATAAATAAAATTAAAGAAACTAAACCAAAAAAAAAAATTAATAAAAAAAATCTCTTATAATTGACTCTACAACATGTACTTCGCCTCAAGCTATTGCAAAATGTGTTAAAATAACAAAGAGTACCCACAACAAACACAAAGAACAAACCGAATAGACACAACAAGCCAACAACAAAAAACAAGAAATAAGTAAACAAAAAACAGATACATTTTTTAAATAAATATTAGCAACACAATTTGAAGCTTCACTTACAAAAGTACAAGTATGAAATGACTAAAAATAAATTCAAAAATTATTAAAGTGCAAAAAAACACCAAACGCCAAATCCAAACTCAAAAGCCACAAGACCAGATTTACTTTACACGCCGGACGATGGGCAGCCGCCGGCCAACTTGTGGACGACTTGTATGATTTGGATTTGTACGTAGTGCGAGTGCGCAGCAGCAAACATAACTTGTATATGCACAGATACATTTACACAGGCACAGATACATAGATACAGCTACAGATACTCAAGTGCTGTTCAGATACATTTTACACATCAAAAGAATTGAGCATGTAAAATTAAATCCATAAAGCGTAAAACAAAAACAAAACAAAAAACTAAAAATAAATAAACAAATAAGAGAAAACTTTTAGGTTGTGGTAGCACCGAAGCTTAAATACGCTACACATTTAATTTAGTGCAGTTTTAAATTTTTTTGAAAGTTTTTAGAAAATTTTTCTGTCTATAAAAAAAATTAAGAAATTATTTTTAAATATATAAAATTTGAAACTTAGATCGGGCTCTAAATTTTATTTTTTAAATAATTAAATAAATTTATAAAAAATTTCTATAAGCGCTATACCTTCTACTGGCCACATTGCCGCCATTTTGACTAGCATAATTATTTTAATCTACAAGCAATATTTCAGACAGACGTACATGCCTAGAATGACTTGCCTTTAGGCATTTTGAATACTTTATGAAGTTTCGATTCAAGCGTTGCAAACTTTTTGTCTTTGTGAAGTGTACAAAAAAATCTGTAAAAATCTAATATTTTGCATTGGTGCAAGTGAGACAGCACGCTTAAAACGTGCCATTAAATTGTACACGGAATTTATGCGTAAAAAATTAACGCGACCAAGTTTAAAAATAAATAAAAAACGCAAATATCTCGTGATTTTATTTAAGACAAGGTCTTTTAATTTTTGTTGTATTTTTTATTTTTTTTTTTTTTTGTGCTTATTTGTTGTTACTAATTAGTAATTAATTATATATAATTAATGTTTTTTTTTTAAGTCTTTGCTCTTCTTTTTTTAATTCTATGCGCTGGTAAGAAAGAGGAAGCCAGTTAAAATAGAGAGTAACTTCGTTGGTGTTAAACATAAAAATTTTTCATAGTTCCACAATAATTATTAATGCTTTAAAACACTTAAAAAAATTTTAAAAATTTACTAACCAAGCCACAAACAGACTTAAATACTAACTGCTCCACACGGTCTAGTCAGCGCTTGGCTCGCACGGTCTAGTCCAGTGTCCGGCACATACCATGCACCACGCATAGGTATTTTTCATTGCCGCAGCGCTGCCTGCACACGTATAGTAATACGATATGTTTCTGTTAAGTCGCTGTCGTGGCGCTGTTATGGCGCTGTTAAGCTGTAATGCCGCTGTTGAGGCGCTGCAAAATGAATCAGTTGCTGTTCAGCCGTTGTTGATGCTGTTATCATTCTGTTATTTCGTACACTAGTACCGAACACGGTCTAGTCAGTGACTAAACACGATGAATGCATAGTTCATCCAAAGCCTAGCTCGCATCAAAGACTATTGCCACAACATAGACGCTATTTTTCTGCCACTATTTCCGCATGATCTATTCAATTGAAAAAAAATTATACTATTGCAGGCTATTGCTTTTGTGGTTACACTCTTTCGGTCTAGTCAATGACTGGTCACAGCGGATCAATGTTCAGCGACTGTTGCAAAGTTGAAGGCGTTTAGAACTGTCCGTTTATAAAAAGGTATAGCAGCATATATTATGGCTGATTAGCTTGTGGTATAGTAGTGCTAATTGGACTAGACTAGTCAGCTAACTAAACATCTTTGATTACTAATACTTTTAATACTTTGTATATATATATATATATTTTTTTTCAAATTTATTTTTAAAATTTGATTTCTTAAACATATTTTTATGTTTTAGTGAAAATATTTTACATAAACCCATAAGCATTTAATAGCGTTTCAAATATTTAGTTAGCTTGCAATGCACATACAGCTGCACAAGACAAGACAAGAGCCATGTACAACGAGGTACATTTTAAAATTCATGTAAATATTTACACAAACTTGCAAAAAAACCAACAAATGACAGTTGAAAAGCATATGCATATAATTTGTATAATAAATATGTTTTTTTTTTTGAAGTTGTTCAAACTGCACAATTTGCATGAATACTTGGAAGCATATGTGGCTGACAATTTAAAATAAACATTAATTAATTTATTATTTATTGAAATTTATGTCTGTTTGTGCGTGCATCATGTCAAAGCCACGCATAGGTTTCAAAATCGAATTATAGAAAATTAAGAAGCTTTATTGTACATAACATTTAGCCTTTATTGCATTAAAATTGAGCTGCAGTGTCAAAAGTTATTAATAAAAAATGTCTAAGCTTAAAAATTGCTAAACACTAATGCTATTCAAACTGTTTGCTAGCACTTTTTGTGCCATTCAAACTGTACGCATTGTAATTGTCTTAAACTGTAGCTATGCATGCTTGGCATTACTACACCATTCATTCGCTCGCCATGAAACTTCTTGAGTACACTACCCCTCATATTTCTAGCATAGTACATCTATACTATGATATATCGAAATCCAAAATATTTTAATAGTCTCCTGAACAAGGTTATTTAGGCTTTGGTGTGTGATATAATTAAGTTAAAGAGGGAGCCAGATTTTCTACTTCATAATATTATATTAACCAATAAGCCAATGAATGAAGGGTACTCACATGCTTAGGCTTAAAGTGTGTTTGAATAGTAGCTAACCTTTTTTAGAAGTGTTCACTTTCTTGACCTTTTGTGCTTACTGTTACTTGCTTCAGAAGTTTTTTCAAACTTGTGTCATGTCTATATTATTAATTTTTTTTTTTAAATATTTTTATTTATTTATTTATAATATTTATATTATTATAAAATATTATTTTTTTTTTTATAGAAGCTAATACAAAGTTGCATATTTTCTTCTAAAATTTTTTTTAATTTCCCCACACAAATCGTGAATACTCTCATTGTATAATGTTAGAGAAAGGCATAATCAATTCAACTGAAAATGTAAAACAATCTTCTACAAAAGTATGGAATTTCATTAATATATACAACAAAACTGTTAAGCACTTTGTTAGATGTGTTCCAGTTCACAGAATTCTGTAGAATTTTTTTTTTCTTTACGCAATATTTGTACAATGACGTTCCTAGACTTAAAATATTACAAAAGGTTTGGCATATCACATTTTGTTTAACTTTTTAATTTACATATAATTCTGCTTAAAAAATTTCAAAAATTAATAGAATATAAACTAAAAATAATAACACGACATTTGCCGTATGATATATAATGTCTATAGTAAATATATATCAGAGAAGAAGAAGTATTTGCGCTGCTACACGCCACCTTTGATTGCCTATTGTATAGATGAAGCATCGACGAGTCTAAAAATTATATATATTTATATTTTAATAATCTATAATTTGAGACAATTGAATTGCATACAGTTTGAGTAGCACGCTTCATATGTTATAGGTTTGAATAGCGCTTGTGCTTAGAAATTTAATTTATATATATTTGAGATTTAATTACTTTTGATTATGCAGTTCGATTTTGTTGAAATGAATGCTAAATTTTACTCACAATAAAGCTGTTTATCTTGTAGTATTACTATTTTGAGTGTAATAAAAGATATGTCAAGTCTATAATTTTATTGTTTTATATATTTTACAACAACAAATAGCAAACCGTGCTGTCAATTTAATATAGCTTATTTTACTAGCTTTTAATTTAACTGTTTTAGTTGTTTATAGTTCAAGATCAGCAATTCGTCAAGTCAATATAGACATGTCCGTCTGTCTGGCTGGCGTTTGAACAAGCAGAACTGGCAGACTATAAGAGTTAGAGACTTCAAGTTTAGATATTTATATACTTTTATTTCTTCTACAGATAACTTGTATGCAATATACATGCCAACACTCCTTTTCTAAGAAACTGTACCATTTCTAAGTCATAGTACCAAGTCACCTTGCATACAAATTAAGTTTCCCTGCCGGTACAGTGCATCACAAACTAAAAAGCTGCATTTCTCTTGTTTTTTTTTTTTATTGTTATAAATAAATTTATTATTTTATAGGGTATTAACGCTTCGATAAAATCGCTTTTAATGCATTTTCATTTGTTTTCTATACAAGTTTTTTTTATTTATCTATTTTTTTTAATACGATATATTTATGCGGCATCTGCTCAAACAAACTTCATGCAAATCGGCCAGTTTTAGTTAGAGGTGTAGAGCTGCTGCCATTTCTAAGATACACACACACACACACTAACACACACATACATAATAGTATAGATAGATTGACTGAGTAATATTGGAGAAGTCAACGTCAGTGCAAACATATCTTAGTTTTAACTGGTTTGCAGCGGATTTTTTTATTATTATTTCTTTTTTATTATTATTTGCTTGTGCATTATTAGCTATTTAGCTATTTTATAATTAATAAGTAGTCGTAGAAATATTTCACTTTAATTTTTATGCCTAATTCGAAATACTTTGAATTTTTCATATTTTTATAACGTATACGCCTAGTGGCATGCGGAAAACACAGCAGAAGTACGTCGTCAATTTCAATTGTGACTTCAAAGGCATAAAAATGTCAAAAAGGCAGAATTATTAACAGAAACAGAGCACCACGAGCCAACATTAAAACCGAGAAATGCAATTAAACTGACAAGTGTAAACCTGTGGCCTGTGTTTGATTTGTCTGAATTGTTTATAAGACAAGTCAATGAGTAATCAAGTGCACGCCGCTAAGACGTGAAATTATCAAAAAAAAAACAAAATAAATAAATTTATATGACGAGTTACTGTGTCTGCTCCTTGACCATACATACTCAGCCCCTTTAAAAAAAAAAAAAAATAAGAAAACAACTTCCCAAAACTTCCATTTGCACAACGCTGCCATTATCCAGTTTGTCTTGTGACGCCTGCCGTTGTTAAAATTTAAAGCGTCGTCGGCTTTTTTTTTTGTTTATTTTTTTTTTTACACAACTTGTACAACTTGTTTCGGCTTAACCCTTCGGCAACAACCCTCAGATATTGCAAAATTCTAAGCCGCAAACAATGCACAGTGCAACTGTATAAGAAGGCATAAAGACATGCGTTTTGCAGTTGAGTGTGTGCAACTTCGAGATACTCTGCAACTTGCTAAAGGCCCTTTAATTGAAGCATTTATTTGTATATATATTTTATACAGTTTTTGGCTTAGGTGATTTATTTATTTATAATTTATTTTATATCATTTATAATTTATTTACTATTAGATTTCATTATTCAATTAGACATATAGAAGGACATATCTAAATCGGCTCAGCGTAGACAAGTCTTATTGCAAATTCAAATAAATTCTGTTTGAAAAATGATACAAATCATTCGAAATCGCTACTTTTGCAGTATTCTATCAGTGACGTACAATTTTATATGACTCTATTTGAATGGTTTCAATATTGTGATTAATCACTTGCTTCATTTTTGTAGATTTGCCATAAATTAGCGACTTAGCGTGAACACTCAGTGAAAAAAGTCTAAGTGCAATAAAATGCCTCATTTTTGCAGCCATTGCACATTTGTCAGCCGATGAAACGAAAAAGCGACACCAAAAAAAAAAAAATCACACACATGCATCTATAGGATTTAAACTGCGAGAAAATGAGTTAGAATACAGATATACAATGTTGCCTCTTATCTTGATCTCCTTTTTGTGCTGTGCTTGGAAGGTACCGAAGGTACAAGAGCCTATTGGTTTTGTGCAAATGTATGTAACAGGTAAAAATAATGGTCGGAGACCTCCCAAAGTTACCCCCTTTATGGTCAGGAGTGATACAGGAGTCGATATAGCCATGTCCGTCTGTCCGTCCGTATGAACGAAAATAGATAGAGACTTCGTGTTTTTTGCATTCGACTAGGACTTCTTCGGATTTTCACAAGTTTATTTTAAAATTTTGCGTTGCATACTGCATTACCTTTATATTACAACAAAGATTCAATAGATTGAATTCAAGCCACTCGTTTCATTTGTTGAAATTAAAAACATTCAGTCTCAATCTTTGCATCGTTGCAATTTTAAACTCAATGAAACGAAAAAGCGACACTAAAATTTCTTTTATTTGTTCAATTAATCATCAGTTTGATAATTAATATATTGGTTTTCTATAGACAAAGTCTGCTCATATACTCATAAATTCCAGACTTACACCTCATTTTAGGTTTTTATATGTAAACCTTTTTTTTTATTTTTTACTATCAACTTCATATTCGATTTGTGCCTGGATTTTTCATATATAAACTAATGTGCATCTTCCGCCAAAATTTTAGGCGTAGTATTATTCATATTTTTGAACATATAGACCAACTACCGATCTATTGTTCATAACTCTCAATTAGATTGTAAGGAATCTAAAATGTGCTTTCTCACTTTTACAGAATATGCAGTCAGTGTAGGTGTATTGTATTGTATTGACAGTGATCCTGTCAATACAAGGGTGTTTCGGAGTGTGTACAGAGGTGTCTACTACTATATACTTTTTTATTCTCTTATAATTATTGAATTATTGGCTATTATTATACCATTTAATGGAAAAAAGTCAGAACCCGCGTTCCAAAAAAAGCTGTGCACACTCTTGTCTCAATTCCTTAAGTTGAGCCTGGTTCAGCCTGAGCCTGAGTCAGTCTTCCCCCATTAAAAAAAGTTGTGCACACTCTTGTCTCTATTCCTTAAGTTGAGCCTGGTTCAGCCTGAGCCTGAGTCAGTCTTCCCCTTTTAAAAATGCTGTGCCATGCTCTTGTGTTAATACCTTTAGTTGAGCCTTATTTTGGTTCTTCAAGTACTTTACTCCTTAAGAAAATCTTAGCTTGTTTTAGCCCTTGATTCGTGGCAGTACTGCTGCTTTGATTTATTTGCTTACATCTGGATACAATTCGCTGTAGTATATCCCTCGAGGACACAACATTAAGCTGATGCTATCAATGCCACTGCTGCTCATTTTCTATCTGCTGCTTGCCTAGAGTGTATTCAGAGAAATTCTACCAGGCACTATAAATTTTTCAGGTTCCACAAATAATTAATGTATTCAAGTTAAGTTGAGTGAAACTTCTTTAGCGGGAGTAGAATAAAAAATCGTCACGAAATTTTAACACGTATGCTGCAACAGATATGCTGTTTGCATTATATCAAACTTCACATGATCATTTGGTCATGTGCTTTATCATTTGGTGGTCATACGCTGCATCCGTTAAAGAGATATTCAAAGTTCCAAAGTTTGCAAAACACGAGTATCACTCAAGAAGTTTCACTGCTGTTTTTCTACTCCTTTATTTCCTAATATTTTACCACAGTGCAACCACTGCATGCAACACTCTGCCTTAAAAAACTAAGACTAACAGTGTGCTGCATTCTTAATGCCAGACTTTCGATGTCATTAAAACTACCCATATGGTCAAACAGGTGTTAAATTGTTTTTATTTTATATATTTCTTGTTTTTGTAAGTTGATATTATTTATTTTGTTGTGCATTCGCAGTTTTGCTTATCTTTTAATTTAATTTAAATTAAATTTTAACATTGGCTTTTTTATGCATTTTTAATTGGGCGCTCGTTTTTTTTTTTTTTTTTTGTTTTTTTTTAAGAATTTTGTTTTTAATTGCTTATAAATTAGTTAGTAATTAAATACTCTACACTGAAATATTTATTGGGCTACGCATGTGCAACATTCTTACTGACAAAATGATATTTCTTGAAGATTATAATAGCCTCGAAAGCTATATAATTCACATGGAATAAAGATTCTTGTGAAATGCTTAGATAATTTCGAAAAATTTCACATACTTTTATGTGATTTAAGAAAAAAAGTCTTAAACAATTTCGAATTCTAAAAACAGTTCAAATTTAAAAGCTTAAAAAAAACTCCTTTAATTTTAAAGGCTTGAAGAAATATACTTAATATAAAATATTTTCAATTTATTTAAGTCAAACACTTGTGTTCTAGAATTCGTTTTCAATTTCTCATATAGCATAATACTCTAAATTGTAGCGTATAAAAAATTCTGTTACGCAGTTTTTTCTTTGCCAAAAAAAAAAAAAAAAATACAGCGCCACGTCGGGGATTTTTATTTTTGCGTTATATATGCGCCATTTATTTAACTTCGAAAGTGCGTCAATAAAAGTAAATATATACATTAAAAAATTGTTTTGTTTTTTTTTTTATTTATTTATTTTTTATTTAGCTAATTTTACTAAATTTACTAAAACAAAAAAAATATGTTTTAGTTTACTTAACAAACCGTCGACAAATTTGCCCTTCTGGCAGCTTTCAATGAACAACTGCTGCCAACAAGCATTGAAAGTTAAAACAAAAAACAAAAAAAATTAGAAAAAACCAAAAAAGTAATAAAAAAAATCATAAGCGTGCAATACATATTAAAATGTTTTATAGCAAACTGTGCCACCCCCTTGAAAGTTGCTGCCACTGTGCCAGTGAACTGTGTAAGCCACTGCTTTCATTGATGTTTTTTGTCTACTTATATTTCTAATGACATCTATTTTTTTTTTTTTATTTTTTTAATTCAAAACATGTGCACAGACATACATAAATAATTAATTAATGTCTGCAGAAAATATTCGACAGAAAAATTCAAAAGATAAAAAGCCAAAATATATAAAATCGAAATATATACAAATTGCAAAAATGCGAAACGAATAATTTACTACGATGTCAGCGTTCACCTTGTATGTTCAATAAGATCCGAAAAACGATTCGATACGATCGAAAAAACAATATAATTTGAAAGTCTAATAGCGTTTTATTAGTTTTCACCCATTTTGAGTTTAAGGGCCTCGTTCGTAGTGTGCACACGCGTATATACATATATATAATACTATATATCATAATATATATATATAAATTAATTTGTCTTGTTTGATTTTGCATCTCATTTTTATTTTTTTTATTTTTTATTTATAGCCAAAAGCTGGTTTTGAACCCGATACAGCATCGCTGCGAGAGAAAGTTATACTCAATCCAAAGGAGAAATGGCGAATCTTGAAGAATATTTCAATCATTTCTGTAGCGTTTATGGTGCAATTTACTGCATTTCAGGTAAAAATTAAAAAAAAAACTATTTGTTTAAATTTACTTTATTTTAATATTTTTGTTTTTTTTTTATAATTTTAGGGCACTGCAAATCTACAATCCTCGATCAATGCCAAAGATGGTCTGGGCACAGTATCACTCAGTGCCATATATGCGGCACTTGTTGTCTCTTGCATATTTTTACCCACATTGATTATACGTAAATTGACCGTTAAATGGACGCTTGTCTGCAGTATGCTTTGCTATGCACCCTACATTGCCTTCCAGCTGTTTCCGCGTTTCTATACACTCGTGCCCGCCGGTATACTTGTCGGTATGGGCGCAGCGCCTATGTGGGCGTCAAAGGCAACATATCTAACACAAGTGGGACAGGTGTATGCCAAAATATCCGATCAGGCAGTAGATGCAATTATTGTACGCTTCTTTGGCTTCTTCTTTCTGGCCTGGCAATCCGCTGAGCTTTGGGGCAATCTGATCTCGAGTTTGGGTAGGTTCTAAGACTTAAACTTAAAAATAAAATTGTATTTAATTATTTTACTCTTTTTTTTTTAATTGTTTACAGTGCTCTCCAGCGGTGCACATGGTTCCAGCTCTACAACTAGCGCAAATTCCACACTTTCACAAGCTGATTTGGCCGAATGCGGTGCCAATTTCTGTACCACAGGCGCCAGCGGACACGGCAATCTTGAACGTCCACCAGATCATGAAATCTTTGAAATCTCCATGATCTACTTGTCTTGTATTATTGCTGCCGTTGCCATCATTGCATTCTTCCTCGATCCACTCAAGCGTTATGGTGAGAAACGTAAGGGCTCAAATTCCGCAGCAGAAATCTCTGGTGTACAATTGCTGTCGGCCACATTCCGTCAGATGAAGAAACCCAATCTACAGCTGCTCATACCGATTACCGTGTTCATTGGCATGGAACAGGCCTTCATTGGTGCTGACTTTACACAGGCCTATGTCTCGTGCGCATTGGGTATACATCAAATTGGTTTCGTGATGATCTGCTTCGGTGTGGTGAATGCCTTGTGTTCGATACTCTTCGGTTCGGTTATGAAATATATCGGTCGCACACCGATTATTGTACTCGGCGCTGTTGTGCACTTCACGCTCATCACTGTTATGCTCTTCTGGCGTCCAAGTCCCGATAATCCGATTATTTTCTATGCCATGTCTGGACTGTGGGGTGTCGGTGATGCTGTCTGGCAGACACAAATCAATGGTCTGTATGGTCTACTCTTCCGTCGTAACAAGGAAGCGGCCTTCTCCAATTATCGTCTCTGGGAATCGGCTGGTTTTGTTATTGCCTATGCCTATGCAACAACGCTGTGCACACGCATGAAGCTGTACATTTTGTTGGCAGTGCTTACGCTGGGCTGTGTTGGCTATGTCATTGTGGAGATCTTGTACAGGAAGAAGGTAAGCCATTTAGTGCACAAATTTCGGTTTGCATTTATTAACAAAATCAAAAATTATTATTTACAGCAACGCAAGGTGAAGAAACAAGAGAAATTGGAGGCTGCCGAAAAGGAGAAGGAAGCAGCTGCCGCCGCTGCTGCTGCAGCAGCAGCTAATGATGGATATGGTGGTGTCGAGGAAACAGATGATGAGCTCGATGATCTCGAAGAAGATATTGTAGTCACGCATCTTTAAGTTGAATGGTTTCTTTTTATTATTATTTTTTTTTTTTTAATTAATTAATTAATTAATATTTTTTGTAATGCCGTCAAGAAATTGTTTGGCGACGGCTTACAACGATTCAGCAGCAAAAACGATTTGAAAACCAAAAACAAAAACAAAAAATTATATCAGAAACTGCTGCATATGCAAAGGTGCAAATACTATGTGTGTATGTATGTGTGTGTTGCCTAAGCTTAAATCCAACAATTGGCAAATGTACACACACACACACAAACTTAGTTTAGTGCTATTAAATAGTACAGCTAACACACACACTAAATATTTATATGAAGCTAAATTTTTTTCTTAACTTTTCTTAACAGTTTCTGCTTTAAGTTAAAAAAAATTTTGAAAATATTTCAAAAAAACAAACTTTCTCTTTTCGCACTTTTTCCCACACTTTTTAATTTTTTTTTGCATGTATATACAAAGCCTATTGCATGTTGGCGCCCGAGCAGGGATTTATTAATATGCAGCTTTGTATATTAAATATGTACATAAACACTTGCAACACTTGTAAATAGTTAAACTTAAAAACAAAATAAAAACAAATATAACTGTACATGCGTGTGTGTGTGTGTGTGTGTACTTGTAACTATGCGAAATATATACACATACATATACGTATATAGCTGCGCTCTTTGTATCTGTGTAAAACATTCCAAATGTTAAATTTTTTTTTTTACACAAAAGCTTTTGTTATATTATAATTAATTAAATGTGTTTTAATTATTAGTCTGCTATTCACAATAATATTATTATTAATAATGATAATAAAAACAACAACAAATCGTGATAATTGAACATCAACATACACACAAACAAACAAACAAATGCAAACAAAAACAAAAAACACAGCGACACATATTTATTATATACAAAAAAATATATATTTATATATATGTGAGTATATATACGAATTAAAAAATTAATATATATAAAAGTCACAATGTGTAGCAAAGCAAAATGTATGAAAGTACGACGTTATAAGCAATAGTTAATAAATATATAGCGTGGGAGTGCAAGAAATTGTAGTCAAAAAATGTTTTAAATTAAAAATAAAAACACTAGTTTACGGCTTTTTTTTCAAATAAAAAAAAAATCAAAATAAAAAAATTCTCGAAATTTCCAAATTCCGAAATAATATAAATTGCAATTTACTTAATTTTTTTTTTTTTGTTGTAAACTAGTGTTTATATAAAATTAAAAACATTATAATAAAAATTAGCAGCACAAAAAAAAACAAAAATAAATTCTTAAAATATATTTTATTTTAATTTTTTTTCAAATGAAAGAAAGCAATTAACAAAATGTAAAAGCAAAAATATATATAAACTGCATATAAGTAAGTATATAATATTTTTTGCTCAGTATTATGTTTTAAATTTTTAAGCGAGTTATTGTTTCCTGTTTTATTCTTTTTTTTTTCTTCTTCACACACTTTTTCTCTCTCTTTTTAAAGTTTTATCTTAAAAAATTAAATATATATATATATATATATATATATATATATATATATATTGTACATATCCGTTATACGTACATATGTACTCGTAAATTAATTTGTGTCTATCGAAAAAAAAAAAATTTATGCATTAAAATTAATAAAAATTTGCTTCTTGAAGACACAAGCACCAACAACAAATTAAATTTCAAGCAACTGCATAAATATTTTTGGTATATAATATATAAACGTTTTATTTAATTGTTTACCTAATTTAGTTTATAACAAAAACAACAACAAAAAATATATAAATATATTTTTTTCCTTTTTTTTTTTCTTAGTTTATTAAGTAGTTCATTATATAAATAAAAAAAATATACATACATTAATGCAAAAAAAAGAAAAAGAAAAACAAAATAAAAATAAAAAATTTTAAATGCATAAATATATTATTATATTATTATTGTTGTGATCGAAAATAATGTTAAATGTATATGAAATAAAAATAATTTCAAACATATAAAACCAACCATGGAATTTATTGAACTATTCGTGTTACCCAGGAAAGATGGAACTACTTTGAAATAAGAAATAAATTAAATTTATTTTTATTTATTTAAAGATAATATTCATACCTAATCCTTTAAATAACAAAAATAGTATAGAAATGAGAAAATCTTAACTGTGCAATATCTCTAGTCGAGCTCACTAGGCCCTAGTAACTAGGCGAACCCAAAGGAAATAAACCAAACAATGAAGATACATTAATTATAATTGGATTAAAGCCACCAACAGTTTCAAATTACAGCTATGTGCTATAGTTTATCTTTTGTGGAGGTCGAGATGTGCTAAACCTTTCCTAAATGCTGTTTGGAAGTATTAATGGAAATTAATTTAGTTAAACGGCTACTTGGTGATCTATATGTCACTACAAGCGCTACGCACCAAGCGCCATGTCTACAAGCATTAGAACATAGTGTAAACTCTCATCCGATCATCTCCCCTCGAGGTCGAACTAGCAAGCACGTCGCAATGCAGTTTGTCAAAAAGACAAATGATATTGCCTGGAACGAGCCTAATTGATTTCTGCAAGAAACTAGAAATCTTGCTGGAGATTATACGCCCTTAAAACTTAGAGGACGCGTATGCAGTTTTCCTCAATAAAGTGCACTCCACTTCCCCCAAGCGTTCCACACCACAAGCGAAGTTTCACCCAGCCACTGAAGTGCTTCTCCTTATTAAAAGGTGAATCAGTAGAGAGTACATACTGTTGTTGATAACAGCAGAATACTGACCTGTTTCTAGAAAAGATTAATTCTAACGCGAGTACGGACTATTAGTTGTGGTCTCTTACGAAACCATATAAGAGCTGTGCCAGATCCACTCAAGAGCTTGCGGAAACTTTGGCCCAACACTTAGAGGCTAGGCCTCACTTTTTGACGCCACATTCGATAGTCGCAGGAGACGAGTTCAAAATGTGCTGGACAGCCCTGGCCAGCTAGCCTTCTTAGTCAATTGCATCCATAAAAAAAATAGAAAGGCCTTAGAGGAAGTACTGCCAAACAAAGCTGTACTCTTTTTGATTTTTTTTTTCTGCGCTGCATTGAGATCATAATGATTCACAAGCCCGGAAAGTGTCCGTCATTCGTTGACTCATACCGATCCATCAGTCTGCTGTAGTCCATTGCGAAGCTATTTGAGAGATGCCTGTTGACGAGTATAATGTCGATCGACGAGGCTAACCAAAGCATACCACCCTTTCAGTTTGGCTTCAGGAAGGCACACGAAAGCTCTAAGCAGCAAAATAGGGTGGTAAACTTTATACTAGATAGACTCCAGGCAAAGGAATAAACAGTATCTGTTTACCTGGACATTCGTCAGGCTTTTGACAGGGTATGGCACAACGGACTTTTGTGCAAATTAAAAGGCATACCTCAGTTTCCTGATTGACAGGAACTTTTTGGTGGTTCTGGATGGTATGGAGTTCAGCACGAAAAAAAAATCGAACAAGTATTTCACAGGGAAGTATACTTTCTTCACTTGAGACATGCCCACTGCGCGTACCATCCCCATAGTTCACACTGGACTATTTTTTGTTTGGCTATATTTCAAATGCAATGGCTACCACTGACCACGGACCTGTCTAAATAACCTTTGACCTAACATCTTGCTACTCAGAAAATTACATTCCTGACTACAAAAATGCGAACAGGAATCGATTTTAACACCACATTAATGAAAATATCAACTGTAAATATAAATGGTACCCTGCTGTTTTCCAAAGACCATTTCCTTCGCCCATTCAGCTTCTTATAAGCGAAAGAAATTTCTTCAGACGACCGCGGCATCTTCTAGAATTTTAAAGACTAAACAAATTAATGAGTTTTCAAATCCAAGAACTCAAAAAAAAAAATTCTGGAACAATTTTCTTCAGTTGTTGAATAAAAGCACTCCACCACCATTTTGGAGTTTAACCAAAATTATTAGGAAGAACCACAATAATATTTCTACACTAAGAGAAAATAATAGGCGCCACACAACAAATAGGTAAGAAAAAGTAAGCTGCTGGCACAGGAGTAACACTCCAACACTCCAAGTGATGATGATACAGTTACGCTATTTAATAAGGGTAACAATCGCATAAAGTCCACTCTCCTGCTTGGAACCAATGAAGCCACTATAATGCCTGCTAAACTGAGGCACATTGTTAAAAAACTTAAAATCAGGATAAGTCCTGTAATGTTGGCTTAAATAATAATGTTCTTAAACGTCTATCCTGAGCTGGTATGCATTTTTTAACGGTCATCATAATGTTGGTGAGAATCTAAAATATTGAACTAGCCAATGATCCTCTCCCTTATGGACCAATAACTCTTTTAATCATCATAAAAAAGAGAGCTCAGCTCATTCGTTGAAAATAACAGCATTCTACATACTTGTCAATCTGGCTTTCGGAAGGTACACAGCACCGTTCATCCCCTTTGTTGGTCTATTGCACACTGACCGTATTTTACCTACAATATTTTATCCAGCCCTGCTGTCCTGAAAATAACGCAGGTTTGTAGGATTAAGCGCATGCACCGCCCTTCCTATCACTTGGTAATTACCAAGATATTTGTGCCTGGTAAGGGTCAGTTCCCCAAGATATGCTCCAGTCTCGATTCCAATTTTACGTAAGTGTTTTTTAAGTCTGCAGAATGCAGTCAGGAAGACCGAAACCATTCTTAGATCATTCCGTTTCAAATTGTTGCAGATTTCCGATCTCTTCATATAGTAAGGGCCTACAAATTTTTTCGTTTGTTTTAAGACATCACATTACTCCCAGAGAGAATTCCTTATTTATGCTCATTCTCTTTTACCAGGATTCTCATTGTGCCTTGTCTGAGTCTGCAGAATGGCTCTGGACCTGCTGCTCCTCTTCTTGCCAAGTCTTCTGCTTGCTCGTTTCCTGGTATGCCCGCATGACCGGTACCCAGTACAGAGTAATCTTATTGAATCTTCCTAGGCTGTTTAGTTAACCTATGCATTAAATGATCAGTTTAGATTTGATCACAGGTGAGCTTATGTCTTGCTATCGAAGAAAGTGGCGATGTTTTGTTTCTTCTACCCCCTATTTAGGTTGTATTTCTGCATATATATATATGTGAAAGATACTGACAAATTTCCCAGACAATTCGAAGTATTTAGTGCGAGGTCCGAAAACCCCTGCGCCAGTTTCTTTATCTGTTAGGCAACCGTCTGTCAACCAGCTTATTGTCCCTGGTTTGGATATTGTAGTTGCCATTTTTCTTTTGTGCTTCATTTTCTGATGAAGTTTTTCATTATTCCTAGATTGTTACTAGGAGTAGGAGTGCGTGGGCGTCATTCAAGACATCATTTAATTGATTCCTGATACAAGCCCTACTATCACTTTTAGTTCTTTCTATCCTAACGATGGCTGTGTTCGCATGCTGTTGGATATGAAGATGCAGATGCATTGATCACAGAGTGTGTCTTCGCACCCTGCCCTGGATACGCGCTTGACATAATCTATAAAATGCTGAAATATAATTAAACATAATAATACTTATTTGAAACTGTATCTAAAGGCTGGCGTCCATGTCTTTTTATAATTAATTATAAAATTGTTCGTTTTTAATTTTTAATAATTTTTAATAAATAAATGTTAGTCTTATAAGGTAAGTTTTATTTTTTTTTTAATAAAATGCATTAAATGATATAAATAATTCATATGTACTTAATTCATAAAGTCTTCATTTCATTTCGATATGTAAAAAATGCACTGCATGGACGAGTTTCAATATAAAAAATTTGGAATGCTTGCTTATTTAATTCGTATTAAAAAAAAATAAATAAAAACATGTTTTAACTGCGGTAAATCCGAAGTTTTTAAGCATTTACGCAAGTTTAAAAAGGGTAGCAAGTTTATACATATATAAATCATGGTTGTAATGGATTTATTTTGAAATAGTTTCGCTGCCGTCGAAATAAAATACAAACAAATTTAAAAAAAAAAAAATGAGAAATGCTTTCGGAATTGGTAAGAAAATAGAACTTACAACTCTACGCCTGCATATTATAGATGTTTTAGTGTGAGGACTCGAAATAATTTTGCCAGAATCAATATAATCTTAACTTAAAAGATATTATCTGAAAAAGTATCTGCATTCAAGACATGAAATCTATATGAAACATAGGATTTTTTTAAGTCTCTCATATGCATATGTGCAAGAGAGGCAGAGAGCTAGTAAAATCCATCATATACAGCGTATAAAATAAATCAAAATATAAATAATAAAGGCTTCTCTACTTTTGACTAAACCATTTTTTGGTTTCTTTTTTGCAAAAACTTTTTGACATGGTTACAGGATTCAAACAAAATGTTACTAACTTTTGCATACGAGTATGTCTAGCGGAGAAAGTGCTTAGCGTATTTCTGACTAAAAACATTTTTTTCTGTGAGCCAGAGTTATTATTATAAACAGACAGACGGGAACCACATACAACTATCATCAAAATGCCATTACAAACTCTTACTACACACTCTCAAACTTAGTGTAAAGCTTAACTTTATGCATTTAACAGAACAAAAAAAAAAAGGTATTAACTCTATAAAACGATTGCTTCATCCTCGTTGTACTGCTTGTTCTTACGGCGCCGACTCGATTTGATTTTACTGAGCACACTATATGCCTGTTGTATTTCAATGAAATACTGATTAGCATTAGCGCGTAACTTTTCATCCTTAACCTTATCCGGATGATATGCCTTCGATAGCTTACGATATGCTGCCGTTATTTCCGACTGTGATGCGGTAGCGCTAACTCCAAGCACCTTATACGCATTACGTTCACCATCGACATCCATGCTCTCGAATATCTCTTTCCACGTTTCATACCAACCATGATGCTGTGCATAGTTGTAGGTATCCTTTAGCGCCTGCGTTAAATCGGTCCACCAAGCAGATGCCAGGAAATTGTGCAAAGCCTCATGTATGGGCACTTCGCCGCCATCTTCATCCGAAATTGTACCATTGAAATAGAGAAAACTGCCCCAGAGCGCAAAGTAAATGCACAGCGCGCCGCTAAAGCGCAACGTACGCGCTGTAACGCCACGTCGCGTTGGCGGTGTACGCAGCCATTGCTTAGAGCAGTTATCAAAGGCCAGCGCCGATACAAGCGCTGTCAGCAGTAGTGTATACGTTTCATCGTAGATGAAATAGCGCACTGGATATGCAACAAATGCCGCCGCAAGACATTGCCAGAGCACGCCACGTTCACGTCCAATATTACCCACAGTCCAGACGCCAAGCGATGTGAATAACGGTATGAACCAGTGTAAAAATGTCCAATCAATGCCAGCAAATATTGTTTGTGGTATAGCCATAGCAATAAGCTGACCAAACAAATAGCCGATCATTACCTGACCCAGAAAACGTTTGGCCGAGTAGGGCGGACGTTGATTTGCCTGCAGACGTGCCACAAACGTTTTAATGAAACGCGGATCTTCATTGGCATCGCGCACATATTCCGGTATTAGAAAGATTTCAGCGCACCAGCCAATGCCAAAGTAGCCGCCCAGTGTGCACCACCAAACGAACGCATGACGATCGCGATGCAAATAGAGATGATGCAGTCCCAAGACGCCGCCCAACAGCCAGAGTATGTAGGCCACTGTCAGTGATTTCTGTGGTGGCATTGCATTGGCGTCCGCCCGTGTATGCTGCTTGCTTGTGGCATCCTTAGGAGACGCCACTTCCTTGGCAACGGTCGATTTGGTGCCCATTGCGCGTTTTCCAATGAAATTGTGTAAGCTAAAATAATAAAATTATAATAAAAATGCGCGAACAGCAATTTAAGTCTTTTGTTTTGTCCACATCATACAATGCAACTGAGTCAGTCAAGTCAGTGCGTTGTACGTGTATGTGTACGCACCAGTGTGTGTGTGTTGTGTGGCCTACAAAACTTAGAAATTGTGCCGCGTCAACTTTCTCTTTTCACAAATTCTTAGCACGCAGCGCTTTGTTATACATTTAATTTAAATGTATACGATTTGCTTATATGCTGTTTTAAACGTTTAGCGCCAGCGTGTCAATATAAACATGCAATTAGCACAATTTTGTTTGTTTGTTATAATTAATTTAGTTGTATGAACTTCTTTTAAACAAAATCTAATTTAAAACACTGTTCTGTCCGCCGATATCACCTGTTGCACTAGTGTCTAGCCGCTTGCACTTGTTTATGTCGCGAGCAGACCGATAAAACCGATAGTTTATGCAAAACAATTGAAATCGGTTTGCCGTTCATTAGAGATGTGCGCGCGCTTCACGCTCTATGCACTGATATATGCGATTTAGACACGGATTTGGTTAACCAAAATATTTTCAAGAATTTCTTTGTTCATAAACACACCAAATGCAACATATTAAACATGAACATGTCAAAAAAATGCTGTACAACGCATATTGAATAATATTTGGAAAAAACAAATCGTAAGATGATTACCGTGATTAGTTGTATAGGAACAAAACAGCTTCTTGAGGAAAATTTAATGAAGTGTACAATAGAATATTGGGGTCGATCCATAACTATGTATAAAACAACAGACTTCACACCTGATTGGTCTAAAATTGGAGAATCCGCTGAAAGAAAACAAAGTCAATTTTGTCTGTAGACTACAGTATGGAGTCGTGAGCGTAAAACAATGTTTATAGGCTGTAAGGAACAATAGTCAACAGTGTGTGTATTATATTGTTTTAATATCATAACCGAAATTGTGAAAAACAAAAATGAAAACAGAAACACTGCAACAATTGTTTTCGTTTGCAGATTTATGGTCTTAATTAAACTAATTAAACTGTCTAAAATTTGATATAGAATTCAGCTATAAGCTGGTAGTTGGCGCAATTAAAGTAATTTTTTAATCCAGATAAAACAAAATAATAATTTTATTTCTTATTGTTCCATATAAGTCCAAATCAGAACACCAGAAATCTGCATCACATTTCAGAATTACCAGATCGGAATAAAGCACCCTTACAAATCTCAGATTTAAATGGATAACAGGGTATCTCGAAGTCGAAGTTATGATAATTTGTAAAGAAAAAGGCAGAAGAGTCACCGTGCGCCGCCACTATCTTGTGTTAGTATTGTACCATGTGCTAAAAAGTATTTTATTCAAATATCTTCGCGCGTTATTGCCACAACCCGGCTAATGATTTTCTGAATGGTTTAAACAGTGAAATTAATTATTTAATAACAAAAAAAATTCGCACAGAAATTTAATTCTCTTAAAATCTGCACAGAAAATAAATTCTATGGAAATGTGCTAAAAAACGACATAGTGAATATTGCAGGAAAAAAATACATAATCGATTTTACCAACCAGACCGATATTTATATGAGCGGTCGTTCATTCATCCAAAAACAAAATTTCGCAGCATATCTAAACACTGTCAATAACGGTTCATTTGTTGCCACAGTCACCGACGCATGCTGGTTGCAAATATGGAGGAGAATTTGTCATTAAATGCGGCCGAATTGGAAGTGCCATTGCAAACAGTTTTCTGCGAACATACCGTTCTCGCACATTCTAATGTGCCACAAAAACCGCTTGCCGATGCAGTTAATGCAAAATTTGCACGCTGTGTTTATAATAAAATGATGAAACTTGATGTGAAAAATGTCAGTCGCACACAGAGCTATGCGTGGCCGCATTTGATGCGCGCGCGTCACTCGCTGCTCCTTGTCAACGGTCCACTGTCAGGTCGAACTTGGTGTTATCTGCCGGCAATCTGTTCCAATGTCTGTCGTCTCTTAGAGCAACAGTATATACACGGACCTTTTGCAATTATATTGGTTTCTGGCCCGCGTCAGGCCATGTATGTGGCCAAAATCTGCACGATACTGCTGGCTGGTATTGGGACGAAGAATGACGTCTCAACTGTTGTCGCCGCGTATGCAGGCGGCAAAGATAGCTACAACACAACGCGTATTAAGATTCACAACGGTTGTGGTGTTTTGGTAGCAACACCACCGCAGCTCGCAAAGCTTTTTAAACAGAACGAGTTGGATCAGTTTTTTAAACCAGACACAGTACAGCATATTGTCATAGATGATCTGGATTTAATAGATTCGCAGGACGGAACCCTATGTAATACATTAATTGCACAGCTTCTCAAGCTTGGTGGTCTCAAGAAGGGACACAAACTCAACACGCAGTTCGTGGTCACATCGCAGTATTGGCGCAAAGTGCAAATGCTAAAAATTGCAAATTGTGTTTATGCACCATTATTGCTTTTTGGCGATTTTTTGGAGGCCGCTGTGTACGCAAACGTACAGCTAACAATACGCTTCATACCAAATGAACAGAAAATGAACTGCACTTTAAAATTCGTTGCGCCGTGCCAATATAATGAACGCGTTGTTGTAATTTGCGCCAATGATAATGATATACTGAGTGTGGCGTCTTCATTCAAGCAGGCTGGCCATGAATGTCTGATATATCTACAAGATGCCGATGTCACGGTGCAAGAGGAAGTCACCTACTGGAAATATGCGGTATGTCTATTATATTATTACGTGAATTATTTTGCATAGGCCAAGTCTTTTTATTATAAAACTTTTTTTTTTTTTTACCATTAAAAGAACAAATTTTTCTTAAATATATATATTTTTTTTTATTTTACTTAAGGAGACAACTTCGCGTATACTCATCTGCACTGACAATTGTCCAGAGCTGCAAGTGGATAATAGTGTATATCTTATACACTACACCATGCCAGATTCGTGGTCTAAGTTTACCAGACGTTTTTCTACAATGTCCTTAAACTATCGCAATGCAGTTGCCGGCACTGGTTCCGAAAATAGACCAAAGACAGTACCAAAATCATTGGTACTTCTTGATGAACAAAATGATATACAATTGCCACGACTTGTTGCTTTTCTTCAGCAACACAATTACACGGTGGATCCAACGATTCTTGCCGTGGCCAAGCAAATCAAACAAAAACTAATCACTGACAAGGGTATAAATGTGATGTGTTCGGATTTTGTCACATATGGCGATTGCGATAATACCAGCTGCAACGAGCGACATATATTTTGTAGTCAGGATGTTGTGCCCGTTGAGCAACGCACTGCGATACCAGGACTTGGTGACATTAGAATACAGTTATTAAAGGTGCGTGTAGTGTTTTTCGAACCGAAATAAATTTCTATAAATTGTTATATTTTTCACAGGTCTACTCACCCTCTCACTTTGCTGCACGTTTACTAGCGCACCGTGACAGTAATTTGCAGGAATGGCGTACATTACCCCAAGAAGCTGCTTATATGACCGTTGCTTTTCAGCTCAATCTGTATTTTGCAAACCCCGAAAATTTAGTAACACATTGGCCACCTGCTAAGGAGGATATTTGCGTGGTAAAAATCGGCGCGCATTATCACCGTGTGCGTATTTTGTACGTGCCAAAGATCAAACACCAGAATATTGTGCAAGAGGATATTATTGTGCGTGTGCAACTTTTGGATGTCAGTACAGAAGTACATGAATTCAACGCGCTTATGCTGCTCATATGTCCGCCAAAGTATAAAGATGTTGCGCCATTGGCTATCAATATACGGCTCTTAGGTGTCGTACCGTACAACAAAGAAAGAATATGGGTCAGCGATGCCACAGAAGCGGTTAATACGGTGTTGCAGACGAAGAAAAAGGGCGACCAAGTGCTGGCCACAATTGGCTTTTCAGTAGTGCACACAATATTCATTACGAATCTGATTGTAATGGAAAACTTACCCGTTTTGAAATTGCAGACCTACAGAGTTAGTCTAAAGCAGTTTCTTGCCAATAAGCAACTGGGTGTAAAAGACTGCAATGTAGTGAATAAATTGCGCCAATTGGCGGAAGGCTTTACTTATACAAAAGAAGATGCAAAACAAGATGAGTCCGATGACGATGCAACTTCAGAAAGTGATTGTTCATTCCATAGCATAATAGACGATGGCAAGGACGTGGTTGAACATATACCGCTAATGCTAAACGAAACGTTGGAGCAAAGCAAATGCTCCTCGAATACAACAAACGACAAATTGTACGGAAGCGATGAACCGGCGATGCATAACGTTCTTCTTAATGAGCGTCTCATTAACGAGGGCGTAGCTGCTTCTACATATATTGAAGAGCAGCCGAAATCTGCTGTAGACGTGGTTTTCCACGATTTGGTTAATGCGCTTAATAACATTGAAGAGTATGATGCTTTAGGAATAATGGATTTTCTTAATGAATTAAATAATGGGAAAATGCAGCCGAAGCAATGCTTAGACATAAACAAGAAACCGCAGCAAGTACAACATACTGAAGTAGTTAACGTCGCAAAGCCTAAAAACATGCCACCCCTACCAAAAGCCGTGGTGTTGCACAGCAATAGCCGTCACCCGCAGGTAACCTGGTTTCAAAATGAGGCATACATATTTCTGAACATTGCCGCCAGCGAAACAGCAGAGTACGTAATTAGCTGTGATGGTAATCATTTCTTCTATACGACTTTGGCGCCACACGAGCCCGTTGAATCTTTCGGTCTGAATTTTTCTTACAAAATAAATTGGTGGCGGGAATATAGACGCGGCCTGCGTATATGCGTTAAGTTACGTAAATGTGCATGTTTTTCATGGCGTACTCTGTTGCAACCGCCGAGTGCGGCTGTTGCGAATAAGGTCTACAAGCTATTATGGCTAAAATATGACCTGAACCATCTTGTGCTATCCGAAACGATTCCAATAGCGCTGCCAAGTACAAATTATGCTAAACGTATCTATTATGATCAGCACAACAGTGACGAGGAGAAATCATTAGGGGAGGAGGAGGAGGATGGTGAAAAAGAGTATCCTATTTTTGCTTAAATTTTGATTAAAAAAAAAAAGAGAATTCAAGAAGTTCTTCAAGATACTTTTACATACACATTTACTGTTCGACAGTATTTTAATTTAATGGCGACCTTCATTTCCGTTTAACTTGGTACGAACGTTTGAAAAAAATTGATGTTGGATTTAAGAAGTTTGGCTATATGACTCGAATTTCAAGTTGATAATATAATAGATATAATGGCGATTAAGTCGCTTAAAACGTTTAAACTATTTTGTTTACTGATAACTTAAATTTATGAATGAAATAAACACATTTTCTTAAAACTATTTATTTTTAACGACTTCCTAGAAATGTTTTTTAAAATATAACGAACATATATAAAATAACATCAGGCAAGTCTGTCACATTCAGAACAATCATTGGTGTTAATCCCGATTCGTTCGCCGTAACACTGAAGGGTCTATTGATTAGAACATCATTTATCATCAATAGGCTTACGCCGCGCGCTGATCTACAGATAGATTACTGCGTAACAAAGGATGTCCAGAGCAGCTCAAGTGGCTGTACCAAGTAAAACCGTTCGTTCCTTCATTGATTCTCGGAACATTATATCGCATCACAAATTTGGGTTTGGATCGTTGCATCGATAAAAATTCATTTACTTGTGTCAAAAAAAAATTCTTTTAAATTATTAAAAAAAAAAATTAGAATTTGATTAATTTCCACTTTTCAAATTTCGCGCGCATTTCCATCAAATGGTAAAACTCTGTCATTTTTAAAATGCACTAATTTTCGCCAAAAACAATGCCATCGCATATGAATGGGCAGAACACTAAAAAAAAATAAATAACAACGAAAACACGACACGGTATAAACAATAATGTTGCATTTTAAATTTATGAAAATTTAGGAATATTCACGTAAAATTAAAATTTTTGGAAACAATTATTTTGGTTGCTTTGTACGTTGGTGGCATAGAAGAAGTAGGAAGGGTGCGGCTGACTATGGGTAAGTTGATTAGTGTTTTTGGTTGCCATCAGGCGCCGCGCCTGCCTGACGGCTCCTTGGAATGTCTATGGAGTCGTGGGGCGTTGGTTGGGTTGAATTGGGTGGCGATATGTGTGTATGTATGCTCGCCTTAAAACAAACGAGCATAGCAAAGCAACATCGTGGTTGGTCGGTCGGGTCGGTTTTGGTCCTTACTGTAAATCGTCAACCTTTCAGCAACGCTATTCGATTTCGATCCAAAAAATATTTTTTTTTTATTCCATAAACGTATTTCTTCGTCAAGTGCAAAAGAATTTGTATTTATTATTTTTATGCAATTTCTTGTTGTTGTTTCTTTTCTCTCTCTCTTTCGCACACTTACGTCGCAACAACAAACTTCACTGCACTTCACTCCGGCTTCGTCCAGCATCTGTCACCTCGGATAATATTGAAATGCTGAAAGCGCTTTACGATTTTACCGCCGTCTATCCGAAGACCATCAGCTTCGATGAAGGCGAGTACTTTATACTATATCAGACGTCGGCACGTCAACGGAACTGGTGGCAAGTGGTCAGTATGAAGGGCAATATCGGTTTTGTGCCATCAAATTACGTAATGAAGATTAAGGTGAGTGCGTATAAAGCAGTCAGAAGAGCTGCTGTTGCAGGCATTGAACTGTTTGGCAAGTGCTCTAAGAACTTAAACGCCGCTTATGTATGCTGCCGCCACAGCCACTCACACCATCGTCTCCGACGCCGCTGGCGCATACATTGAGAACAAAAGCCGCGACGCCGAGTTAAGTGCTTCAAGTGTCTTCGACATGGGCTGTTGACACGCTTTGCTGAGTGGATCGTCGTCATTGCCGTCGCAGCACATGCTGGCTGATAGGGGTTGGCGGCGGGGTTGGTGTTGTTGGTGGTGGCAGTTTGGTCGTAAATGTACTCAGCCACATTTTTTATAAATTTTATATTTTGTGCTTTTACTATAGGTTGAACATGATTTCCTGATTAGCTTCCTAAATTCTTCCATTGAATCGCTGGAGAAATCGAATGAAACCGATATCAATGGCATCATGTCCAAGAGTGAACTGCTGGATCGGCTGCGCGAAAAGAAGCAGACTATGGAGCGACTTTATATGGTAAGCAAATGATTTAGTCATTAAGACTGCTTAGATTGTATATTAAACAAATGGAAATTTCTTAGGACAACACAGAACGCGACTGTGACTCTTCGTTATCCTGTTCGCAGAGTTACAGCAGTGAACAACATAGTAAAAGCCAGCGCCAACAACAACAGTCGCTCAACTATAGTCCTCCTGCATCAAAACGTCTCGATATGAGCAAGAAGAGTATGTCTAGTCCTTCGGTAGGTGCGAATGTGCCACCGCCGCAGCTAATACCAGAATCTCCCAGTATGGGTGCAATGAGCAATAACAGCACAGCGGTTGCTTCTACATCGTCATCAGTACTAGCTGGAACAATACAAGCTGCTGGGAGCCAAACACAGACCGCCACTGCAGCAAACGCACAAAAGGTTAGCGACGTGGCACAGGACAATAGCATCACATCGGAACCATCGGAGACAACCACTACTACAACGACTACTAGCGAAGATGTAGTGACCACATACAAGGAACCCAGTCAACGAGATTCAAGCACACACATTTCACATACGCAACAGAATGGTAGTGCCACTGGTGCTGGCGATGCTGCAGGCAGTAGCGGTGCCGAAAATGTATCAACTAGTCTCGAGGTTAACAACAGCAATGGCACCGTATGCGAAGGTGATGTTGGCGTATGTGTACCTGGCGGTGGCACCATAACTGATATTAGCGAACAGATAACCGATGAGAAATGCGCTGTGGGTGACAAATCAGACGCAAGCGATACGCCAAGCGTGGACGGCTGCAATGGCAATGGTGATTTTGTGGAACATAGTGCCGAGCAGAGCCAGGCGCTTGATAGCATTGATAGTCCGATGCATCGTGGTATGGCCGCTATTAGTAGCTATCCAATACCAAGTCTTAAAGTGGAATCTTCGGATGTGTATCAAATTGTCGATGCAATACGGCGCAATACTAATCTTAGTTTTGACTTGTCTTGCGAAGCGCTGCGTGTAGTGCTAACTAGTTTGGAGCAGTTGTACAATGGTGCCATTAATCCCTACTTGGAGGCGGTTGCAGTACACGTCACGGACAAGGTTGCTACGCCGAAAGAACTACTTGGTATTACGCATGACTCAAAACGTTTGCAGTTCATATTTCAACAAATGGCTGCCTGCAAAAATGATACGGAACAGCGTTCTTGGATGCTGTACGAGGATGAGGATGACATAATACAATTTCTAGAGGAATTGGTCGAGATATTGGTGCGTTAATTAGGCTATTTTATTTTAAGGGTGTTTGATTGCACCATATTCGCGTAATCTTTCCGATATAGAAAGTTAATATCAAATAGCAAGTGTGAATAGTATTTTTTAAATTATTTAATTTGTTGTTTGCTTTTAGAACAACGCCGACGAAAGCATTAGCTGCTATGAGATGTCCTGTGATCAGTACCAGATGTTTATCAATCTTGTGCAATACTATCAAATGGAAACACGTTGGCCCATTAAGCGTCTGCTATTGAAGGCCTTTACAGCGGCCTGTCAACTGGATCATATTATTGTCGACATATTGCTGACATCTGTTTTACCACTTGAAATAGTTAGTACATACATAATAGCTTTAATTGTTTGCGAGCATACGTTATACACAAACATATTTTATTTACATTTCTTAGGTCGAAGATATGAAAACACATTTCTCGAATCTGGAACGCTTTAAGGAGCTCGTAAAAATGCTAACGATCATATTCTCTTTAGGTCAACCAATGCCAGTTAATCATCAGGGTACGTGTTTGACGAAATAGTTGAGCAACATTTATTAAATTGCATGTTTTAAATTGCAGATTATTTGGGCGTACATTTTGCTAGCTTTCTGCTTGAGATTGTTGAAGGCGACAATCCAGAAATGCTTGTCGACTTGGTCATCGCTTTGATCTTGGCTTTCAATCAACAATTTACAGATTTCAATGTAAATGTGATAATCGAAGCAATGCAAAATTTGCCAACGGCCAAAATATTTACGGAGAAAATTTTACTATTACTAAATCGTGAAGGTATTGGTTTTTTGTTTTTTAATTTATTAATGAAACTAATGTAAAAATTAATATATATATGTGTATATAGATAAATATAATGCATACTAATTTATTTTTTATTAACTTTCTTCGACATTTTTGCTTAGATGATCCAACACGTCTGCTCAAACATGCAAACAAGAATGTGAACTCCGTTTTGAAAATGTTTATAGATATTTTCAGCGTATCGGATACGGCGGGCATGTTCTACACTAATGACAGTAAGGTGCTTATCGATATACTTGTACGCCAACTGTCAGACGTGGAGGCAGGAAATCCGGTAAGTTGACAAAAGGATATTATTTATTATTTAAAATAAACACTGCACACACATAAAAGTTCTATTTTGCGCGGCCATATGTAGAGGTAACAGAACATGTACCATACAAAATTGAATATAGTTGAGTTATTTTAATAGAATAAATGTTAGATACACAAATATTGGAGTTTATAAATTAAGAACAACTAAAGACGGAACAGATTTGTATGGGAGCTAAATTTTATGGTTCAAAATCAAACTTGACCGCTTAGAGAGGACTTAGCATATACATTGAATATTAGTTAGTTGAAGCGTGAGTAGTAAGAGAGTCTAAAAAAAAAAATTAAACTCTTTAACTAGTATAGTCTCAGACGGATATGTCTATATCGACTCAACTTTTAAAGCTGAACAAAAAACTCTCCTCCTGCTCCATGTTACACACACACATTTGCACACACTTAATATATATCCTTTTACCTATGCGATACACAGGGTATAAAACTGAAATGTATAACTAAAATATTATCTATATTTTCCATGCAGACGCGTCCTTGCTATTTGGAATTGTGCCGACGCATACTACGGAATACAAACTACCGCGATCATCAGCATCGCAAACAAGATCTTATGAAGATATTCACGCGCATCTTTTGCGAAGAGACCGAATGCAGCGCTTCTGATCAACAGCTTGTGCGTGAAATAGCCAATGAATTCCCGCAATTATTTAAGGCATAAGCGCATACTCATCGTCGTCAACGCTGCCTTCGCCGTCGCCGCCGCCGAATCATCATTGAACGAATGTCTCCCCTTAGGTGTTCTACTACCAACGACAAAAGCATAAAAAAAAAATTATTTTTGGCTAAAAGTTTCAATTATAAAAAAAGCAAAAAAATTTTTTTTTTTTTCATTTGTGATATTCAAAATTTAATTTAAACGATGTATTAAGAACTCATCTATAAATTAGTTAGACCAGTAGACTGTATTTGTCATTCGTTTTCGTTGTCTGCCAACCTGCAAAGCAAAGCAAACCAAATCAAATTTACTTTTAGTCCGTGACATTGATTTAGTTCGTAGTTTTATTTTGTAAGATTAACCTTTAGTGCAAAAAGGAACCTGGCAAGCAAATGTAATGTATATCTTATGAACCTAGTTTATAAGTAGTTGAAGCGCCTACATTTTGCGTATATTTATAATAGAACATTACCAAGTTAACTGCCGGCAGTTGTTCTGTAGTGCAGCTGCCAGCTCACCTACATACAAACATATACCTAAACATACATATTTATATTAAACAAAAAAAAAAAAAAAAAAAAAAAAAAAAGATATATGTATACGTATATATCGATATGATTATGCATACATATATATAAATATAAACAAATATATGTATAAAACAATGATTCATATGCAATGCGAAAAAGCATCCTTTTAGGATAATAATAAAAGAATAAAAATACAATAACAAATTGTACATTTTTCCGATAAAGCATTTTTAGACTTTTTATAAAAAGATCTATTCAAAAATTTCTTTTTTTTAAATAATTACAATTTTAGTATTTTACATTTAAATTTTAATTATTAAAAGTCCAAACTGATTTTAAACTATTAAAGACATTTTAAAATAATTAACAAAAAAAATTATAAATTAAATATAAAATTAAAAAGAAAAGAAAGAAAAAGCAAGTAATCGAATATTAAATCAAATCGAAAATGAAAATAATGCTGTTAAATTTGAATATATATAAAAACTTTAAAACCAAATAATTGTTAATTATAAAATTATCTAAATAGTATTGAGAGATAAAAAGGTAGACAAATTAAAAGTAAAATTTGCATTAAAAAAAAATGATTATATATAGACTAAAAGAAGAACAAATGTAAATTAAACTTCGGTAAAAATCGAAAGTTTTAAAACTCTTCACACGCAATTTCAAATCCACCGTACTTCTAGGCAGAAAAATAAGCAATATAAACATTTAAAAACTAAAGAAAAAAAATATAAATTAAAAAATTATACACTTACGCTGTAAACCGGAGCCTTAATAATGTAATGCATATATGCACGACCTATTAATACACTGCCCCAGCATTCGATAGTATATGGTCAAGAAAATGTAGTAATTAAAGTCAGTTAACAGAAATCATATATTTAGCGAAATATAATAATATAAATGCCTGCTATATATAGGAAAGTTAAACATGAGCCAAGCTTTTATATAAATAATTATAGGTGTCGCATTTCAAAATTGCATTTTGCACTTAAATCGAAGCAATATCAAATTACTTTTATGCAGTTTAATTGTGCATATTAGAAGTAGTAAATAGTATAATAAAAACTTTTGCAAAATTCTATTTTACATATACGCAAAAAAGATTAACTATTTAGCTTAGCAATTAGGTTTATGTTCTTTAATACAATTGTTCCAATACTTTGAAATAAGCCATATTTAGCGTCTGTCATAATTTAAATTAATTCAGTTGTCCGATTTAAGTTATTTTTGCAAGAAACATGTCAAAATCTGAATATCCATTGCCGTTTTCTAGAAGTAGGCGTGGTAATCGTTAATAAACAAAACCTCGAATCCGCATACTGATACGTATAACTTCTAAACGAGAGTTTGTATAGAATTCCGCAGAAATTTATATGATATAGCAGAACTCTTATTTCAATAATTTACCGCGTCTCTCTGAGTTTTTGGCAGAATATATTTTATTTTTATTAATGTAGCTAAAAACGTCAAATTTTTGTTGCTGTAATTATTTTAGTTAGAAACGACAAAGATCGGGTATTTGCGTAGATCCATATAATCTATTTACAGATCGCACCACCTGATGGAGAAGCACCCATTCAAATCTGTGCCCTCTTTCTGAGTTTTAGTATAAAAAAAAAATTTATTGTTATTGTTAAATTAGCTAAAAATGGAAATTTGGTGTATTTAACATTAATCATAATAAAATCTTCCATATAGGTATAGTTTGAAGTACTAAAAGTGGTAGCCCTCGTACAAATCTGTAATAATTTTTCGGTTTTTAGTATGACAAAAATATATTTCGTCGTGTTAATTTGGCTGGAAAAGCCAAATTTGACGTATTGGTGTGAATCCTAACATAATATTCCATATAGTTACAGATCGGACCACCAGAGGAGGTAGCTCCCATACAAATATGTCCCTCCTTTCTGAGTTTTTATATGAAAAATAATTTATTGTTGCAATTAATTTAGCTAGAAACGCTATATTTGATGTAATTGTGTGAATCGTAATATATATATTTGATGTAATTGTGTGAATCGTAATATATAGGTTCAGATCGAAAGGGTTTTTTGTTTTTTGAAAAAAAAAAAAAAAAATTTGGTGTTCTTAATTTAGCTAGAAATGCCAAATTTGATGTATTTGCGTAAATCCTAATATAATATTCCATATACGTCGATAACGGACCATCAAAAGGGGTAGCTCGCACAAAAATATGTCTCTCCTTTCTGGCTTTTTGTATTAAATTTAAACAGTTGCATTACAAATAATATAAGACAAAGTTACTCACTGAACATCTTTTTTCTAACTTATCGCTAAAAAAGAGGAAAGTTACGATCATTTAGACCCGTTGGTCGCCCAGTTTACCGACTGTCCCTCCTTCTGGCTTTTTTTTTTAGCTAGAAATGCCAATTTTGATGTTTTTTCGTATTTGAGTCCCAATAAAATAAACTGTATATCAGTATAAATCAAAGCGGGCCTTTAGAGAAGATAGCTCCCACACAAATGTCTCTCCTTTCTGACTTTTTATATGAAAGAAATTTTTTTTTTGTAATAAATTTCAGTAAAAACGCCAATTTTGATGTATTTGAGTGAATTCGAATAAAAAATCCATATAGGTGTATATCAAATCACCAGGTTTTCCGGGTTTTTGTTTGAAATAAAATTTTTGCTGTTAATCCTTTTTCGTATATACTTCTGGAAGAAGTAGCCCACATACAAATCGGTGCCTCCTTTCTACGTTTTATATGAAAAGTTGTTGTTTTTGCAGATAATTTAGCTAAAAACGTCAAAATTCGTGTGTTTCCTTGAAACCTTATATGTATACTCATATAAGTTTAAATCGGACTACTAGTAGGTGTAGCCTGCATCCATATACATCTGTCCAACTTTTCTGTTTTTTTATATGAGAAAAATTTGGTTTTTTGTGTTTAATTCAACTAGAAACGCCAAAGTTATTGAATCTTATATTAAATGCAGTAAAATTTTGCAACATGGGTCTCCAAAAATGTGTATAACACACATACAAAATTAAGTTCTAGCGGGTATATGGTAGGTCGAAGTAGAACACTAGATTGCAGTGCGCCCATATTTCTTCAATTACAGAAGAAATTTTTTGAATATTTAAAAATAATTACTTAGGGACCAACTACATTTACCCAGCGGTTCGTAATTGTCCCGGAGCACTTTCAAAATATATATTAAATCTTTTACGTCTCGTATATTAAAAAAAAATGAATCCTCTACAAACTATACACTTTGCAGTCTTCAATTGATTCAACTACTAATGAGCAAATTATTTATAATTAATTTACTTCATTTTAGTTTATAAATCGTGCGAATCTTTAAGAATAATTCGTAAATTTGTATTCATATTAGTTAAAAATTCCTTAGATTTTGAAATATTGTGCTAGAAGCTAGCTCATTTAAACATGATACTCATGGCTCATTTTCATATTAATATAATATAAAATTTTATAGATTGTAGGGTATATACTAAGCATAATGCGTGTGAGGAGTTTTAATTAAGAGCTAAGTATGACAAGTCAAAGATGAACTCTTTTGTCTTTCCAACTATTAAAACATACTCATACACATACTCCCTCTCTCTCTTTCACTCTGACACTTTGCCGCTCTCTCTCTCTCTCTGACACATAGCCAAACATAACCAAAGATTTATAAAAGATGCTTTTTTTATGGTATTTAAAATATTTTCTTTTAATTTTTTTTTTCTTAAATATAAGCAAAAGATAAAACCCTTAAGTATTGTTGTAATTGATATTTAGTTAACTGTTATAATTGTTAAAAACGAAATTGTTTAAAACCTATTAAAATATATACATACATATATAGGTACATATATAAATAAATAAATAAATATATATATATATATAAATATATATTTACGCAAATCTAAGAATGAGAACGCTCAATATTGTCATACATTAAAACTCATTAAAAACAAATAAATTAAATTAAATTATAATAATAATATAAATGAAAATCATTGCAATAAGCACTTTTTGAGATTTAAGCACTGAACAAATCGATTCTATTTAAAGGATTTTAAAACACACACATTTAAGAAGCAACAAAGCAAAGCCGTTTGTAATAAATAGTTAAAAAATGTATTTTGAAACAAAAGAAATCAATGAAAAATTTAATATGAAATCCATTAACAATCAATCAATAGTAAATTGTATGAAATATTTTTTATTATTATGTCGTCGACACGTTCTTCTTCTTCTACTTCTTAACTTAAGTGCAAGTTGATCCCCCCAATATTTGAAAGCTTTAAACGTTTAATATTACAAATAAAAATAATTACAAACTACATGAAAGCCCTTAAAAAAAAAAATATGTAAATCAAATCTATTTTCAAGCAACAAACAAACAAACAAACATAAAGGAAAAAATTAGCAAATTCAATTATATTCAAACAAGCAAAAAAAATATTCATGATAAAAATTTTGAACAAAATTTCAAGTAATACAAAACATTATAAACAATATAAATCGATCATAATGACGATGATGATGCTGATGAAATGATGAGATGATGATGAAAATGTTACGCAATTGTTAGGTAAATATTTTTTGTCTGTTAGTTGAAGTACAATAATTGTTTGGTATGAGATGATAATGATGATGTTTAGAAGCAAAATAGAATAATACATAAGTAGAAGAAAGAATGCTGAAATGCATAAGATACACGGAAACCAGAGCAATCTGCAACATTTATTTGAATAAACATTAAAAAAAAAAACAAGAAAGAAAATTTAAATGTCTTTAATTATAAATGAATTTTTTCACATTTTAACATCATTTTGCCTTCAGTTCAGTTTAGGAACTATAAACAAATTTTATTGCAACTTATACAAATAATAATTTAGACAAATAATCGTCGATGTGTAAGTTTGTATTGATACCAGGAAAAAATACAGGTAGAAATAATGGTTGGAGACCCCAAGGTTACCTCCATTAAGGTCGAAGCGATAGAGTAGTTAATATTGTCTAGTCCGTCTATCCGTCCATATGAACGAAAGGATCTCGGAAACGGTAATTTTTAGAGACTTTGTTCTTTTTGCATTCGACTTAGACTTCGCCGGAAATTCGCGAGTTTATTTTAAGTTTTTGCACCTCCCCCTTACCATAAAAATCACCTTCAAAGCTAAATATTTCTTCGGCACAAAATGCCAGAGATAACGTCCGTCTTAGTCAAAAGACCAAAATTCCATCAAAATCGGATAATAAATGACGATTTTATAAGCAATTGAATTTTGCTAATTCGAGGGACGACCTGTATTGGTTAAAATGTTTTAAAGGTTTGTACGGTAAATTAAGTTTTTTGCATAGACTTGTATGGTCTATGATAGGTCTTTCTTTCTGCGTTTGTAGTGTTTTATGAACTTATGAATAGGTGTGTTTTGGGAGTTAATACGGTTGGCTGTTTTAGTTCTCGTTTTAATTCTATTGGGAGAATATTTTCTTCGTTAAGAAGGTTGTTTGAGGATGTTGAGATGTTACGTGACAGAAATGAAGCTCGAAAATTTTATCAAAAGGTCAAGCGTCTGACCGAAGATTTTAAACACGGAGTAACTTTCTGTACAGCCACTGGACTATAACTAATTCAATTCAGTTATTAAAAAGCTGAAAAATAACAAAGCGGCTGGCTCTGATGGGCTGCCAGCTGAGTTATTTAAGACAGGCGGCGAAGAGTTAGTTATGGTCCGATGAACGCATACTCAATGACTGGAATCTCAGTGTTCTCTCTTCAATCTTTAAGAAAGGAGACCCCGCTGTTTGCGCCAACTACAGTGAAGTAAATCTTTTTTTCATCAGATATATGATTCTGTCGCGCGTATTGTGTTATAGGCTGAAGCCATATAAGGATTCACTGAGAGGACTATATCAGTATGGCTTCAGACCAAAAAGGTCGACCAGTGACCAAATATTCACATTACGTCAATTCTTGGAAAATATCCGAACAATATAATTTTTTCAATCTTCTGATGGAATACATCATACACCAGTGCCCGTACATACAGAGTATGTCGGTCTCGATCTTCCAAAAGGAAGTTCTGCTGATGACATCGATATCATCGGCACGCAGGAACGGCGAGTCAGCAAGGCGTTCTCAGAGATGAAAAAACAGTTTCGGCTCATGGGTCTAGCGGTGAATGAGGACAAGACGAAGTACTTAGTGTCTTCTCGTACTCCGTCATCGCGTCTTGGACGGTCTGTGACGATAGAGAATTTCAACTTCAGTGTTGTAAAAAATTTCGCCTATTTTGGATCCGAGATAACCAGCAACAACAACGTCAGTCTGGAGATCAGGCGAAGAATCACGCTTGCAAACATATGCTTTTTTTGGACTGAGCAAGCAAATGAGAAGTAAATCCCTCTTTCGAGAGACAAAAATCAAAATTTATAACACGCTGATACTCCCGGTCCGCATGTATGGCGGATAGGGATGGACCGCGATTTAGTCAGATGAAACAGCGTTGGAAGCCTTCGAAAGAAAGACTCTCCACAGGATTTTTGGTCCTATTACAGTCGGCGACGAGTTTAGGTCCCATATGAACCGCGAGCTGTACGAGCTATTCGATGAGGTTGGCATAATCCAGCGCATAAAATTCCAGCGGCTGCACTGGGCTGGGCACCTCATTCGAATGGATGGGGCCCAAACTTGATTGGAGGACGCCGAAATAGAGAACAGTTTAAGGAAATTTTTCTGTATGCAGTCGTTTTTGTTTTATCAGTAGTTGGTTTTGGTATGGGTATGACAAGGCTTAGTTTGTAGGACTGTTGTATGTGGCTGTTGTAGATTTTGTTGAATAATAATAGCTCTTCTCTGCTTCTATGTAGAGAAGAGCTAAAGAATTAATTTTTTCTTGAGACAATGAAGAGAGTACTTGAGGTTCTTCTTTCGATGTTTCATCCGTCATTTTTTTTTCTTTTAGGTTGCCTCTTTATTTTAGCTTGATATTAAGTGCATTCATCTCAATTGGTTTTTTATAGTCAAAGTTTTCTCGTCCTGCTATTGCAAGCTCTACTAGAGATCCATAGAGATCAGATACCGTCAATACATCTGCAGATGAGCTCTGAATCTGAACGCAGTTTCAAGCTTTTTCTAATTTGATGCTTATTCGCTCTCTTATACTTTTACAGGCATCGATTCTAGCCGACCAACAAGTAAGGTTCACCCTTCCTATGTCATTCGTTATTTTTTTTCAATGTTCGTTTGACTTCATGAAAAATGTATTACATATATATATCTCCATTATTAACATGAAAAAGTGGCAGGCTTCTGTACAAGATTCAGCAGCCGTGGTTCCCACTTAACTCAATGAATAAGCTGCACAAGGAACAAACATAGCAAATGGTGCTTGTTCTTGAATTTTAGCTTGTAAACCATTGTACATCCCTGACATGACATCCCAGGCATTATCAAAAGACTGACCACGGCACTTTTTGAGGTTAGTGTTCAACACTTCCAGCTCTATAGTAATAGCATCAAACATATCTTGCGCCTTGTGTCCTACAGAAGGTAAGAATTTGAGAAATCTCTCACGTGGTTCTCCGTTATCTAAAACATATCAAATCACAAGTGTTAGCTGATCTACGGTGTAGAATCTACAATCAAAGAAAAGTATTTTCCTTTTTTTATCTCATCGCTGATGTTTATAAGCACTTTTTCAGTCATTAAATTAATGAATTTTCCATATCTTTCAATGTGTTTGGCTAGTAATGGGTCAAACTATGCTATTAATTCCAGAAGCATAATGTAATGTAATTTCCACTGTGCTGGTCACCAAATTTTTGTTTACTTCTTCAAAAGGGAGACCTCTAGCAGCTAATCGTTTTATTACAGCA
This sequence comes from Leucophenga maculata, assembly GCA_035044805.1. Lineage (NCBI taxonomy): Eukaryota > Metazoa > Arthropoda > Insecta > Diptera > Drosophilidae > Leucophenga > Leucophenga maculata. The sequence continues at coordinate 488,406 of JAWNNP010000643.1, read as the reverse complement.
ACAAACCTCTTTAATGTTTAAGTTGTTCCTTCGTTCCTCAGAAATCGAGTGAGCATCCTCTGAAATCTGTCGCTCCTAGGCCGTGGCCTATACGGCCTATTGACAAATCCAGGACTGATGCATAAGTTGTACCTATTTCCCAATCTAAGATGAAGACAATTGCGCAATAGCGCATCGTTCTTGGCATCAAAGTATCTCGGAGATGTTCTTTCCATTTTTTTTTTTATTTAGTCTACAAAAAAATGAACATAGACAATTCTGTTGTTTGGAAGCGTTTATTATTTCACTTAAAATGTTTGAATTTTTTTTTTCTTTAATGTTATTTTGTTGTAGTTTTCGCTTTGTTAATTTACAATATTTGTAATGTATAGGAATACAATTTCTAGTTTAGTCACAGCGTTTTGAAGCTCTTTACTTTTACTTCCAATTAAACTATTAAAATTTAAACAATTCGAATTCAAATTGATTTCAACAAAGTTTCACATTGGCCTCGACTTACAAACTAATAAATGCACTTAGCTCCGGTACGTATAGTTTTTACATACATATATCATTTTTACACAGACATATACATATACATGCGTACATATACAATATATAAATGCATTATTTCAATTGAGTTCTTTCATATATCAAGAGTTTTCCTGAGCAAAATTATCAAACAGAAATATGCCATAAATAATAGAATATATGCAGCTATATACAACATTTTTGTGTACGATTTATGTTTGTTTAAATCTTTTTACTTTTTCTTCTTCATCGTTTTGTTTTTTAATTTAATTTAATTTAATTTAAAATTTAGGACCTAAAACAATTTTCACTTGGAAGCAAAAGCGAAAAAATTCCAACATTTCTTTGGAATCATTAAACTCCGCTTAAAATTCTCAATTTTACAAATTACAAATTGTATTTTGACAATAAACCACGTTTAAAAATAAAAAATTATTAAAAAAATGTACATAACTTAAAAAGAAGTTTAAAAAAAAAAAAAAAAAATCGGTATCAATAATTTAAATTTAAATAAATAATGCTAAATGCTTTAAAATTAGGACAAGTATTTTGTATATATTAAATTATTACGTATACAAAAGATTATGTTTCAAAAGTGACATATTCTTCGTTTTTTTGTTTACGTTTTGTGCTTTGTTTTCACTTTTCCTCTACTATTTAAATGCACTTTCCCAAGAGAAAGCCTAATTCGAGCATTTCGTTTCCCACAAGAAATTTAAATTATCTACGGCCACACTACTGCGCCTAAGTTCTACTAATACACAACACTAAACGCTAAAATATGTATAAAAAAAAAAAAGAAATCTACGTAGAAAGTAATCAAGGAAGCAGCGCATTTGATAGGCGTGCAGACTTAATCTATAACCACCGACCAAGGATGAGCGACCTTGCCATATTGTATATCGGTCAACGTCTCACGTATCAGCTCGTGTATAGGTTTCTCCTGCTCCATGGTGGGTATGTACAGATCTTGACCCATGTAGTTGATGCGATTGACGGGACTGACAATGCATGCAGTGCCGGTGCCGAACAGTTCAAGCATCTACAAAAAAAAAAAAAAGCAGTCAGCACACATTTGCAGTCAAAAAAGCATGAAATATGCAACTTACACGTCCTTGATTGAGCAATTCACAGATTTGTGGCATGGTGAATGAAGCCTCACGCACTTTGAACTTGCCCCACTGACGTGTCATGGCCAATATCGAGTCACGCGTTATGCCTGGCAATATCAGCCCATTTAGTGGTGGCGTAATCAGTTCTTTTTCTGTAATAAAATTAGACATTAGTCCTTGTTAATGCGGCAATGCCATACCAGACACACTTACCTCCTTGATCATTCACATAGAACATGAAAATATTCATGGTACCGACTTCGGTTAGTTGATGATCTTCACCGTATAGCCAGAGCACCTGTTGCAAACCACGTGATTCTGCTTCTTTTTGTACATGTATGGTGGGTGCATAATTTGAGCCCATTTTGCGATTACCAACACCGCCGGGCCAAGCTCTGCATAGAAAAAAAAAATATAGTTTAGTATGCAACAAGTTAAAAAAAGATTTTTCATATTGTAATCTACCTCGTATATGCGGGATCGGCTAATAATGAAACAGCACCGGCACCGGACTTGAAGTAACTACCCACAGGACTGAGTATGGTGTAGTGCAACGCGGAGTCAGAGGATGCAACGCCCAGCATAGGCTATAAATTTTTATAATAGTTTGTTTATTAAAAAATTTTTTTTATAATTTATTATAAAAAAAAAAAACCTACATCAATGCCAATTAAAGTAGGACGTATATACAAGCTTGCTGCTTCTGTGTGTGGCACCCATTCGGAGTCGATCGTAACCAGATGTGATAAGCATTTGATGAACTCCTCGCTTTCAAATGTTGGCAATCCAGAGCGTTTGGCGGCTAAGTTCATGCGATTCATGTTCATGTCCGGACGGAAAATACGAATTTTGCCATCAACGCCACGATAGGCTTTCATGCCTTCAAATAACTGAAAAAAAAGAAAGAAAATATTGTAAGTTAATATAAATATAGACTATACATATATAATGTGGTATATTAAGGGGTTTGAAAATTTCAAGAAATCCTTTTTTTTTAATTTTAAGTTAATCAGTTTATAAGTCTAGGAGTTCGGCCAAACTAAACAATTCCTTGTATAAGATGATCCATTATTTCTCTTTTTTAGATTTCATTGAGTTTGTTTTCAAGTTCAGTGGAAATTTGTTGTTCTGATGTAAGTTGCCAAGGCTAAATTTTCTCAAAATAAATCCATTTTATATTTTTTTATAAGTATAATCGATTATACTATATTTCAGTCATATCTTCTATACGGTCAGACTGTCTCGAGAGGGTGTATAAGGTGACTCGTTTTGTTTTGTAAATATTTGCCCATTTTTATGCACTGAAAATAAATCTCGGTGAAAGCTGCTGTTGCTACTGCCTATTCTGTGCTTCTTATCACCCAATTGGTACACCTTTACTGGTGATAAGAAATAGAAAGTCACAACGCGATTACAGCGTAAACAAAAACAGCAAAAGTCAGCCGTTGCAGTTGGTAACGACAAACTTGTTGCAATTGTTTTTAACAAATAAACAATTTATTTTTATTTTTTGTTTTACCGTATATAATAATCATTTATATAAAATATTTAAATATATATTAATGTCACTGGCTGCGTCAGCGCATTTTTATTTTTTTTGTTGCACGTGGAATGACTTTTATATTTTTTATTTACGTGATTTCAAAACAACAAAATGTCGAAAGATTTCAAAAAGAAAAGAAAAAAAAAACTTCACCTATTAACAGCAAAATTTTGCTTCACCTATCATATATTCGAGAGACCGCCTTAGGAAGTTAACATTTACTTAACATTAACTGTTAAAGAACAAAATTTATGTTAAAATTTGTTCATGAACAGCAAGAACAAGTGAACGAGGTACTTTAGTTGTTGTGAAGTACTCAAATGAAATAATTTAGTATATGTAAATATATGGGTCAGAAGATTAACAAAACTACAAATTGCACAAAAACAAAAACAAAAAAAAAAAAAAAAGAACACTGCGGTCAAGTGGGCTCGACAATGAAATAACCTGTTCCTAACGATTTTTAGTGGTCTTTTCTTGGCCTATATGAAATATTTGCTTTGATATTATGCAAGATATGCCAAATTTAGCGTTTGTAGCTGCATAAATAACAGTAAATAATTTTTCATACAAAAACTAAGAAAGGTGGAAAAGATTTATATTGGTGTAACCACTTTTAGTAGTCGATTCGAGTTCAGTGTTCTGAAAAATTAATAGTAAATTCTAAATTTTGAAGTTTGAAGGCTTTAACTCATATAGGTTGTTTCCAGAAGAAACTTTAATGCATTTCTTTGTTGTTTTTGACAATTTTTTCTTCATTATAACTTATTACTTGTATTTTTTTTTTTTTTGGAAATTTGGAGGTTTTTTTTAGGAAATTTTACCAATTACTAGTGTAAAATATTATTTTCAGTTTGTCTGATAGTTTGTAATGCCTTTTAGGAGGCCTTTTAGCATAAAGTACATATAAAATTGTTCTCCACTTTTTGTCTGTGCTCTACTTTTTGGTTCCTACCATACTAGTTTTATTTTTTGTATGAAAAACATCTTTGTTATAGCTTATATTAAGCTGAAATTTGACATTTAGTGGTAACTCCCCTTCGTGTAGGCTTTTATACGACCGCAGTCTTTGCTGTATAATAGAATCGGTACAATATATAATTTTTTTGGAATATTTTTTTTCATTTTGTTTTTCAAACTCATATTTTCAAAACTTACCTCAACTGCATAGTGCAAAACTTTTGCCGCCGGATGCATGACCAGATTCTCTAGCGGCGTAATTTCCGGTTTCTGCCAACCACCCAAACTTTTGTGATAGTAAATCTTTAACATATGATCGGTGAAAAGTTTGCCAAAGCCAAGATTCTCAGCATTATCGGGTTTCGGTTGTAACTGTTGTGGCGATGCCAGACGCACTGAGAGCTGTGATGCCTTAAACATATGACCCAAGTCTTCACTGTGCTTAATTGGTTCCGGTGCGTGTGTATATTCCGTATTTAATGAGGATGTTATTTCGAAATCGGGTTCATTTTTTTTCTGTTGTTGTTGTTGTTGTGCTGCTGCCAGTGCCTGTGCTTGTTGTTGTGCAGCCTTTAAGGATTGATTGCTGCACAAACGTATAGATTGTTCAATAAATCGTATAAGTCGATGTTGATTACGAAAGATATCCTGTGGGGTAGAGAAAGAAAAAGAAGAAGAAAAAAATGGAAGGTTATTCACAGTGCACAGATAATGTTTTTTCTTTAAAATTAAATTATATATTTTTTTATTTATTTTATTTCTTATGTTTGGCTGTAATTTATAGAGTTTACTTGGGTTCAGCTTCCGGAAATTTGCTTTTCTTTGTACAATTTACATATATACATATGCAGAGTGTGTGTAAAAGTAATATTTCAAGATATATTATATAAGAAATCGTTTTATGCACTGAAATAAATAGCTTGACACCATGGGACAGGAAGTTGTTTGACATTTTGAAACGAGTCCAAATTTTTGGAAATTTCAGTTTAAAAAAAATTAAAAAACTGAAACCCAAATTCAGAGAGGGAGGGGGTGGGGGGGAATAATGTTGTTGTATTCAATTGCTCATGGGAACATTACAAAAAAAAAATGTGGCCGGAAAAATTGTGCATATAGAACGCCATAGCAGCGAAAATCCATTTTTGGTTCTATTCCACTCCAGCTGTATATACATATAATCTTAAGCAAAAAAAAAAAAAAATAAATGTTTGCCTCTTTGTCTGAATGTTTGTTTCGGCAAATCTCCGAAACTGCTGAACCGAATTTAGCGAGAAATCGGAGGTGAAGGTGCACCACCCAGCATATAAGCGATAAACTAAATTGGTCATATCTTGGCATCCATTTAAGTTACAGGCATGATTTTTCGTGTCCAAGGGTGCGATACATCACCCAACATATAAGCGGTGAACTAAATTGGTCATAACTTGGCATCCATTTAAGGTACAGGCATGATATAGACATGTTTAAGGAACCAGGATAAGTGAGATCCATTGGAAAAGTGGTGCTGTTTTGGCTTTCTACAGGAATCCTACATATTTACAACATGAACAGCAAGATCTTGGAGACAATAAGAGTTTTGACGCAAATATTTCATATGGAGCTAAAGTTTTTAAAAGCAACTACCCAACTCCTTTAAATTTTTTTCTCAGCTAGAAACCCTCTATTATATAGCAGTCATTCCTCAGTCAATGTACAGTGCATCCCGCAGTCGAGCACATTCAACTGCAGCGTTCTTTCTTGAATTTTTGTGTTTTTTTTTTTGGGCATTGTCTCAGTTCAAGTTGAAGAGCACTTTTGACTGCATTTAATTAAAAATTTTGTGCCACCGAAAATGCGTTTTCATTTAATTTAATTAAGCGCATTTTTAATATGTTTTATTTGCATTTTTTTTGCCATGTCAGTGTCTTTGGTTTTTTGTTTTTTTTTTCTCCTGTCGAAAAGGTCAAATTATACAAGCAAATCAAATTCAAATTACAAAACAAATACACACACACATATATAGAAGGGCAATGCATAATCATTAGCATCATTTTATTTAATTAATTACATTTTATTTTTCAATTTAATCTAATTTTCATGGAAATGCGAAAAGCTGATGAAATATACAAAACTTTTTAGTTCAGTATTTTTTTTTTCGAAAAAGAGACACCATTACGTATTAAATTAAGTAAAACATGCACAACTTAAAAAAACCATTTCCGCAAATGATAAATGAAAAAAAAAAATAAAAACCGAATAAACTGATGTAATTCATAACAAAAATTGTCTCAGCTAAATATACAAAATAAGCAAAATTCATATAAATACATATATTCACGGTTAAGAAACATTTTTCTTGATTTTTTTTTTAAAATTAATTTCGTCTAAAATTAAAATTGCTAATGCTACAAAATAAAAAAAAAAAACGGTGTCAACAAACTAAAACAAGTCCCTCCGTCCATTTCAAATATTCATAAGTTTCAAATTAGAAACAATAAACTTTTTGTTTTTTTACTTGGTTATTCAATGCAAAATAATTCTTGCATTGAATTGTTTGACATTAGAATGCACCATAAAACACCATGGTTCAATGGAAAAATTTAAAGTTCCGTTGACCGGTGTTTATGTCTAATGAGTATCGGAAATTCTGTATGCCAATGCGTTGGGATCACGGCTTCAAGAAACTTGTGTTCTTATTTTTTTTATTTATTTTTACATCATTCATGTAATTTGGGTTTGTCGTTAGAACAGGTGCATAGCAACAAAAAGCAAAATAATTAGCGTGTAAATATTTATGTACATTTTTTTTTTTAAGTGTACTCATTGCAATTCCATTAGGTCTTTGTTCGACTTAAAGTGAGTCAGTGTCAACGCACTGTGAGTATATATTGAAAAGTGTATACGCTTTCGGAGCATAATGGAACAAAACTTGTGCTCCATTTTGTCTTTAGATACAAGGATAAACAACAATGCTTATTAGTCCCTCTTACTAATTATAATTTGTATGTATTATTTATTAGCCCTCTCAGGCTTGCAAAAATTGCCGTAGCGGACGATATTTCACGTCCTCATGGCGAGGTATTGGTTAAAGTTTTCAACTAGCAATAATCGCACCTCAGTAGAACTTCATTGGTTACGATAATGCCGCTGCGCAAAGATAAATTATGAACTCAATGAATCTACACCCTAGCACAATTTATGCTTAAACTATTTGAGAATTATAAAGTAAAAAAAGTAGACCAAATGTAAAAAACAAACCCCTAAGCAATTCAAAGCCAATTGAAATACAGCTCAAACACGCAGGTAACAAGGTAGCTGCTGCTGTTGCCTCTAGTCAACTCATAGTGCACACAATACACTAACAACATACATAAATGTTTTACTGCATAGTTTCGCATAAATTGTTTTTGTTAATGATTTTTTTTTTTAAATATGTTTTCATGATTTTGTTTTTGCATAGCTTGTAAAAAAGTTGTTTTTTTTTTTGCATTACATTTTGTTGTTGTTTTATTTATTGCAATTATGCAAAACTTATTGAGCACGCATACATGCATATGTACATTGACGACACGTGTCGGCATTTATTTAGATTTGTTGCTGTTTTTGTAATTTCTTATGATCTTCTCAAAATAATATGCGCTCTCATACTTCTCGAATGCACTCGATTGCAAGTCAAATGTTTAATGAAGTGTAAAAGAGATAGAATGCACAGACACTTTCTTTTCTTCTAAGTGCATCGTTCATTTCATGCATTTTTGTTCTTGCATTTGCATTTTCGCTCTCAGCATGCAAAAAAATAAAAACAAAAAAACTATGCAATAACAGTTTTTAGTTGAGAGCGAACTCTTTTGCTTTGGTTTGATCGCAGTCTATTTAAATAGTATGTGTACAATTTGAAATAAAAAATTTTGTAATATTACAAAAGTTGAATTTATAATTTGAAAAGGTGTAAAAATTGTTTTTTAAAGATATAATTTATGCTCATTACATTAAAATAATTTTTCGCTAGATATACCTTGCGTTATGTGATTCTTTTGGTAATATTTGCAACTATTACATACAAAAATTGTATATTAAACTATTTTCTATGTACATAAATATTCAGCTATTTTATAGTTTTATGATTACAATTTTTATTTAAACTCAAATTTATCATTTCGATATAAATTTATTATTTAAATATTATTGTAATTTATTTTATTTAAGAATTGAAAAAAAAAAAATTAAGTTAATACAGGATCTACAATTTTCTTGTTAGAAAACAATAATTAAAAATAAAAACAATTTCTGAAAAATAAATATATAAATAATAAAATTTGAGTTTAAATTAAAATTTTAATCATAAAGTTATATACTTAATATATAGAAAATATATTTCTTCAATTTTTATTGCTTGTTGATAAATGCTTTTGCTGCTGATAAGATCTTCAAAATTAAACCAATTAAAGAAATTTTCAGGAGAATTTAATATTCTTTAAGCAGATCTAAACAATTCTGTCTATTGAATTATTGTATAATAATATAATAATTAATATATGCCTTTTTTGTGTGTTTTTTATTACTCCTTAGCATGGTAAAGTCACAGAAATAATTGATTTACGGACACAGAAGTTGAATTAAAAGTGGGATTGTTAATATTTCTATACATTTCTATATATCATCTTAAAACTTGTTTTGGAGATTTTTGCAAAATAAAAGGTGGTATTCGACTGACTGTTGCATAAAATTGCGCAAGTTTAATCCATTGCAGTCTACTGGGTATTTAAATATCCAAGAAAGTGTTAGAATTAATATTATAAATCGTCAATATTATAAACGAGTCAGTTGAGTGATCGTGAACTTTGTTTTTTTTTTTTAATTAAATAGAAAAAGTAGGCTTGAAAAAAAGAAATATAACAGTAAAATTTTCTACGTTTTGACTTTATTATTTTACTGTCTAAATTAGAGATTTTTATTAATTATTGGCAAATGCTCAGGAAATATGTTCCAAATAAAAAAAAATTACGAAAAAAACCCTAAAAGATAGCTTCAGGTGCTCACTATGCAATGGAGAGAATACTTTTTATGTCAACAAAACTGGTCATCACATTAGATCTAATGAATTAGTTATGGAATAAAATAGTCTAATTTCCGTGGTTTAACTGTAGTATTTTTAAAACTTTTAAACAGTTTTATCAGAAAAAGTGTTGGCAACTATAGAGAAATGGAAAAAAACGCGCACACTTTATATATAGCTTTAGCTGTTCTCTATACAATGAAGAAAGAACAACAGTGGTATGTCAATACTCGTACAGTTGTCACAATACGTCTAACAAAAGTTGTTTATTTTAATATGCAAACATGTTAAAAACAAGAAAGAAAGCAGTTCCTAACGATTTGTATGAGAACTTCCCCTTCTAATGGTTCGATCTTGGACTGTAGAGATTTTTGTTCTTAGAAATGATGCAAGGTACACGATTTTGTCTTTCTAGCTATATAAACAACAACAATAGAACATTTTACAAAAACTCAGAAAGTTTGAACACATGGGGGCTACTTCTTTTATTGCTCAGATCTGATCTTAAATCGAATATTTGATAAGGATTAACGTAATCGAACACAAATATGTAGGTTTGATTGGTTTTTTATTTCCTTAATACTTTATTATTAAAAAACTTAAAGTATTACTCCTAGTTGGAGCATAGGGCGAAATTTTGATTGGTTAGTTGGCAAAAACCCCCTTAGAAAGCGAAGATTGAATACAAGTTATCGGAAGTCGGAATTTGAACATTTTAACAATAAAGAATACCCTCTATGGTTTTGGAACTTAAATTTGTATAAACGCAATATTGCGATTTTTATACTTGTGGCATATTTTATTGTGATTGATGTAAAATATATCAAATTTAGCGTCTATAGTTAATTGAAAAACAGCAACAAAGTTGTTTAATAGAAAAATTTTTAAAGGTTAGACTAATTTATATGGAATTATCGTTTCTAAGGCGTTTAGCATGCTAATTTAATATTAGTTAACTGCAGAAAGTATAGGAAATTATAAACAACGTCTCTCTTCTAGATTTTTTGTTTGTTTGTACGGACAGCCAGACAGACGGACATATTTATATATATCGACTGCTTTTTTGATGCTACACAAGACTATATATGTATACTTAATGGAATCGTCCTTTGCCTCCTTCTAACTGTTATAAACACAAACTTAATATACCCACAGGGTGTTATTTCTATACAATATACTTCATATGTAAAAAGATATAATGCAAATTTAACAGTTGTTAAGTCCTTCCAACATAATATAAATATATATTTTAATTCTATATAAATAATACACAAACGAATTCCATTTTAATATAAAAAAATTAGAATTTTTTTATTATTAAAAATTTTTCGGCAACATATTATTCCTCATCACTGTATTTTCTACCTGTGTTTACATGTGCCTGCGGCAGACTGGACTTATCGGTTTCTGCTTATCAGTGCGTGTGCCATGCCATTCTTCTTGAATGGTCTGTGCTGAGTTGTTGTTTATTTGAATTTATTTGATCTTAAATATTCCGGCGCGATTAGTTTATTCAAAGATATCCAAAGATGTAGCGTCAGCGCGCGGCTAATGTAATAAAAAGTTTTGCTTTTTTGATTGATGAAGTTCAAGGCGTCTATTTATGGCTTCTCTTAGTTTGTTGCTAACTTGACGTGATTTCTTAATTAATCGTTCTAATTTTTCTTTAATCTGCTCTTAAGTTCAGAGTTTAAAATATACGAAATAAATCTGTTATCAATTTATTTTAATTATGTGGCGTATAAAATTTTTTAATTCCCAAAAAAAAAAAAAAAAAATTATAATTTAATATTTTCATATATAAGACAGGTTTAATCAGGCTAATCATGAAAAAAATAGTTTATGTACGAATTTTTGACATATTACACTGCAAAGTATTCTAATTTGTTTTTTCATATTAATTCTTTTTAGCATTATTATTTTTAAATTTTTTTGTTCTTATATTTTGTGCTTTTGCTTGTTTATTTAATTCAATTTAAATAATAATAATATTATTTTTTTAAAATATTTTTACATTAATACAAACCTTTGCATTTATAGCCATTTTGGTCGTCATTTTTGCACAGATTTTCTTTTTTAGAGTTTTAAAAAACTAAAAAAAAAAATTTTTTCTTCTTTTTGATTCACTTGTAACAAATAAAAAACGAAGAGTCTGCTTGGCTGCTGCTGCCGCACCTTTGAATGTTCGTATTCAAAATAATTATTTTTCGCTTTTTTCTTTTTAGATGAAATTTCTTCTGTAAATTCTTTTTAGTTTTTATTATATTTTATTTCCTTTGTTTTTTTTTTTTATTTTGTAAAATAACTTCACACTTTTTTGTTTTGTCGCGTTTCGTTGCGCTATGCCGTGTTCGCACCAAAGAAAAAACACGTCTTTACTGCTCGATGTCTCTGCAAGAACTCAGCTATAGAAGTCCGGCGGCCTCTATCTATAGGTGCGCCGTTGCCTCAGCCGATCCGAAATTGAGTATACGATTTGACGCCGCCAACAACAGTGACGACGCACCGCACCGCACGGCACGTCTTTCTTTGAACGTCACGCGTCGTCTTTCTCTTTTTTTTATGTTTTTTTGTATTGACTATCGCATTGCATGGCAGCGCGTGGCACCTAGCACTCTCTAGCTCTCGCTCTTCCTCTTTCTCTCTCTCTCTCTCTCCCTCACTGTGGTTCTATACAACTTTTTTATACTCTTTCTAGTAAGGGACGAAAGCAGATCTTGTTCGGCTGAAGGAGACAGTTTGAAGTAGTCTTGTTCGTCAGTTTTAAAGATATAGCGTTGAAACTTGGTATGGTATTATTTATGTACATAGCTGTATACATATTATATATAGAAGCTAACATTCCCAATAAGCCCATTTAGTTTTGTCCAGATCTTCCCAATTTGTTTTCTTTTTTTTTTAAATAAATACATTTTATTAACAACAATCAGGACATATTTGCCAATAAGACGTCTGGTTTTTGAGTCACATGCCCTAAGGCAAAGAGACACGTGGTAGACCCCACAAAGTATATATAGTCTGCATCAGCATCTCAAGTCGAGTCGATTCTGTCTGGTTGTCCTTAAGAAAATCGAGATCTTAGACACTATAATAAATTGATACTTTAAATTTGTATATTTAGATTCTCCTACTCATTCTTCAGATAACCCATGCCTAGTCCGAAATACAAATTGGTGGTCTGTGATAAAATTCCGGACAACCAAAAATCCATCAATCCGCGCGACGAAGTGTCTCTCCCAAATCAACAAAATGGAAGGCAGAAGACTGATCGACCGGATTAATATGACTCAGAGTCATGCATACAGAACAAAAAAATAGAATTGGGCATATCCATTGTTAGAATCCTAAGTTATAGGTTCGAGTTTACGCAAAAATTTCCGAGCTACTGTTGCACATAGTCATTTCCTAGAATTTTTTTTCCTAATATTATTTATTCATTTTGAAACAATTAGTTAAATCTCTGCTCTCAAAATACAAATTTCGGAACAAGTTCATAAGGAACTTTGCTAGTATATCACTTTTATTTTTCTCCAATTTGATCTGATGCCCATGTTAAAATGTTTTTAAAATACGATGTCCAAATGTTTATCAAATCTCATAGGTCTACAGTCATTTACTTCATATATTTTATAGTATTTCTTTCTGAAAAGTTCTTTAGTTCTTGGCAATAATAATCCCATTTGAAGATTGAGTGTGAGTTTCACCCAAAATTTAGACAATAATATTTAAACCGAAAAATGTTCACCATTTTTTACATGTATTAGGGAAATGTACTAAAACCTACTTTTTCATCTGTTTTAATCCATTCGCTGTTGAATTTTCTAAATTAGAGATGGTAAGAGTGGCCGAAGTGTTTGAAAATTACAAAGTAATATTTTCTGTTATGCGAAAATTTACAAAATTTTTGGAAGAAAAAACTATTTTAAAAAGCGCCTAAAACCCAATCGTTGCGCCTTGTATTCGGTCCAATTATGAATCTAATCCATTCAGAAACACAAAATATGTCCATTCTTTTGCGATTGAATTTCCTAAATAAGAGATAGTAGGCGGGGGCGTAGAGCGTGAAACTTTTATGGTTATATGTATGTTCTGATATTCGAAATATGTATCTTAAAAAATATTTTGTCAAAAAAAAAATAATAATAAAATATTTCTAGAATGCGTTTGGGCCCAATTATGAATCTTAACCATCCAGGCAATACACACAACAATTTAATTTAAATCAGTCAAGCCGTTAGGAGTAGTCAAGTCATACCGACAGACAGAAGATATGCTCTTTCTAGAGTTTTTTTACTTAAGCCAGATTTAATCTAATCTGGTCTCTATTTCGGAAAGGTTTTTTTTTTTTGTAAAAACTCCTTTAATGCCTAAATAGTGAATTTTATAAAGTTCGGGTCATATAGTTTGGAACTAGTTTGCCGTTACTTTTTATCACATTTATATTATATTACTTTGCTGTTCGTATACCCATTGATCCATATAATCTGATAATCTTCTAGTCATCTCGAAGTAAACCAATTCTTTTCTTTAAAAATATACAAATGAACTATTTTTTATTTAAAGAACTGGAACTAAAAGAACTAGTTGAACGAAATAGCCAAAATAAGTCAGAAATGATGCTCTCTATTTGCCAGCTTAAATTCTTATGTTAAATTAAACAAGTGAACTATTTTTTTTTTTTTGAACTAGAATGCTCAACTCTTCTATGAAATGTTCAGTTCATAACCTTAATGTGGTAAAAAAAAAAAATGTTCTCTTTGATGATTTGATAATTTGAACTAGATTTATATTATTTAGACATAGACAGCCGATATAAAATTGGTTGAAAATTGTTGTGTAGTGTATTTAAAGTACTTAACTGCTGTACTCTTTTGTTGCGCACTGGTTGTTCTGCTTTAAATTTGGTCTCTTTATTTGCTTATACTTTGTAGCGTATTTAAGAGCGAGGTGGTCTCGCTTTTACTCTTGACTATGCTACATTAGAGTATATATGAAGGTGTTGGTATCGGGGAAACGAAGAAGCATCATCAGGCGTTTATTTATGAAATTTCCAATTTGTTTTTTTTGGGCGAAATTTTTTGTTTTTTTTTTTTTAGTAATATGTTGTCTGTTCCTGCTTTTTTTCTATCTTTTTCTTCTATCTTTCGACATTTATGTACTTTTCCATTAAAATAGCAAATTGATTTTTTACTTTGGCAATAACCATGTTGATTTTTGCTGATACCCTTTAGTAAAATTAATATGATGTGGTATGGTGGTTTGACTTGGTCTATAAAGTTCAAATAAAATAAATAAATAATAAAATAAACATTTAAATTGTTTTGTCTCTCAAGTAAAACTGTAAAAAGAAGACAACTTAATATTTTTTCTCTTAAGTTCTAGAATAAAAAGTCGATTATCTTAGAATAGGCACAAAAAGGCACTCCAATTGTTGATAGAAATATTTTTTATACATTTTAAAATATATTTCTATCAAAACATTGAAGTACCTTTATGTGCCTATTCCAAAAAAATAAATATTATAAAAAGTTAGTTTTAAATCAAGATTGTACAAGTTGAACAACTATAAGATCGTAAAAAGCTTAAAAAAAATTACTTTTAGAGGAGTCTCAATAAAAAAATTATACCAAAATATTAAACATATTTGGGACCCGTGCTTAGCAGAAGTTGGTTTAATTTCTAAAGTTTTTTAAGAAATAATTTTCCAAAAAATTACAGAAAAAATATAATATTTCAATTAGGGCAACAAAGTGCGAATTATGAGTCAACTTGTCAAATAAATGTATGGAGATAATATCTACTGTAGAGCAGTTCCTTTTTTCTGAGTAGGGTTCGAAGTTTAATCTATTTTAATTATGCATTCAATTTATTTTTAATATTTTAAAAAATTTATTATTTCGCAAAAATTACGTAGTCTAAACCACTGTGCGTGAGGACCACAAGAGAGCACAATCATTGTTCGTAAAACTTCTTACTTACTTATATGGCCGTCAACCGTCTACCGGTCATGGCCGCGTCTAGAAGGCGCGCCAGCCTCCATAGTCTTGTGCGCGCTGGCGCCAGTCGTTTTGCATGCTAAGTAGGGAGAGATCTCTCCAATAGAGACTGACGGGCACGCGTTGGAATGACCAGGTATGGAGAGATCTCTCCCTACCTGGTCATTCCAACGCGTGCCCGGTCGTTCTTTATTTCAGCGTCCACCAATCAAGCTTGGGCCCCCATGTAAGCCATGCGTGCTGGAGCTCTTTCATCCATTCGAATGAGGTGCGCAGCACAGGGCTGCCGCTGGAATTTTATGCGCTCGGCTTTGTCAACCTCATCGAATAGCTCGTACAGCTCGCGGTTCATACGGGACCTAAACTCGTCGCCGACTCTAATAGGACCTAAAATCCTGTGAAGAATCTTCCTCTCGAAGACTTTCAACGCTGTCTCATCTCATCACCGGGAGTATCAGCGTCTTATAGATCGTTATTTGCGTCTTTCGAGAGAGGGCTTTACTTCTCATTTGCATGCTCAGCCCAAAAAAAGCATCTGTTTGCAAGCGTGATTCTTCGCCTGATCTCCAGGCTGACGTTGTTGTGGCTGGTTATTTTTGTTCCAAGATAGACGAAGTTTTCTACAACACTGAAGTTGAAAATCTCCATCGTCACTGACCGTCCAAGACGAATTGACGGAGTGCGAGTAGACACCAAATACTTCGTCTTGTCCTCGTTCACCGCTAGACCCATGAGCCGAGACTGTTTTTCAATCTCTGAGAACGCCTTGCTGACTCGTTGTTCCTGCGTGTCGATGATATCGATGTCATCGGCGTAAGCGAGCAGCATCACTGCCTTTTGGAAGATCGAGCCCCACATACTTTGTATGTACGGGCACTGGCGTATGATGTATTCCATCAGAAGATTGAAATAATCGCACGACAGAGCATCGCCCTGCCTGAAACCTCTCTTGGTATCAAAGGGGTCGGAGAGGTTTTTCCCCACCCTGACAACGCTTCGAGTGTGAAATAGTGTCGTCATGCAAAGACGAACAATCTTTGCCGTATAACTTCTGGAATTCTTAATAAGAAATAAAATGTAAAAAACTATGCCTTATGGTAAAAACATGCTCTTTAAAAAGTTTGGAACCAAAATCAGAAATGAATCTCTTGATATTTGACGAATTTATGAAATTTTTTACGGTACCAGAATTCTAAATAGAGATGTTTTAATTGTAGCATCTAATTCAGACAGGGTGATCCGTATGAGAGTATTTTTTATGAGGGTGTTCTGTAGGAGAGTGTTCTGTATTTTAGTGTTCTGCATAATAGTGTTGTGTATGTGTGTGCTCTGTATGACAGTGTTCTGGATGATGGTGTTCTGTATGAATGTCGTCTGTATGAGGGTGGTCTGTATGATAGTGTTCTGTATGAGGCTCGTCTGTATGAGGGTGATCTGTATGAAAGTGTTCTGTATAAGGGTCGTCTGTATGAGGGTGGTCTGTATGATAGTGTTCTGTATGAGGATGTTCGGAATGAAGGTTTTCTGTATGACGGTGTTCCAAATGAGGGTGTAAGAGGAGTTCCTGTACGAGGCTTTTCTGTATGAGGGGGTTTTGTACTAGGGTGTTTTTGGATGGAGCTGTTCTTTATAACGGTTTTCTATATTAGGGTGTTCTTTATGAGGGTGTTCTTTCTGAGGGTGTTCTGTCTGAGGGTGTTCTCGATGATGGTGTTGATGGTGTCTGTATAAGGGTGTTCTGTATGCGGGTGTTTTGTATGAGGGTGTTCTGTATGAGTGTGCTCTTTGTGAGAGTTTTGTGTATGAAATGTTCTGTATGAGGTTGTACTGTATGAGGGTGTTCTGTATGATAGTGTTCTGTATTATAGTGTTCTTTATAACGGTGTTGTGTATGAAGGTGTTCTGTATGATGGTGTTCTGTATGAAGATGTTCTGTACGAGGGTGTTTTGGATGAGGTTGTTCTTTATTAGGGTGTTCTATGTTAGGGTGTTCTTTATTACGGTGCTCTGAATGAGGGTGTTCTGCATGAGAGTGTTTCTGTATGGTGCTGTTCTGTATGATAGTATTCCATAACACTAACGTTTTGATCAGTCCACAAATTTTTCAACAATAAAAGCTGATTGTTTAAGGAGCTATACGAGCTATAAAAAAAAAAAAAAAACAAAAAAACTTAAATACTATTTTTTAAAAAACAGCTGATAGTCAGACGGATATGCTTAGATGGACTAATACCGATGAACTGAAGACATATCTATGCTACATGTTCGTCACATGTTCCAAAAATTGTATAAAATTTTGTTTTTTTTTTTTAATTCTTATATTATTTACCGTTTGACTAGTCATTGCAGGGTATCATTCAGTCGTGCACTCTCGAATATATTATTCATACTCTTTATTTTAAATTTTATGTATGTACTTGCTTGGTCTCTAATAAATAAAAAATTTTCAATGATGTTCTTAAATTTCGAAGAAAAAACTATTGCGTGCTAAATACAAATCCCATATTGTTCTCATTTCCCCCCTCCCCTAAACACTCAACGCATTTGTGGTTAAACTTGAAAACTCAGAACGTTTAGTTATCGTATAAAGTCGGACCAGTTTTTCTGGGCATATTTTTAAAAACAAATTGTTTTCAACTTATTCATGTTTTTCTCGAGCAGTTAACCCACCGGTGATTCGCTTGTTTATAATGGAGTGCAGTGCGCAGTAAAAGTTTTTTGAAGATTAGCTGCTTCCGGCGCCTTTGTCTTCCTTCTCACCTTCACGCGATCGTACGCTTTATGACGTACATACACGTGTGTTTTCTTCCTTTAGTTTATTTGTGTTTGTGTACTTAAATGCATTTTCTTTATTTTATTTAATTTATTTTTATATTATTTATTTTTGTCAGCAAATAATTAAAACGAAAAATTTGAGTATATATGTACCTGCGAGTATATATGTAGTCGGTATATATTTATCTCTCTCTCTATCAGTGTTTTTTTTTCTTCGAAATGACGTGCATATTATTTGTTGTTCTTTTTTTTCGCTGTATACAAGATGTGTTGATGTGTGTACTTTCCCATAATTTACTGATAACGTCTTTGAAAATTGTTTATTTTTCCTCTTAACCGAGGAACACACTCACACTCACACACACACACACACACGTACATGCAGTGGTGTACAAAGAAATTTGAACAGGTCATGTCAATGGGATTTCTAGCGTACTGTAATGTACCGTTAGTCTGAGTGGTATAGTGTTGATGAACTAGTTTTGATCTGTGGAAAATTTTAAAGTTGATGTTCTTGTTTTCGAATTCGAAAGAAGTAATTTCTTTAAAATGGTTTGTTTTTCGCTTTGTAAACGGTAAATTTTAAGGAATTTCGGATTGGTTAACAGGAAGAAGATGTATAATCTGTACAGAAGTGCACTTTCTCTTACTTTCTTTATTCTTTCTGGATAATCTTCATCCTTTTTTTTTTTTAACAATATTCAACTTATAAAGAGAAAAAACTTTAACGAATAAAAAAAAATTGAATAAGAGTATTTTTAGACAGACAAGAAAAGGTTCTACAAGGTTGATCCAAGGCCTGAACGCATTGTGTGAAGATTTTTCTCCGTTTCCAATTTCGTTATACATTTAATAATATTCTTAAATAATAAATGTTTAGCACTTTGTCTCAGTGGAGTCGTCGCACTATACATTTGATCTCATAGCAAAAGCAACCCCCATTGTTCTTGGTCACTTGGCACTTCCATCCAGCATGGATTAGTATACAAATATATCTTATACAATTTTTGATAATAAATTCGATGTCACTCACTAGCTCACAAGGAGAACATGATCAATAAATTCATTGATGGCTCAATACTCCATGGGCGTCTTGGCAGATGTATTTGGTTTTTTTTACCTACAGTTTATTCTAGTAGTCTAACCACTAGTCACGGTGCTCTGAAAGCTCTTGATAGTAGTTTGATACGACAACCACTACTTTCGGATACATAGGAACCTTTATATTGTGTTTATATGTAAATCGTATATGTTCTTCGTGGGGGTATTATGCCCTACAGACACGAGGTTTCTTAAAATGAGAGGTCCTTTTTTTTCTCGAAATTAATCCTAAAACATTTTTTGGTATGGCCTTGAGCTATTCCCGGTTTTATATCCTCAATTGTAAAGCTCTTTCAGAGTTCTTTTCAGTGTTGGAAACAGACCGTCATATCCATATAATTATATTTCCTGACTAGTTATAAGCCTTTTAAGCAAATTTTGATAATTTTTGACTATTTTCGATAGCTCCGAACTATGGTCATGAAATATTTTTTTTGGTCAAAATTGATCGATTTCGGAAATAATTTTGCTGCCACATGTTTCTGCACAAAACATCCGAAAAAAGCACGACATCCTCAGCAACTTCTCTAAAAGTGATTCGAAAATTCCATCCATAAAAACTTCCTTCACTGCTTCAACTTTTTTAACAACTTCTTGGACTTCTGTGAAGAACTTGTACCATTTATAATTATTATTTTTTTTTTTTTTTTGTTCAAAGTAAACTCACTCGTGAGTTGTTAATACTAATTGCGTCAGGTCTATTGTGGCCGAATAGAGTTCACTTCTTTATTTTATTGGAAATGTTCGGATTTTTATAATATATAGTATAGTATTATATAATAATGTTATAATCAATTATATTTATTTAAATATAAAACTTTATCTTTTTTCTACGATTTATTAATTATACAGATTTCATATAGTCCCACCACTGTACACATCAAAAGAGTTCCATTATAGTTCCTGTAATGTAATACAATTTTCTCTCTGTCTCTCCCTCTCTCTCCCTCTATATATATGTATGTAAATATCTCTTTCGTTGCGTTTGCTGTATGATGCAACACACGTGCCAACAACAATCATCCGATTAAAAAAAAATATATATGTGACTTTTCTGCATTTTCCGTCTATTTGCTGTCGGTGATAAGCATTATCTGGTATGTATTTTCTTTTAACGTCAAATCTTTTTGTTAGCCCTTACATATTTCTCAGTCACCCAATTTTCAGTTTGTAGCTCTTGATTTGATAGCATTTTTCTTTATATTACAAGGCGTTTGCCTCTCTTACCTAAATATTCGTACTCTTTACATCGCCGGCCGGCTAGTTGATCGCACGATCAGCCGACATACCGACTGGCCCAACGTAGACGTCAATGTACGCGTGAGGGTCACCGACGTTGTTATTTAGGTCACTGCGCGTCTGGTCGCGTCACACTATCTTACTGTAAAAATGAAATAAGGAATTGTTGGTACTTTGTTTATCTTTATATATAGACCGGTGACCTTTAAATTGGAACTTCAAAGTCTGTGATCCTTAACTGTTTATGTATTTGACTTGAAATGTATAATTTGTAAAATATTTTAAGGATGTGCACTACTAAAAAAATGTTGTATACATATAAAATAAATTAATAATGAGACAAATTGTTGTAAAAGGTTTGATTTAAATGTTTATAATTTTAATAAATTCTATGTTTTTCAGTTCATCCTTAAAAATTTATGGAATTAAGCAATTTGCGGAAATTTTAAGTAATCTGGGGTGCGTTAACAATATAAATTTTCTAGTGAACATGTAGATGGGGCGTTCTCTAAATACCCGCCTTTTGTATATCATATAAATTAAATAATTTTTTTATCGTTATCTGAGTTTTTGAATGAAAAACATTTTATTGCTGTTGATCAGATCCCTAAAAGGGGCAGCCTTTGTTCTGTTCAACCTTTCTTAGTTTTTGTATAAATTTTGTTAGACTTCTCTGTTTGTTAAGAATAAGTTTAAAAAATTTAACTTTGTTGGAACTGTAGTTTAACGACTCTTCACGTCATTTCTTTATAAAAATATAAACGAACAATTTATACAATTTCAACTTTTATCAATGAAATTTAATGTCAAATTCAATTGGAATTGTCTTTAGTTGCTCACAGCATCACTCCTTTGCAATTCGGACTAAAATAAATAGGTTTACTTTCTCTGATCTCATTATTATGTATAATAATTTTCAACTCTGGACCTCAAATGGGCGTAAAGATATGACCCCAATCGCCCACCCCAATTTTGACAATTATTAATAGGATCCCTTTAGACTTTGTAACTATTTTTAGTTCCTTTGCCTATATTATCCCTGACAAAAGGTATGTTCAAGTCCTTTTGAATGGCATAATTGGTACATAATATACAAAGGATCACAACAATGCTTTGATAGCGATTTGTTTTGATAGCATTGAATTGCTTCCATATTTGATTTACTAGTGGAGCGCCAAAGTTCCATGATATACGTCCAAACCGGTTTTGGCATTACTTTATAGAACATTTGTCTTAATGTGTACTTTCTATGTAAGCCTTCGGTCAGATACTTGACAGAGTCAGTTTGAGATATGTCAACACCATTGACTCCAACTCCTCCATTAAATTTATCTACAGTTGGATATGTTTTGATGCTTCTATAGGATCATCACTTACATTAAGAGATCGCAGTATCATTAGCGTACTTTGCTGCTTTAACAGCATCTGTAGTAGGTATATCCGATGTAAATAATGTGTAAAGTGCTGGTCCCAGTATACTTTCTTGAAGGACATCTGCCTTAAAAGAATGTAGGGTAGTTGACTCACTTCAGGGAATTTTTATTGAGATAGATAGGTTAGCAGCTATCAATTTCATCATAAGCTGGCTATTTTATATTTTTCGGCTTCTACTTAAGTAACCGATATTTGGGAATCTCCTTTGACAAAAAGACTTAGAATGTTTAACACTTCATCTTCAGTAGCTACGTTATTCACATCAATTAGGCTTAAATACTGATTGCAAGTGACTGGCAAAACCGTTTGCTTTTCAGCATCTGATTGGCATCATTCACCGTTATTGTTTATACTAACAACGTTCCTCTGTTTGAGTCATTTATACAACTCTCTGCACTTTGGAATTAGAAATCTAGAGATCCACCAGTGATTTTTTTGCATTATAGACACCGCAAGCATTGAATTTTTAACCAAGAGCGAATATCTCAACGAATATCTTAGAAGGAAATAAACTGCTCTCACTTTGTGTATACATTGAACTTCTATGCTAGCAGCTTGAAAGGCCTTTTCAGAACTCTTTATTAGGTCCTGTACCGAAGGTACAAGAGCCTATTGGTTTTGTGCAAATGTATGTAACAGGTAGAAATAATGGTCGGAGACCCCCCAAAGTTACCCCCATTATGGTCAGGAGTGCTAGAGGAGCCGATATAGCCATGTCCGTCTGTCCGTCCGTCCGTCCGTCCGTCTGTATGAACGAAAGGATCTCGGAAACGGTAATAGATAGAGACTTCGTGTTTTTTGCATTCGACTAGGACTGCTCCGGAATTTTACAAGTTTATTTTAAAATGTTGCCCAAGTTCTGGATGATGGTAATTAATAGCCGAAATTTAACTATCTTATGTCATTCCATATAGCATGTTCCATTTGTTCTCATCACTAAAAGCGGTAACCGCTATGCAAATCCTTCTCTCCTTGAATTTTTTATAAAAAACATTTGAGGGTTTGGTTTATTCAGCTAGAAACGTCGAATTGGTTGTTTTTTGTGTCAGTTCTGGTAAAATATTTCTTAAAACTTCAAGTCGGAACACTAAAAGGGTTAGCGCACCTACACAAAATCGGGTTGATATGAACATGTCCATGGGTAGACTGTGCTTAAAAGTGTAATGCTTTTAAGTTATATGACAATCTTCTTCGCTTTCTTCATCGATAATGGAACACCAGCATAGTTTAAAGCAAGATGTGTCGCATTCCATGCTGCTCACGCTCTAGTCCTCTCAAGAAGATAATCGGCTAAAGCCTTTTTGTTCCAACCGGTTTTAATTGGATACGTTATAGGTGCAAATAGAGGCAAAAATTAAAGCACGATGTCTGTCTGTGACATGTCTGAAGATGCTCTGTAGAGTTGCAAGCACCGGCAATTCTGCAGCTCCATTGATCAACTCAATTAGTTTCTCATATAAGAGTACAATTTGTAGTGTTTTGAACAAGATTTCTGTCATAAAAACAACCGTCAGAACCGAAATACGAATTATCTTGACCGTATACATCAACATTAATTGGCGATGTATCCCGGTTGACAGCAATCAAACAGTGTTTAGTAGAGCACCGGACAGGCAGTCTTATCTTCAATGGCTACCGATCCCAACCGATCCAAAGAAACTACAACTGTTTAACTCATTTTATTTTTGTAGAATTTTGAAATAAATAAGGTTTTATTAAGTTATTCCTTGAATTTTAAGAAAATCCCAGTATCATCGTTCAATTTATTTATCCAGGTTTATCTCCGAAAGAGCTGAACCGATTTTAATGAGAGTTTTCTTGGCTGGTAGATGACTTTGCAGAGAATAAAAATACTTTCTCCTAAACTAAAAATCCACGTAACACACTTAAAGAGACACAAACCAGTTGCCTTATATCTAACCAACGAACGATCAACAAAGCAGAAATGAATTCTTGTACATACTTATATATTTTGTAATTATATCGGGTATCTATGTATATAAAAATATCGGCTATAAGTTGAAAAAAAAAAACAATGTTTCATTGATTAAATTGACAACAGCACGGCCTCATACACAGACAGCACATACAACTTCATACATCTTTGACATAGAATGATGATAAATACTTAGTATATGTGATGTTTGCGTGGAGAGAAAATATTTCATTAGAAAACAAGTAAGGAAATACAGTCGGGCGTAACCGACTGTAAGAGGCCCTGTACCAGTTCAGGTCGCCTAACAAACATATTAAATGTTTCCCGAGCTTATGACCAAACACATGACCACTTCTCACTGCGCGAATATGAATGAAAAGAAAAGGGGGGTTGTTCAAATTCAATTGCTTATAAAATCGCCATTTATTATCCGATTTTGATGAACTTTTTGGATTTTTGCTTAGAGAGACGTTATCTCTATATTGGTACACTCAATTTTTTTTGTGCCGAAGAAATTTTCACCCTAAGGGGTGATTTTATGGGGAAGGGGGGGGGAGGGGCAAAATTTCAAAATAAACTTGTGAAATTCCGGAGCAATCCTAGTCGAATGCAAAAAACACGAAGTCTCTATCTATTACCGTTTCCGAGATCCTTTCGTTCATACAGACGGACGGACGGACGGACGGACAGACGGACAGACGGACAGACGGACAGACGGACATGGCTATATCGACTCCTCTTTCATTCCTGACCATAATGGTGGTAACTTTGGGGGGTCTCCGACCATTATTTCTACCTGTTACATACATTTGCACAAACCCAATAGGCTCTTGTACCTTCGGTACAGGGCCTAATTACTACGTAATTATAAGAGAAAATCATGCGTCATGTGTCAGCATATAATTGACACAGAAGGATGAGTGAATATGGGAAACTAACTGAACTTGAAGTCTCCATCTTTAATAAGCTTGCCAGACAGACGGACATGTCTATATCAACTTGATTTTTTTGTATGCGTATCACCTCTTTTTGTGAACCTATTTAGACAATAATAAAATATTTTATTAGGATTGATGAAAAATGCTCTAATTTTTTTTTATTAAAAGCCCAGAAAGGTGCGGCAGATTTGTTGGTTACCTGTTACAGTGATACAAACTTAATCTTAATGAAATATTTCAAATGGGCCAAAAAAATAAAACCAAACTAAAAATAGACCAAATATGGCGAAATTTTTCCATTCAAAAACTGTGAATGGATAGTGCAAGTCCCGCCTTTAAGTAGTTACATAGTGGTGGCTGCCACATATATTGAATACAAGAAATCTGAAGAAGGAATTTGAAGGCTCTATCTCGCATATACACCAAGTTCTTCTTTCTAATACGAACATGTCTATATCGACTCGAATTTTAAAGCTGATCAAGAATATATACACTTTATGGGATTTCGTCTACGATTTCATTCTATATTTAGATTTCAATAGAAATTCGTCATTTGCTCATTTAAAACTTTCCAAAAATATGTTTGTCGAACTTTTGAATCAGTCTTTGTTTTTATGCAAATGCATAAGAAACGATATACGTATTTATGTATTTAGTACAAGTGACTATGTATCTTGATATGTGCTGCTGAATTCAATAACAAAAACAATTACTCAAGGTTCATTTAGACATTTCGCGAATAATCAAAGCTGTGGCAACAACAAAAAATGTATCTTGTCACAATGGAACTACATGTACGACGAATAGGTTCATACGTAAATAAATCGTAGTAAACAAAATTCTCTTTATTGTGCGTAGTACATAAATTGCAAACTCATTCGCAGACAGGCAATGTTTTTTGAGAGTATTACTGAATGCGCCAATGTTGAAGTGAATGAATGAATGAATGAATGAATGAATGAATGAATGAATGAATCAGTCTAAATTTGTGAGCTGTTATTGCTGATTGTCACAAATAACCACAATAAGAAACGCAATAATAGCATTTGTCGGTCGAATTTATTGTCCAATTGTTGCACTGGAGGCGCACTGGAGGAAGTGATATGCCAGAGGGGCATATAGCTTTTCATATTGAATCTAATTTTACATCTCATGTAATCAATGTGGAAGGTAGTTCGTTCACGCAGTTTATTTATTTTGACACATTTATATAGCGCGAGAAGTTTTGTCCCTGGGCAGTGTTTACTTGAATGTTTCATGGAGCATTTTGACGCTTCTAAATTTATTTCTGCAATATGTTTGAGTGTGCCCCAAATTCTTTGTAACTGAAGCATTTTACCAAATTCTGAACAACAATAAAATGCAAAAAATTAACAGTCTTAGTTCCTTAACCTAAGTAAATATATTTATTTAGTGAAGCCTACCAAGTTGCGCCATATTATGTTAATTCCGAATATAATTCTATACACATGTGCACAGAGCGCATAATCGATATAGAAGAAAGTGTGCATTTAATTTGAAGGTTCTTTCACTGTCTTCTGTGTCAACACGTGTCACATTCTCCGGAGCAGGCTAATGCAAAATTCCAAAACACTTAGTTCCAGAAAATCAATGAGTTACTAAGTATACGTATACATTCGCTTGCCAGCACCTTCCACGAAAAATGCAAATAAAAAAAACTTTCCCAATCACTCATTAGAGACCGCCATGACATAGATTCGCATTGCAACCAAATACGTCATACGCCGTGTGACAGTGGGGCAGTGGCTTACATTTACAAACAAATACATGCATAGATTTTTTATTAAATCGCTGTGTAAACTATTAAAAAAAAAAAACACATACATACGCACTTTACAAAAAAAAAACAACAAAACAGAAATATTTATAAACAAGTTCAGGGGGTGTGTATAAATTATAAATGGAGGCAAAACACTACGCGGCTACGTCATTTATTGCAAATGTGACGGACTGACTGGCTATCTGAGTAAGATTCTTCCATTGAAAAAAAAAAAACAAATAAAAAACAATAACAAAATGATAAATTTTTTACAATAATATTTACAATGTCAAACGATATCAACAACAACAACAAAAACAACGAACAATAATAAAAAAAAAAAAAATAACAACATGTGCCACAATACAAAAACAAGATCATCAAGGTAAATTTTAGTTGCATGAAGAAAAACAAACAACAACAATGATGCGTAAAAATATAAATAAAAAAATAAAATAAATAATAATTAATAACGCATAAAAAAGGGCGCGTTCATTTGGAAAGCTTATACCAGAAGCAGTTTCAAAATATAAACTGGCTGGAGAGAAGAGCTTTACCAAAAGTGGGCACGTTTAACCGACAAAAAGGCGCTAAAGCTGTCAATCCGAGTTACATTTCCTAGTTTAAGAGCCATATTTTAGAATGCACCATACTTATATAAAGACTTTCAAGTTTACTAATGTTGCAGGTGCTCAAAATTAGTATGCACCCTACACTCTAAATGGTAAAAGTGGGAACTCGATATAAACATGACTGTCTATCCAACGCTCTGTCTGTTTGTCCATATGAACAACGATGACTTGGAGACTATAAAAGAAAGAGCCTTTTAATCATTTAGATTATCTTATTCCTTCTTCAGATAATTTGACTTTCATAAAGGTACAAAAGAAACCACTAAAAGTGGTAGCTTCCATACAAAAAATCCAATCGATATAGACATGTCCGTCTGTCTGACTGTCTGTATGAGCATCAAGATCTTGGAAATTATAAAAGAATACTTTTGAAAAATTTAATAATAAACTGGAGTACGTCCATTAGTGTCTGTAAGCGTTGCTGATATAAAGATTTGCTAAAAAACCCACAAGAAGTGTTGGAATTGTATGGAATTTACCACATAAAAGTGTATTTATTTGAAGCAAGCATGCATAGGAAGTCACATTTATACATGTTTGCTTGGATATCTATTGTTCATCCGGTTAAGATGACCAGCCATAGAGCTACTGGACTGAGCCTCGCCGTTAACTCTAACATATCCAAAAGACTTTTGAAGAACGTTTCTCTTGAGCATACTAACAACCGCTTCATTAGATTCTGGCAGGATTCAGAATTCTGTGCGTAGGGCATATATTGGTTTCGACAAGTTAGGGGTCTATATTGGGACTTCGTACCGTCAGCAAATTTAATAAATGTTGTATCTAAGAGTATTACATGTCTGCATTTGTTCTGGTTGTTATGAAACAAATTTGAAACTTTCCAGCATATCCAAAACGCAGCCCAAATAATAAGCGATCTTCCATTGTGTTTACGTTTGTAGCTGAACTACCATGGTTACCATGAGTCCCCCAATACTTTGTCCGATCCGTCCAAGTTAAAATATATATTTTTGTTTTTTTTTTCCCAGAAAATATTTATCTTAATTAAACGACCAAAGTTTTTATTTTTCAGCGAATGCTAAACGGGCGGTTATATCGGTTTTCAATAGCTTCGGCATAGTCTCGCGTTCGTTCTCTTTTAAAATTTGATTAGCCCGTCTTCTGTTTATGTCAAAGTGTAGTTGACCTTTGATCTCCATGCTGGTAATCCTGATCGGCTACGCGCCGAATTTGGCTTTTACAGTGTTCATCAATCTTAGTGGAATTGCCGCTTCGCTTGTTTGTCCCATACAGGTCCAGATTTCTGAGAAAGTTCTAAGAATGAAACCCAGTTTTTACACTAATGTAGATTTCGAAAAACCATTCCGAAATTTTTATTAAACGCAAAATGAACTGGCAGAACTGAAACACATCCATCTGCGGCAAATACTAGAAGCTGAAATTTGATAAATTAGGTTTTTCTCTTATATGGATATAAGATATAGTAAAATTTTTGACTCAAAGCATCATCAAAACTTGTTTCGCCGTATTGAAGATTATCACTCAGATAACTGAATTGTAGAAAAAACATATACTTGAACAAGAAAGAGCGCTGCAGTCAAGTGTTCTGCATTTCGAGATACCCTCAGACCCCTTTAACCTTAAATTTGTCTATGCGATATATATGTTGCTTAATCCGTGTGAAATATTTTATTAGAATTATTATAAAGTACAACAAATTTGTCGTTTGACTCTAAACTAAACCAGAACAAAATATTTTTCTCCTAAAAACTTGGTCCCACTGAATTTTGACAACCTTGGACCACTTCACCACGTTCAAATTTCTAGAGACTACCAGCTGTTCCAAGAGACTTGGCTTAACTGAAGCCGAAATACCAAAAAAAAAAAAAAACGTGAAATTTATAGAGTTACTTCAAGATTCGGGGTAAACATGATTTGGGCGATAAAAAATAATCCATATCAACGTTTAAATATATTTTTTTTTACAAAAACAAAAAAAGTGTCAGTTCGGTTTGTATGGGAGTTGCAACAAAAATGTGCATGACCTATCGATATCGACTTTGACCTGATATATATATGCTCAGACGGACGGCCAGACGGATCAACTCATTTCAATGCGCCGATAAAAAATATTTATATATTTTATGGGGTTCATGATGTCTCCTTTAATGCATTACGAACTTTCTGACAAACTAAAAATACTATTCGTGAATGGTATATAAAACTGCTCTGTTGCATTCGGCAGAAAAATCAACATATAAACAAAAGAATTTTGGAGATAATTAATCAACTTATGAAGGACACTGGCAAATATTTTCTAATAAAATGGCTGAGGTTTTGTATGCTTCAGAAATATACTGTTTTATTGATAACTTGTCCAACGGATCTTGTTTTTTCCGATCCCATTACCATGTAACCCAAATTTCATCGCTCTACCTCAAATAGATGCAAATATGACGAATTTTGTTTATCGCTAATCGCTCAATCCATCAATCCATCCTCACAAACTTTCGCATTTATAATATTTGTAGGAATAGCAGGATCGTTCACTCACGCCGTTTTTCACGTCCGACGTTTTCTTATCAGCTTCAGCTTCACCTTTTTCACATCTGCTACCTCCTTATCGAATGTTGGCTGTTTTACTTGGCCTTCGTCATTAATGTTTGTGAAGGTCCAAGAATCCATTTGAAATGGCTTACATTTTTCGTAATGATTCTACCTTCTCTTGAGAGCTTTATTATATCTGCATTTCTTTCTACCACTTCATATACAAGACTATCAAAGTTTGGTTTAAGTTTTTATGAGAAGAATACATTTTTTTTAGAAAAACCCTATCTCGAACTTTAATATTAATGTCTTTTGTTCTACTCTTTATATCCGACATTTATTTTAAGGTATTAATTATAGTCTTAGATTAGATTGACCGCAAAATTTAAATTTTATATATCTTAAATAGTAATCAATGAATCAGGAATTATGTGTCTCATTTTCAAGTTACTCTCAACATCACATTTCCGATATGTTGATATTTTGGCATGAAAAGGATTTAAGTTATTTGAGGATGCGTAGTTTCACGTACCATGCTTATCATTGCATGACATTGCTTTATATATACCAAAAAGATCCAAAAATAGGAGAAGACATAATTCAACTCAACTTGACGCTATGTCCGGATCAGTAAAGGATCGTAACTTTAAACCGGATTTCCAAAGTATGCATTCATAGTCCGAATCAGTGATAAAAACTATAAAAAGGAAAAATGTCAAAATGCCACTAAATAGATAAAAGGGATTAGGCCCCATGTTAGGCGCCAAAACTAATTATTTTAATTGTGGCAAGTTATGTGGCAACAAATATGGTTTAAAACTGCTTGTGCTGTCGGTTAAACCTGCCGACCAATAAACAAGTCCTGAAAAAATCTAATTGCCAATAAAACTGATGTTACTGAAGAACCAGACAGCTATCAATCGTATATAAAAATTGGAAAGAAATGAAAATGAGGAGAAAATGGTAGAATCTAAATTTTTTAACTTATAATCTCCAAATTCACGTGGTTCATACGTACAGCCAGACAGACTGATATGTATATATCGACTTTACTTTTGATGCTGATCAAAAATATATATAATTCTATATATATACTATATTTTACCGTTGGTTACAGCGTTGGATAACGTGCGGTTATTAGCATTCGCATGTGAAGCATTTATTTCGAAATCACAGACAGACATATAAGTTTTATATATTTATTTTATATATGCCTATATACCTATATATACATAGTCTATGAATTATCAAAAAAGTGCGTCAGATTTCTATTTTAGAAATTAGCATTCATTTAAAATTTCAAATGCTTTAAAAACAAGCCATTAATAATTTGCTAGACATATTTCAAGCTTGCCAAAATTTAATGAAACTATTTTTAATATTTACATGGATGGATATATTTCAAGAAATTAAAGAACCAGGCAAAAAGGTTAGTTGGTCTACAAAAATTTCCAAATATGTTTCTATAAAATTTATACCACTTGATCCAGACAAACTGAAAATATACAAATAATCTACATGTATATATAAATGAAAAACAAATACATATATATGATATATATATATATATATGTATATATAGGAGTTTTTTTTGTATCTACTATTGTATAAAAAAAAAGTTTTTCTTTGTTTAATCCAAAGTGTTCTGAATGTCTTCCTTCTACAAATTTTCATACATTTTCTTTTCTTTTTTTATGCCATTGACGTCAGTTGAGCGCAAAATTTAGACGGTATACAAAAATACTTAAATCTTTTAAATTTTTGTATAACAAAATATATATATATATATATATTTATTTATTTATCGTATATAGCAGCAATAACAACAACTTAGAACAGCGTACACACCCCCTATAGAATTTCTACGCATGTTTTGCTGTTTTTTTGCTACCGCTACCAATTTTTTTATATTTTTTTTATTGGCAACAATTCGGCACAGAAGTGCGTAATGGCAAATTTAATAAAATTTCGGAATATCTTTATATATATATAATATTTAGATATTATGTATATGAATACTTTATGACAAATAGTTTGAAAGGCGCCAATTATTTTGCACATAAAATAATATCAATATCACAAGCTATAAAATTCCGAACGAAGTTTCCCACGAGTCATGCCACATGATTTGTTTGGATTTAATACGTCGTCAGTGGGATTGAAATCATGCATTATCAGTTGTGATGGATAATGAGAATAGGCTAAGCTGTTACTAGAATGCGAGCGGCCAATAATTTTATCAACATCAATTTTTTTTTTTCGATTATTTATTAAACTGATAAAGCTTGCTTGTTAGCTGAAATTTTTAGCGCTATGCCAATGCTTCGCTAAAGATGCTTCTTACCGCTTATCCAACCTAACAATTCATTGGTCATTATTCAACGCTCAACAAGTTGCAAATCATCTGTCGGCATTTTTATGAGTTTCAAATATAATTTAGCAGTTAATCAATTATTTTTTTTACTATATTTATTTACTATATGTTTCCTTTTCACTATTTTATGCACTTCGCAGTTAGTTTAAGCAAAGAGTATTATTAGTTTTTCGAAAAGTTTATACGGCAACTAATAATAGGTCTATTATTCAGTTTAGTTTTAAATACCTAAACTGTTTATATGCAAACTGTTGCCTTAGTTTTAGAGTAATAGCGCTGAAATGCTTAGCCGCAACACTGCTACGGCTCTGTATGTATCTCCAAAACTAAAGCAAAAATTTACATTTAATATATAGGCTTCTAATAGCTGAAATTTATGCTCTCTAATACATATATCTATTATTTTCATATAGTTGTACAGGTAAAAAAAAAAATAAAAATTAAGTACATATTTTTTACTCATTATATCTCCTCGAATTTGACTTGAATCGAGTATTTCTATATACAATTAATTAAATTCTTTATATTTTGTAACACCTGCAAATTTTTATTACAATTTTTTATTCAAATAAGCAATAATATCCAAACATATTCAAAATAAAGCGTATAACAAAGTTCGTTGTCACTGTATTAGAAGTTTCTTTATTTTTTCTATAGTCCAAATTTCGTGGGCGTTGTTGTTGTTGATGTATTTGCTTTCATTTCGAAAATACTCGTACACAAAATCCTTCGCTCAAGGTCTTGCACTTTCTTGTTGTGCGTTCTTCAATCACTGCCGAATTTCACTTTTTGAAAAACAATTTTTTTTTTGTTTTTGATTTTTTTTTCTTTCGTTTTTTAATTTATTTCTAATTTGATCTCATTATTTTGTTTTTTAAAAATTTTCTAAAAAAAAAACGAAAACTAATTACGTCTGGCGTGGACCATCATCATCATCATCAAAATAATCATCATCATTCAGCTGCTTCTAACTGATTTCTGCTGGTTCATTTGCCCTTCACAGAAAGTATTAGAAAGGCTATTATCAATTTGTTGAAAAATTTGTAACGCAGTGAAAACACTAATGGATTCAGACTGTCATGAAGCATGGACGGGATAAGTTGAATTAGTCAACTGCTTCCTAATCGCACGCTAGGTTGAGTGATATTGCGCTTAAAGTTGGTATGGAAGCTTCTACGTCATTTTAGAGGTTTTGTTTTTTTTTTTATATTTATTTTAAAGTCATTCCTAAACCATCCGAAATCTAAGCATTAGCTTGATTATAATACGCTAAAATTTAGTATTACTTAGAAGAACGCTAGACAGTTGAGGAACCTAGACGTCAACGTTTTATGGCAATATGATATATTTATACTTTATGATATGTCATATTGCTCCTTTAAGGCGGGAAAAAAAAAAACGTGTTTTTGAGGGTTTTTGAAACTTTTTTTTTCGCTATTTTTTTGACATGGGAAATTTCGAGAAAAAATGGAGATAAAGATTCAAAAAATTTCTTTTGGATCGACAGGAAAATTTTAAAGGGTCTTTTACTCCACATTTTCAAGTCTGGTTTTAGAGAAAAAAGGTTAAAAACTCTCAAAAACACGTTTTTTTAGGAGCTTTGACCCCTTTACTCAAAATGCTGACGTGATAGGCAATTTTGGATATATTTTTGGTGTTTTGGTCCATTACTTTTTAAATAAAAAAATAATCATCCATCGTCTTCAAAAATAGAGATTTGAGAAAAAAAACGGCTAAAATTTTCAGTTGAAATAACACGGATTTCTTTTGAACTTAGAAGGAATCGTCGATTCCACCTCCATAAAGCAAAGAACATGCTGCAGCTGCAATATTCATGGCATTAATTTGCTTTTACCTGTGACGAATCTTTGTTTCTCGAGTTCCAACCTCTGCAATATCCGTCTTGTTTTCGCTCATACTCGTAGCTTTTTCGGCCAATGCATTAAAATAATGAAGCAAAGATTCCTTCGTTGAGACCTATAAATTGCTGCAATATCAATAATAATATTCCAAATTATATCTGGTAGAATCTTTCACCGTTCCAAAAGCACATTCTTGATGAAATATCAATTGATATTGGAGTATTATCGTGTTGGAGGAGCGTTCATAACTGAATCAAGCTGCCAAGCACACCAGGAGTCAAGGCTGTTTGTGTATTTACCGTTATGTTTGCCTTCGTAAGAAAGAGTTGTTTTTCTAATTGTTTAGCCCTTCATATTTTCCTTGACCAAATTGTGTATTCGCATGGGCACCTCTTTTTTACGTTTGCTAATCATTGTTTTTTGCTTTTTACAAAATTATCAACATAAATGGTATAGATTCAGAATTCCGGAATATGTTTTAGAGCGCCTATTTCGAAAAAAAAATGTCCTTACTTTAGGCTGTATTTCTTAAAAGAGCGTTAAAACATATATTACCACCTGGTTTCTGGTCTCTGGTGTTTTTTTTTTTTTTCAATATGATTCTCTTGACTTTTGAATTTTTCGCTGAAGTGCTGGTGAAAGATGCATTGTTTATGTCTGGAGTATTAGGATTGTAGGACTGTTTTCTTTTTTTTCGCATATCTTTTGTAGCCGTTGTCTTTGTATTAATTTTTTAGATATCTGGCTGTATTCTGATAGAAAGGTTTATTTTTGCCTTAAGCACAATAAGTTTTCACATCGTTGCGTCACGCCTATTTTTTTGTGGTATGACCCATACAAAGACATCGTTCATTAAGCTTATTTTTTTATGAAAAACTTCTTTATTAAAGTCCATATCAGCTTAAAAGTCCATACAGTGGCTACTTATGTTCGTCCTCTTCAAATATATATACTAATAAGGATGTCACCTCACTTTTTAAAGCAGTCCCCATACAAATACACTGCCAATTTGAGTGTTCTTGTGTTAAAAAACTTGTTCATTTAAGTCAATATCAGCTTAAAAGTTAATATGGTGGCTATTTATGGCATATAGTAATGGGGATACCATCTGACTTTTTGGGTATTCCCATACAATTCCACCGCCAACTAATAGTTTTTGTATGAGAAACATTTTTATTTTAGTCAATATCAACCTTAAAGTCCATATAGTGACTTCTTATGAAAAAACACTTCTCATATATATACTAAAAGGCTTGTCTCCTTACATTTTAAGGGTTACAACCATACAAACGCATTGCATACTTTTGACTTTTGTATGTACGCACTAGGCTCAGCGTAGTGCATGCCGCACGTTCCAACATGCAACGAAGGCTAGACGTCGGCAAGCTGCAATCAGAGCAGACCGCCACAGCCTTCTCAAACACACTCTCCCGAATGCTCCGGGAAACCTCTCCGATTTCTCGAGATATATGTGAGCAGTGGACACATATTACCCGCTCCATAGATAGGGCTGCCAAGGATGTCATTGGTTATATAAAACCTGTGAAGAATTCTTGGTACGACGAGGAGTGTCGCAATGCTACTGCAGAGAAGAACGCTTCCTATCAGCGAACTCTGCAGTCGGGAGCAACGCGAGCTGTTTGGCGCTGTTTGCGCCAACTACCGCGGAATAAGTCTCCTTTCCATTGGATATAAGACTTTGTCGGGCGTATTGTGTAATAGGCTGAAGCCATATACCGACTCACTGATTGGACGATATCAGTGTGGCTTCAGACCAAAAAGGTCGACCAGTGACCAAATATTCACATTACGCCAAATCTTGGAAAAGACCCGTGAGTTCAACAAAGACACTCACCACCTGTTTGTCGACTATAAAACCGCTTTCGACACGCCGATAAGAGCGAAGTTCTTCGACGCCCTGTCTGCACTAGGTATCCCGGCAAAGATTGTCCGTCTTTGCATGGCGACGCTATCTAACACACAAAGCGTTGTCAGGGTGGGGAAAAACCTCTCCGACCCCTTTGATACCAAGAGAGGTTTCAGGCAGGGCGATGCTCTATCGTGCGATTTTTTCAATCTCCTGATGGAATACATCCTACGCCAATGCCCGTACATACAGAGTATGTCGGGCTCGATCTTCCAAAAGGAAGTGATGCTGCTCGCTTACGCCGATGACATCGATATCATCGGTACGCAGGAACGGCGAGTCAGCAAGGCGTTCTCGGAGATTGAAAAACAGTCTCGGCTCATGGTTCTAGCGGTGAACGAGGACAAGACGAAGTACTTGGTGTCGGACGAAAATAAAGATATATAAGACGCTGATACTCCCGGTCCTACTGTATGGCGCAGAGGCATGGACCGTGATTGAGTCGGATGAGACAGCGTTGGAAGTCTTCGAGAGGAAGATTCTTCGCAGGATCTTTGGTCCTATTAGAGTCGGCGACGAGTTTAGGTCCCGTATGAACCGCGAGCTGTACGAGCTATTCAATGAGGTTGACATAGTCCAGCGCATAAAATTCCAGCGGCTGCACTGGGCTGGGCACCTCATTCGAATGGACGAAGGAGCTCCAGCACGCATGGTTTACATGGGGGGCCCAAACTTGATTGGTGGACGCCGACATAGAGGACGACCGGGCACTCGATGGAATGACCAGGTATGGAGAGATCTCTCCGTACTTGGCATTCAGAACGACTGGCGCCAGCGCGCACAGGATTATGGAGGCTGGCGCGCTTTCCTGGACGCGGCCATGACCGGTAGACGGTTGACGGCCATTTAAGTAAGTAAGTATGAAAAACTTCTTTGTTTCCGTTAATATGAACTTTAAAGTCGACATGGTGACTTTATATGAGCAAGCACTTCACATATATATACTAGAAGGTGTGTATCTATACATTTTATGATAGCCTCCATACAAACCCAGTGTCCACTTGTGACTTTTTCCATGTTTCAATACAAACCCTAAACAATGGCATGGCATAAATTTGGTATATTGAACCTAATTGATTAAAATTAGTTGGAAAATTATGAAGTTATTAGCGCTGATCGAAATTTTTATAGGAACTTCAATTAGATTTTGTAGAGCAGTCGTGGCTGACTTCATAATCTAAAATTGAACGGAAAATGTAAGACTCAGCCATGGACCTTCAATGGAGGTTCAGTTTATGGCCTATTGTAATTAGGTGAAAATTATGTCACAATTTGGTGACTAAAATCAAAAAAACAATTACTATAGAAAGCATTGGCTTTCCATTTATTCGTGATCAGTGCACAAGTTGATCTGGCAATGTTTGTCCATCCGTCAATCTGTTCGTTCATCCGTCAGTGTGTCTGTCTTTGCGAAAAATTATTGGTGTAGAGTAGACTTAGAGAAATTATACTCATGGTTTATATTTAAATTTAAAATCTCCAATAACTGTTTTACAGTGGTTAAAAGAAATATTTTTAAATTTGTAGTGCAAAACTTCTTCTTCATTATATTATATTCGCGACTTTATTTTGTCCCCTTCAATATTTGCTAAGGTTTATTTCATTCTTCGAAAGAAACTTATAGACTTTTTAAGCCATATGTTCGGCAATTTATTATATTATATTTTTTTTGTCCCAAAGAAAACCATTTTTTTATTAGACTATTGTATAAAGCGTATTAAAGTTTCGGTATAACCGAATTTCACCATTTCACTTGTTCATATTTAATGTTTATATTTTGTGCTGTTTTTTAAGTTTTAGTAAAATTTTCTTTTCTTTATATATTTCTCTTCTTTTTTTTTTTTTTTTTGCAAATTCAAGGCCGCACGTGTGCCTTTCTATTTCTCAAAATTTAACTAGCGCCGGCTCTACTTAATAACCATATTCGTATTTGGTTGATTTTAAGTTTTCCAACTTTAAAACGATTTCTGCAAAATAAAAAATCTTACATCTAATTCACTAATCCAACCGATGTACCTACCTACATTATAGTTTATATAGTCTATAGATATTGACAGATACAGTAACGAGCAACCTGTCATATTTAAACAATCAGCAATCAAATAATAATATTTTTCTACTTTAATTAATATTATTTATATTAATATAGAATGTCGTGAGATTTTGTTGAGCTTTATGCTATTGAGTCAGCCGATAGCTTATCAGTGAAAATTCTATAGAATGATGAAGGCAGGTCAAATTTTTTCTATTTTTTTAATATAACATAAACAACTAATACTAATACAATATATGAATTGTATCTGTGTTTCTCTGAATATCTGCCTCTCAGTTTGCTAATAATAAATAGCAAACAGTTGTCACAGCAGCGAATTAACATAAATCGGATAGCAATTGTGCGAATAAATTCTACTTAAGCTGCAAACTGAAAAAATAGATCTGAAGCTCAGCACAAAGTTGAAAAACAAATATTGAAATAAATAATATTAAAATATATATGTATAAGATATATATCAAATATGCCATATCGAAAGTATGATGCTCTACGAAGTTTCATAAAAAAATTGTGGCTTTCTATTAATCTTGTAAAATATTTATTTAGTCATTTACATACATATCTTCAAATCCTCCTCAAATATAATACACTTCTGTCGGCGCTTTTTCATATTCCCGAAGTACTTCTGATATACGCTTTTTTGTACATCCTTGAGCTCCTCTAGCGTTGCGTTCTCTATCGCCTTAATCGTGGCAAAACGTCGTACTTTCATGGGTTATTTTAGTTTTAGGTACAGAAAAAAATTGCAGGGGGCTCATTCCAGTACAGTTTTTGGCCAAAAAAAACCAGAAACAATCAACGTTATGTGAGCAGGTGAATTATTGTAATGCAAAAGCCATGAATTGTTTTGCTATAAATCCGAGGGTTTCCTTCGTCTTCCTTCGTGCAAATGGCGTATAGCTTTGATATTCCTTATTGACCGTTCGACCTTCTTGCAAGCACTCACCAGGCAATACGCCATTATAGTCAAAGAAACAATAAACAAAACCTTTAAATTTCACTATTTTCGTGCTTGGCTCTTTTGGGCATACTTTTGACTTGGGTTGAACGTCATAACCCGTATTTCCGTAATTTGGATCGTCATTAATGTTCATGCGGCTAGAACTCCAGAAGATTCTTTTTAACTCATTGTAATGGAGAAGTTCTTTTTTTTATGTCTTTCACTTTGGCTCTCGGAGTACAAATTAGATATTTGTCTGAATTTTTAGAGGCAATTGGAACTGCTTTAAATAATGCCAATACTTCCACTGAAGTTCTCTAACAGTCCATAACTGATAACTGTTTTATTTAATGTTACTGTAAATGCTGTAGCTTCATTTGATTTAGAACCATCCATGAAGATCAATTGCAAATCATGTTCTGTGTAGTTGTTGTAAATTCGTTAAACAAATTTATAAAAGTTTGTTGAATTGGTTTTGAAGTCGTGATGTGTCTTTGGTGTTGTTGCTTTAAATATTGTTGAAATGTATTTGGGCGATCGTTTTCCTCTGATGCAACTTAAAGCGTTCGATGTCGAACCTGCTTATTTCTCCCAAACCTTATTTTTGGTATCAACTGATGCGTGCTGAAGTCAACCTTCTCCTGCTAAACTAACAGTTTATTAATTATTAAACTTAATTCATTAAAACCTATAATGAATAAAATAACAGACAAATGGCATTCTTAAGGAATAACATTGTGGTGAGCATAGGAATCGGACGAATTAGATTGGACACTAATTTTTCTATTGGTCAGGAATCTTTAACGAAATCTAATAATTTTGATCCATTTCAAAATCATAGCTCAATATTGAGAAGTTTTTTCTTGTACTTGAAATATTAGGTTAGGGCTTAGTAAATTATTATCGAAGATTTTTCCAATACCGGATAGTACTGATGTCTAATAAAGGAGAGATGCCTTTCAAAGTTGTGAAGCATTTTTAAAGCATTCATATGAAGCTGAAAGCACATTGGCAAAGAATGAATTGTGGGATGTCTGTTGCTATATTATATTATTTTCGTCCGTTGAATAATTCTGTATCTATTATTTAAGTCACCGTGTTTCTGTTCGATTGCAGACGCTTTTCCTTTTCGCTGCCTGTAGAAGATATATTTTAGATCTTTCATTCTTTTGCAAAGATCTTATGCTGCTGGGTAGCCAGGAGCCAGGTTCCGATTGTTAATCGTTGCAGAATTAGGAAAATTGCATTCTGAAAAATCTTTTTTTATAAACTAAAAAATTAAACAGCTTATATCAGTCTGACAAACGAATCTGAATATTATAAAAAAATAAACGAAATAATCACCAAAGCACAGAAATAATTTATTGCATTATTCACTCACTGAAAAGATTATGACAAGAAATTTGCGCTTCACACCTGTTGTTTGTATTTATTTATAGTAGTGCGAAAAGTCTATTCATTTTGTTACAATTTTCGTAACAGCCATCAGATAACAAAGCTTCTTTGTAATAGTCATGCAAAGCATATTTATCCGTGAACTTTTGGTTTTTTGGCAAATAGGCAAAACCGATTATCGGTTTAACCGAATCTATAAATCTTATTCACATGTTATCTTAAATCGTATAACAAGTTGGGATCATGAATGGATGCTTTTTGTGGCAGTTCACCTACTCTCTTCTAAAAAATTTTCATGTAGGTTCAATCGATTGGTGTGGCGGTGGCTATATTTCTTAATGGTTTCTGCCACTGTCTCGATTCCTATGTTATACGAGAAGTTAATTTCGGTTGTTGGAACAATTTGCTGACTGGGCTACCGTTGTTGGTATTACCTGATACCCATGCATTGGTAGCTTCAACAGATTACTTTGTATTTCAGCTTTTCTTGTATCTACAATAGCCTTATCAGAAAAATATGGTTGATCAATAAAATGTTACCGATTGTTACTACCCATGTTCTGTTAAATCAAGTATTGTAAAGGTATGATAGTATTCAGTAATCATTAGGATAATTCATAGCCTTTTCGCAGACCGTATAAGATCATACGTAGGAAATATATTTGCATTCCTATCTTAAGTGCCAGGATGCAAGTCCATATAAGTCTTTTTTGTGCAGCATCCATTAAAATATAAGGCTAACGACATACACCACCTATTTGTCGATTACAAAGCCGCTTTCGACACGCCAATACGATCGATGTTTTTCGACGCCCTGTCTGCACTAGGTATCCCGGCAAAGATTGTTCGTCTTTGCCAACTCATAAAAGAGATTTCAGGCAGGGCGATGCTCTGTCGTGCGATTTTTTCGATATTCTGATGGAATACATCGTACGCCAATGCCCGTACATACAGAGTATGTCGGACTCGATCTTCCAAAAGGAAGTGATGCTGCTCGCTTACGCCGATGACATCGGTACGCAGGAACGGCGAGTCAGCAAGGCGTTCTCAGAGATTGAAAAACAGTCTCGGCTCATGGGTCTAGCGGTGAATGAGGACAAGACGAAGTACTTAGTGTCTTCTCGCACTCCGTCATCGCGTCTTGGACGGTAAGTGACGATGGAGATTTTCCACTTCAGTGTTGTAGAAAACTTCGTCTATCTTGGAACAGAAACAACGTCAGCCTGGAGATCAGGCGAAGAATCACGCTTGCAAACACATGCTTTTTTGGGCTGAGCAAGCAAATGAGAAGTAAAGCCCTCTCTCGACGGACGAAAATAAAGATCTGTTAGACGCTGATACTCCCGGTCCTATTGTATGGCATGGACCGTGATTGAGTCAGATGAAACAGCGTTAAAAATTTTCGAGAGGAAGATACTTTGCAGTATTTTAGGTCCTATTAGAGTCGGCGACTAGTTTAGGTCCCGTATGAACCGCGAGCTCTACGAGCTATTCGATGAGGTTGACATAGTCCAGCGCATAAAAATCCAGCAGCTGCACTGGGCTGGGCACCTCATTCGAATGAACGAAAGAGCTCCAGCACGCATGGTTGATTGGTGGACGCCGACATAGAGGACGACCGGGCTTTCGATGGAATAACCAGGTATTGAGAGATCTCTCCGTACTTAGCATTCAAAACGACTAGCGCC
The DNA here is from genome assembly GCA_035044805.1 of Leucophenga maculata. Taxonomy (NCBI): domain Eukaryota; kingdom Metazoa; phylum Arthropoda; class Insecta; order Diptera; family Drosophilidae; genus Leucophenga; species Leucophenga maculata. The sequence goes on along the minus strand of JAWNNP010000643.1, from coordinate 446,668 downwards.
AGCGCGCACAAGACTATGGAGACTGGCGCACCTTTCTAGACGCGGCCATGACCGGTAGACGGTTGACGGCCATATAAGTAAGTATGGAAGTAAGTAAAGCTTCTTCTGCTATATATTTAATAAGATGAGATGAAGATTTGAATATTCTGATAAAATTTTCTTCAGAGTTTTGCGAATATACCATCATTGTTGCATTTCACTTGCCAGTCTTGTACAAACTGGTGCTGACCGCAGATATGAGCTCATCGCATCATCATGGGATTTCTTTGAAGATATAAGAAAACTTTATTCTCTTGGCAGCCTATGTTATTCTTTTCTGGTCGCCTAGTATTTGAACTTGGATTTACCAATAAAAGTACATAGATGAACCAGTCCTTCTTGTGTTTTTCATATTTCCTCTCCATTTTGAAGAGAAATTTTTAATTTGCTTTGAAATTTCAATGCATTGACTATCACTTTATTTAGTTTTATTTATGATATTAAATTCTACATATGTGCATAGGTCTCTGCCGTAGAAGATTCTTTATAAACGTCGCCTTGAAGGCTTACAGCTGTGCGAATATAGAGAGCAAGACAAAAGTATCCACAAGCTCTCTGATATATAAGTAATCGAATAGAAAACAAATTTATTCCAATTCCAATTCCAATTTTAATTTTGAAATTTGAATTTATTGGAGCTCGTTTGGCCATTGTGTCTTGGTTTATATGAAGTCTTAAAATACTGCCTCAATATATGATATATCAGTTTAAAGCTTGGTCTGAAGATTATTTTGGAAGACATTCATTCAATGTTACAAGTCCCATTAAATATTTGTTTAATTTACATTGGAAGTTCTCCATATTGATTTAATGTTTATATGAAAATAAAATTCCAATCAAAATCAGCGACGACAACAACAATTTTTTTCAGATACAAGGTACAAAGCGTTTAAGACAAGGCCACGTGTTTTTGGGGTTTGGGTTCACTGTGCGCTGGATACGCTTTTGCTTTAATTATATTATGGAACCAATAAAATTTACAGTTAGCACATATCACTTTATATATTATACATAAATATGTTTTATTGTTATTAGTTGGATGAACTGCAGAAACTTCTTTTATTATTGTTATTAGGTGATGCGTACTGCGACTTTGGCCTGACTATTTTGCGCTATAAATTATGTTTTTTGATATATATTTTTTTTTATATTTTATGTACAGTTATGTACATATGTACATATGTATATATGATGTATGTATGTACGTATGTAAAATTGTTGTAGCAACAGACTAAAATTTAAAAGAAAAAAAAAAAATATGCGCGACACGTGTACGTCAAATGCGAAATGCTTATGCGGTGCGGCATTTACTATACTAACACAATTTTTTGTTGCTGTTGTTGTTACTCTTTACTTTTTTTAGATGACCAAAACAAAAAAAAAAAAATATCACATGGTAAAATTCTTGCAGACAAATAAAAAAAACTCAACATTTGCCTAGCTGGCACTCACACGCGCGCCTACGCAAAATCATGCCATGAAAATAACTATTCGTGAGCATAAAAGCGACGAGCCCTGATTTGTAGCCAATCCGTTTCGTTTGCGGCTACGTTTCAACTTTTTAGGCGCTCTTCGATCGAGAAAGATGAGAGACAGAGAGAGTGCGAATGAGCACATCTCTTTCATTGCTGTATTGCGATTTTTTAACTCGCTGTATGCTCAGCTCATATCTTTGTTGTATCTCATTATGTATGTGTATCTTGTATCTCAGTTCGCAAGCAATTTTTTCTTGCTTTTTTTTGGCGCACATATTTATATATGCGGCACGGCATATACATATGTTCACATGCTGTTGGTATATAATTTTTTTATTTATACATGCTTTGTACGTAGAATATACATATGTATGTACATATCTAACGTGTGTTTTAAAAATTATGAGATACTTTTTATAATATTCATAAATGCTGGGGAAAGTGTATAAAATTTGACAAGAATTTTGGAATACTCAAAATAGCGTTAGATCATAAAATTTATATATACTAGCGTTTAATGTAAATATATGTGCTCCCTACAGACAGGAAAACCATCTGCATTTTCCAATGCATCTAACTTCTCCTGATTCCATTAAGATGTATACCGAATATCAACCCTGTACTTGCAATGGATGCAAATTTTGTTCATTGCTTATATCGTGGGCGGGACATCGGACTTAAAATAAATGTAGCTTTTTATTTCTTATAAAATCAGCTACCAGCCATTGAAAGTCCCGTCAAAATCGGTTCAGCCGTTTCGGAGATTAGATGGAACGAAAATTCCAGGCAGATAGACAAAAATTTGTAAAACTGGTACCGTCTATATATGTATGTATGCATATGCACTTATTAAAAAGTTTTTACTTTGATATTAAAAACATTCCACTTCAATTTTATTTACATATATGTATGTAGAGATCAGTTGGACAAGCCGACTCGTTCTAGCAATGTCAGTCCGTCTGTCCGTGTGTACGTGAATACGGGATGCAAAACTTGGTGGCGCCCATACAAATCCAAAGCCCAAACTTTCCTTCAGTTTTGCATTCTACAAATTATGAAGGATACACTGCGACAATTGCAGCTCTATTGTGTCGTAGTACCTAACTACAACACTTCGTCCAGCCCTGCTGCCCTGAAAAAGCAATGAGGTTTTTAGGATTAAGTGCATGCACAGCCCTCCCTAACACTTGTCAATGGCCAAAGCTGGAAAATTCCCCAACATATGCTCTGGAGTTTACTCATATTCTTAACAGAATCTACACTACTTTTCACTCTCGATTCCAATTTTTCATAAGTGTCTTCTAAGTCTGCAGTATCCAGTCAGAACACCTAAAACCATTCTTAGTTCGTTCTTCTTGAGTTCATTGCAAATTTCCTTTATATTGACATAAGCCTTCACAGAAAAATGCCTGGCTTTCTTGGCTTTTTCTAGGATACTCCTTTACATGGTCCGAGCTCGCTTAAAGGCTTTGGAGGGATGCTTCTCTTCCTTCCAAGTCGTCTTATTGCTCGTTTCCTGGTATGTTATTAAATCTGTTTATGTTGTGTAGCTCACCTATGCATTCCAGGATCAGTTAAGACTGGAGAGGTTGAGTTCTATCACATAGATTTTTTTGCCTGAAAGATAATGGTGAATTTTCCTAGCAATTCGAAGTACTGTGCGTGGTACGAATGCCACAATGTTTAAGCATATACCACAATTATAGATTTTTCCTCCTAGAATCAGTTTTGTATGAAAGTATTTTTATTTAAAATGCATCTTTCGTGATGTATCATCTACCGAAATCTCTTGGTAGCAAGTGTAGACAGATAAAAAACAAACACAGCATAATCAAAATTTTCGTTAAGGCCTGTCCCGACTATAAAATTTCTTAAACAAGTTAAACTACCAGAAGATCATCAGAGCACTTAACTTTTATAGAATCAAGTCCCAGTAAGTATTGGAGTGCCAGGAAATGCACAACAACTGCGATAATTCTGCGCGCGCTAATGCCAGTTTTTGTTAATTGTAAGTGCTGGAGCTCGTTTGTCCAATCGAATGAGTTGACCAGCACCGTGCAACCGCTAGAATTTTATGCGCTGAACTATGCTAGGGTTAAAAATTCGGTGAGAAATCTTTTTCTTGAAAACTCGAAGACCGAAGACTGAATCTTCATCCGATTCAATCATGGTTTATTATCAGCATTTTGTTGCTGGTCACTTCGGATCCACGGTGGACAAACTTTTCTACAACACTAAAGTTAAACTTTGCTAGCTTCATAGATCGTCTACTTCCACTTACTTTCATGCATCGCTAGACCCATGAGAGGAGTCTGTTCTTCATTATTCGAGAACGCCTTACTCACTCGGACTGTACCGTTGATATTAATATCAACCAAAATCACTTCATTTTAGAAGGTCGAGTCCGACATATTCTGTATGTATGGGAATTGGATGTACTCCAACAACCAATTAAAAAAAATCGCAGAGTAGCACGTTACAATATTTGCAACTTTTCTCTTAGAACGCTGACAACGCTTTGTGTGAGGGACAGCGTCAGCGAAAGCGGCTTTATAATCGACAAATATTTGGTGTGTGTGTGTGTGTGTGATTTGTGTCTTCTCTAGAATGTGTCGTAGTCTAAATATTTGGTTACTAGTTCACCTTTTTAGTCTGAAGCTGCATTGATACTGTCCTATCAGTGCATTCGTCTATGGCACCAGCCGTTTACACAGAACGTGACAGAATTTTATAATACGTTAGCCACAACAATAGGGTCTGCTTTCTTAAAGATAGGACAAAGAAGACTGAGATACCAATCAATGGGTATGCATTGCATATAAGTTGGTGCATACTCCTAACCACATTTTTCGCCGCCAGTCTTGAATAACTCAGCTGGTAGCTGATCGGAGGTTACAGGTTATATGGAGCCGGACAATATTGGTAAGAAGGGCGTTAATCATGTGCATCTCAGGAATGAACTTTAGGCGAACTAAGAGGATATCAGACAGGGTTCACTAAACTGAACTCAAAAACACCTATACAAAACAGGTTTAGAGAGTGTTTTGAAAATTATTTAGAGCTCTACCCAGTTCCAGTAATCATGTCAAGGTTTCAATATCTAAGGCTGTACCTCAGAACACTGAATACGTAGGACCTTGTAAAGAACTGAACGATGCTTCCTCAGATAAATTATATTAGTTGCTAAGCTATTCAAAATAAATGACAATAAAGATTGGTTACGTTCTCGCAACTTTTGAATCAAATAGAGATGGAAAAAGTAAAAATCGTTTATAGTTTCAGTTCTCCTTAAATATTTGCAGATCATGACTTAGAGAAAAATTCACTTATTCACTTGTAAACCAATACATTTGCTTAAAATCTTCATTTTTTTCAGCTTAATCCTCTTTAGTAGCTTGCAAAGTTTTAAGCTTTCCTAATCAGATTGGATTCTAGCTCAACGACTTCTGAATTAAATGGTTTGTAACCTTCCAAATATTTAATTTCACTTTCAGAGCAGTTGGTTTTAATCATTTTAAATTTCTTAGAATACTTTACTGTCTAAATTTATTTTTCAAAATGGCGACGAAAATAGGCATATTACATAGTCAGATTTTTGTAGACTTTAGTATATCAAAAAAATTAAAAACAACAGCGGAGAAACATATTCAGTTCCAAATTCAGTACCCAAAAACCTATGCAATCTGTATTATGTATATTTCTTCTTCGACTAAATTGATTTCGAAAATTCTCAAGAGTTTCATAATTTAGCGACGCACTGTATGTATTTATGTACATAATACTTAATTTTGCTTTATTTTCGTAAAAATTATTTTCGATCAGTTCTTTTTTTTTTTTTTTTTTTAAGGTATCTTTTATATAATAAATCTACATTTACTTCATCATATCCATCCACAAGAAGATAAAAAAAATTCGCCAAATTATTTTTCTTAGTATTTTTGGAGGCTTGACGTTTTGTTTGCTCAGTGCCTGGCATTCTGGTTGTTGTTGCTCCTGCTTCGTAAATTTATTTTTTGGCAAAAAATTTAAGAAACCAAAAAAACAAGTATACGAAAAATTAAAAAAAAAAAGGGAAAAAAAACAAGTATACGAAAGACAGAAATTTCTTTGTTTCGATTTGGTTCTGCCCTCTTTTTTTTAACTTTTTTGCTTAGCAATTGTGTACGAAACTGGTTTCAAACAAACATTCGATCGCATTCAAATTTTGAATATATGTATATAGCCACGAATCTGTTTAAAATTTTCTTGAAACTGCTGCGCGAGTATATTTGTGTGAAATTATTTAATATAAATTTTAGCTTTATATGTATAGGGTATTCATTATTTGCAAAAAAAAAAAACAACGCAAACTGAATTATCTCGCTAAAAGTATATAAATTTATATACAAGTCTATGCTGTACGAACTGAAGCGACGTTGACAACAAACAACGAATTAATTTAATCAAATTTAATATTCCAAAATATTTTATCACCGGCTGATTTCTTGCTTATTTTATTTCTGATTCGATGATTTGCCATTTAAATTTGGTAAATAATTATTTCTTTGCAAATTTTGTAAAACCAAGGTCGCTGCATGATATTCTTGCTATTAAATTTATAATCATTTGAAGACACTTCTTTGTGGTTTAGTATGTCCATTCTAATCAAAATTTCATAGTCAACGTCTTCATTGCTTGGATTCGCTTTCATTTTCAATGTCAAGCGTGTGGCAGCAGCAGCAGTGCCGTGCCGGCTAGACCGGAGGCGTTGGCGGAGTTGGTGGCATTCATTAATTACTTTTTCAAATATTAATTCCAAATGAAATAAAAATGAAAGCTGTCAGCAGTGATAAGATTCTTTTTTATTTATTTTAGTTTTTTCTTTTATTTTGTTTTGTCTCGCATCACGTTTTTTACTATTTTTGATAAGTTTTTTTTTTTTGTCGCATCCAATATATATTTTTTTATTGGATTCTTTAATATTTTAGTTATCACAATAGGCTAATCAGTCAAAAGAAAGTATGTACGTTTGAACATACGTACATATATGCGAGGGTTGTATGATTAAACTTCATATTAGTGAAGAACTTCATATTCAGAAGACGTATGCTAATTGCAGTAGAAGTTGGGTAAAAGTGAAGCAAGTGGCATTGAATCCAGCTGTACAAGCTGCATTTCAAAATAAATTTCCATTATTTATGGAGTTAATACCCGTGAAGGCTTTGCTGGCACATAAGCACTTTTTTGTAGAATTTATACCTGATCAGTTTTTCGACAATCACATGCTCTCTGAACCACAAAACCGCCAGTTTTGGAGATTTACAGAGCCATTAATATAGGGTTGGAACAAAAAGTCGTTCGTATTTTCGCCTTTATTTCAAATCTTTATAAAATTGCGTACAATCATCGGATTTAGCTCAAATAGGCGCCTTTTTGATAAATAACTTGTTGCCAACCAGATTCCAACTTCATTATGCCACGCTCATAGCAGCTTGCTTCCCTATTGGCAAAAAAGTGAGACAGTCGATTTTCGCAAGCCACTTTTGAGGCCCAGTTCTCGCCAGCTAAATCGTTCGAACATTGACAGGAAGAGATGACAATTCGATGGTGCCAGGTCCAGGCTATAAGGTGGATGCATAAGCACCTCCCATCCAAACTCCCGGAGCTTCTGGCGCGTCACAATCGAAGTGTCTGGTCGGGCGTTATCCTGTTGGAACACAATTTCTCTCATATTGGTCAAAGATGGCCGCTTCTGGACGATTGCTGCCTTCAAACGGTCCAATTGTTCACAGTAGACGTCCAAATTGAGTGTTTGAAACGCAGCTCATAGTAGATGATTCCCTACTAATCCCAACAAACACACAGCAAAACCTTTCTGACCGTCAATCCGGGCTTGGTAACCGTTTGAGCCGCTTCACCCACGACCGTTCGGGTTTCACGTTTTCGTACGTGATCCACTTTTCATCGTCAGTTACCATTCGCTTCAAAAATGGGTCGATTTTTTTGCGATTCAGCAGCGATTCACAGATGGAAATTCGGTCCATGAGGTTTTTTGGTGTCAATTTGTTTGGCACCCAAATATCGAGTTTATTTGTGTAGCCAAGCTTCTTCAAATATCTTTGAACGGTCATATGACTGATATTCAGCTTCCGGGCGATGGTACGGCTGCTACTATGGCGGTCTATATCGTTCATTTCCTTGATTTTATCCACTTCTGCGACGACAGGTCTTCCGGAGCTGGCTGCATCTTTCACTTCCTCCACACCAGAACGGAATCGAGTTAACCACTGTTGTGCTACGCGAATTGAACAATCTTGTTGAACGGCCCCATAAACAACACCGCTTGCGCTGCCATTTTGTATTGTGGCTTAAAGAGGATGGTGAAGGTATGTTTTTGCCTATTTATACTTAGATTACACTTTGATAAATCCTTCTGCCGTCAATGAAAGTCCCGACAAAATCGGCTTCACCATTCTGGAGATTACCCTGTGTTATCGCAACGTAGGAACAACCCACGTGGGTTCCCAATATAATCTTTAAAACTAAAAAAAAAAAAACAAAATTTTTTTTTGTAGTTTGATAATAATTTTTCCTATTTATTTTTTATATTAAAAAGTTGATTTAAAAAAAAATTTGACAAAAATATGTTTCGGCTGATTGTTCTTGAGATATTGTGGGCGTGGCACTCACAAAATTTTACCAATTAACCTGCGAACAAATAACAGAAATCTTAGCAAACTTGAAGACTCTAATTGCTTTAGTTTATGAGATCTCGTTAATCACACATTCAAACGTCAGACGGATGGACGGATGGACGAAGCTGTATATTTCTAAACTTTCTTTAGCAATATTTGTTCATATATAATTACGGAATTTATAAAATATTATAAAATATTTCGTATAGGTTCATATCAAAGCACTAGAAGTGATAGACCCATACAAACCGACTCACCTTTCGGGATTTTTGTATGAAAACTTCTGCCCTTCGAATTCATATTCAAATTTAAGCTTCAATGAAGCTGCTGGGTAATTCGAATTCGTGCAGCATTATTTCTAGATTTTTTTTTTTTTTCGAACCGCCCTCCCATATACAATAATTTATCGTATGATTGTGATAAATTTGTCTATTTCCGGTGAACAATTAAAGAAATAGAAAAGATATTTTTCTGAAAAGCCTCGTTCTCAATATTATTTATTTTGTTGCCAATTGAACTTAAATCAATACATCTCAGCGTCAGCCAATCTAGTATGCCGGGTAACAACCTTGAGAATAGAATCTCAGCCACTCCGCCAGCTCCGTGCAACATAGTCTTTGTCATCAACATCGTTGCCTCTTATCAGCGAAACGTGCGTCACACGATGCGTGTGCACCTTAAAGATAAGCAATGAATGAATGTAGCTCTAGAAATCAGTGCGGCACATGTCGGTTCAATATCAAAGCCCCCAGCAGTGATACTCCATACAATCTATTTATATAGATCGATCGATCGAGCTATGACTACCGCTAAAAGTTTAAAGACATTCGATCGTACGTTTCTATGGGAAATTTTTGTTTAATTTGTTGCGGGATTAATTAATCAGTTTGAAATTCCTTCGAAATAGATAATGAAACGTGCATCAAAGTGTCATAGTATATAAAAATTTTTATATGATTTATATTTTCTAGTTCTGCCCAACTCGCTTTCTATTTCATAAACATAAAATGTAGACTCGATATAGGCAGTATGTCCGTCTGTCTAAGTACAGGGTATCTCGAAGTTGAGCTCACTGGATGGCAGCATTCTTTCTTATAAATATATTTATTTTTATTTGATTTTATTTATTTTATTTATTTTTATTTGTTTTTATTTAATTTTTTTATTTATTTTTATTTATTTCTTGCAATGATTCTTTAATCCGTATTGTTGTAGTATATGCTCTTACATTTGATCGTTAATTATGATGCTGATGATGATGATGATGATGAAAAGCGGTCGTTCGGTCGTTGGACTCGTGTTGATGGAGCCTTGATTTAGGAGGTGTGTTCAACCGGTTTTAAATGTTTCCAGCTATATACAGAATATCTGTAGTACAGGGTGCATCTTAATTGTCTTGTTTTTGTCTGCTGTTTTTCTTTTTTGTTCTTTTTGGGCTGTTTACATCATGAATATTCTTTTCTGTTACTTTCTAAAAGATTCTTGAGGTCCTAACATTCTGCACCTATTGTTGGGGATATTGTTGGGGTTACTGTACAGTCGGCTCCATATAATATATTGTAGACACTGATAAAGTGATCAGGAAAAGGTTCAAATGCTTACCCAATTGTTTAGATTAATTTCAACCGTTGTTCGGTCATGCTCACATATAGAAAGGTACTCGAGCCGTAATAATCTTGTAAGCTATAATGTAAGGATTACATTACATTCAGTTCTCGCCATAATTGTGTGTGTAATATTGGTGAGATTCGGGCTAAAAAGCGTTGTACTGCGCCAGCTTTTACATTGGCTGAGGGCGACCTTTTTTGCTTTTTTGTAATACTGATGACCCACCCTCCTTCCAGTGGTTTGGGTTGGTTATGGGGAGTAGACCGCGCGACATGGCGTTTGCGCTGTATTTGAGCAGTTCAGCAGGTAAAGTTTTATAGTTTTTTAGCTTGCTTAAGGCCAGGAATATTTCATCTCCCGTAAGTAGTCAAACTGATTCTGCTGGGATTTCGACACTTCTCGGTGTTGGTAATGACAGGAGTTTCTCAAAGTCCTTCTGAATTGCTGCAAGCCAAACATTTTCTCTTCAGCTTGAAATCAAGGTGTTTGGATTTGCTTTCAAGTTGAAGTAAAATAGCGTCGCGCGATTGCAGAGTACAGTTCGTTCTGCTACAGTTGAACATGCATGCCCGGTGCTTTTAGGACGTCAAGGTAGCAGTTCTGTTTACTGTGGTCTTCCGATTACTTCTGAACGTAGATGTAACCATCATAATATCATATTGTGATAGACGCACACTTCCATTGGGCAGTTGTGGAATTGCCTGCTAATTAGTACTTGTTAATTCGATTCATAGTGCACTTATCGGATGACTTCCAGATGTGCATGTCAAGATATTTATTGTTTGGTAACCGTTGTTGTTGTAATACTCATCCTAAGAATCGTCTGAGTCTGGACAATGGTTATATTGCGGAAATTTTTTTTAAATCAAGCTCTTATCATACGGTCAGATATAGGCTTGTACTCTACATACATCTTCCTGGCTGTTCGCATGAATATCGAGAACTTGGAGAATATTAGGGCTTTTAGTTATTTAGTCTCTTCTATTACTCTAGAGATATACATTATTCAAAGAACGTGAAAACTTTTCTCTAAGAGGTAGTACCCATAAAAATCTATCCTTTCTTTCTGAGTTTTATTTTTTGTTTTTCTTTTTATTATAGCTAAAGCTGCCAAATTATATAGGTCCAGATCCAACTATAAAAATGATAGCCCTATTTAAATCTGTTTAGCTTTCTGGATTTTTACTTACACGAGTTCCAATAAAATATTTCGCAAGGATCCACATTGTAATATATCTCTCATACAAATTTAAGGTGTACTGCGGGTTCGGTGTAGGGGAAAAAGATACAAAATTATTATTGTTGCTTTTTAAATAAAAAATTGTGAAGTAATTTTAATTTTTATATTTTAAAATAGATATCCAAAAATGAGTTATAGTTAGCTTGCCATTTGAAATAAAAATTATAATCTTTACGGTCCCAGGATTAAATCAATAAAAATAGTATTTCATGAAATTGTCCACCATGACATTTTGGCTTAAAGTCTATAAATTTTTGAATTATCGTTACCACGAAAAACGTGCATTATTTAAAATTAATGCACACCCTGTAAAAATGTTTGTTGTTGTTTTTATTATTTTGATTGCATCGATAGCACTATTAGTTATACTACGGTAATAATTACGACTACATACGTATATACACATATATATATATATATATATATACATATATATCGTTTTTTGCTCTTAGCCAGTTTCCTTGCCACAGTTTTAATTTTTGTTGTTGCAATTCGAAGCATGATGAAAGCTTGCATCAGTCAAACGTCAGCGATTTGTAACAGCAAAACAAAGACAACAACTTGTTGCTCTGCTTTTGCTGCTGTGTTCTCTTTATTGTTGCTGCTGCTGCCATTGTACTTATTGTTGTTGTATGCGTGTTTTTATATTTTTTTTTGCAACATGCCAAAAGCAGCAAAGCTGATTTTCCAGTTTTATGCATCTTAAATTTTTTTTATGCTGGCAGACATAATCGCAGACTGTTTTTACGATATGCTTCTAGAAAGATCAAAAGTTTGATTGATTGCTGTCAATGGCCCGTATAAGTGGAGCTATTATTTTTTTTTGTTTATATATGTATGTAGTTTCTGTAGTAATGTGTTTGTGTGTGTGTGTGTGTGTGTTTAATGCTTGTTTGTGAGCACAGGTGCCTAAAAAATGCTTTTAAAAGTTTAAGCAAAACAAAAACCAAAAAAGCATTTCTCTTGAGTTTTCGTAGTGAAATAAATTGCATACTTTTAGGCTAGCGCCTATAAATGGGCAATGATACTTTACAAACGTAAACAGCTGATTTTTATTTGGTTTGTAGCTTTGTTTAAATTATTTGAAATGTTTTAGTTTATGTTGTGTCTGGAGAATTAATAAGTTTGCTTTTGAAGCTGAACAGAACAACACGCAAAGTGAAATTAAACTATTTAATTGAGAAATCAATGCAATTTATTATTTCCAATTATTTCTTCCAGCTTTTTAGCTAAAAAGTAAAAAAAGTAAAAAGTAAATTAACATCGGCTGTTAGAACAGCATTCAAACCGAAACTTTAATGCTTTTCGCACAATAGACGTACTAGCTATAAATGGTAATGGTATATAGCACATCTTATTGCAGCATATTTCATTCTAAGAATGGCGGAACAACTCCGCCATTTTGCTTAAAATGTAATACAAATATGCCCTCGCTAATGGCACATATATTTAAATATTAGGTCCATAAAAGTCTGCATCATGCAATTCGAGTTGAACGCTCGAATGGGCTCGACTATGTGTTACCCTGTTCTTAACGGTGTGTATGAGTTATCTCTTCTAGTGGTCCAATTTTGGTTTATATGGAATATTTTCTTAGGAATCATGCGACATTTTTTTTTATTGTTGTTGTCTACTTAGCTCGAAACGCTAAATTTGGTACAACAATAAAAAATGTTCATACAAAAACTCAGAAAGATTTTACAGATTTATAGGGTTCTACCTTTTTTCCAATCTGGCCTTAAATAGAATATTTAGCGGATGGTATTTGTTGTGAAAACTGAGACATTAGTTCGCATATTCCCTTCTTGTATGCAAACTTTCAAGTTTATTTGGTCCCACACCTACATATTATATTGATTTAAAATTTTTCATGCAAGTACTTAATCTGTGGTGGTTTTCTAATCATTCTAATATGCGCTTTTTGGCATGCCCTTAAGTTCTTCAGGTGGTCTTTTTCTCCTCAATCGTAGCAAAAGTTTTGGCAACAGTGAAGTTTCTTTTTTACCAAAATATCACATTATCGTGTTGCAAATGAAGCCACGAATTGATTCGCCACAAATTTTGCCATTCTTTACAGTCTTCAAAAAGGAGGAGGAGGTTCTAAGTTCGTCTGTATTTCTTCACGCAAACATATTTCGTATTTCTTCAATGTATTATTTCTTATTAAAAGTACGAACTTTCAGCAAGAATTCATGAGCAAAACATTCACATTTGACTGAACTTTGCGAATTTTCTTTGCTTTCATTGAAATAGTTGGACTTTAGTTGCAACGTCATAATAATATACCCATGTCTCGATAACAATTATGACCCTTCTTAGAAAATTTGGAGAGTCTTTGATATTAATCAAAATCTCCAAAGAGATGCTCATAAGACGGTTAAGGAAAAAGACTCCTTTATTTCCAATGTTGACGCCGAAATCGTTAAGTATAATAAATCATCTTTTGGCCAATTTCTCTCCGTCGTGGTGTGTATACAACTCAAATTTTATGCGATATGCTGCTAGAGATTTTTTAACAGATTTGAAACTGGAGACAAGACTGCGTAGGCTACTACTTACCACGAAACCGCATTTGTGCTTAATCTTATGGCAGCTATCGTAGGTGTCACAAGATGCAGTTTAAGAGTAGCCCTGTTCTATCTCATCTCATTGACAGCCTAAACCAGCTGTTAAGCACCGTAACCGCGGCTTCCTTTGCGTCTTCACTGTTCTTAATTGATTTCTATGATGGGTCTCAAGACCAGCGCATTAACTCCTTTTTAAGGCGACTAAATTATCGCCCTCACACAATTTAGTCCCACCAAACAGCTGTTAAACAGGTCGTTTGTGATTTGCTTTAACCGTCTGTAAAAAAATAGTTTTCCCTACTAATGTGTGACTTCTTCCATATATGTACACAGATTTGCTCAACAGTTAGTAACAAAAAGTGTTGTCTTTAACTCCTCTGTGGTCTTTTAGAAGGTTTAAATGACCCATACAGCATTCTAACAAATTAAAAGATTTACTGGTTTTATTTTTTATGCCTTTATTTTAATACACATATTTTTTTTTGTTTGTTTGTTTGTTGTATGTATTTAAGTTTTAAACATGAATTATTTCTTACATTTACTGTTTATCAGATACAATTCAGCATTTTTTTTTTTTTTTTATATATATGTATGTGAATATATATGAATATTAAAATTTATTATTGAAGATGCTCGTAAGCACTTTTTGTTTGTTTCTGTCGAAATGTTTTTTCAGTTTTGTAACATTTTGAGTTAAGACAAAGAGAGATATGAATACATATGTAAAATGTATATGCTATAAATTGTTCTTTTATTTATTTATTTATATATAAAGTGGCTGATGAAAAGGATTACCAAAAGCAAATGTAATAACTTCTTTTTTCTGTGTAAACATTAATCGATTTCATTTATTTATATTTTATAGATTGGCTTTGAATTTACTGAAAATTAACGATTGGAACGATGAGACAAGGACTTTCGTACTTATTTCCGCAAAAAGTTCAAATAAACATGCAAATTTCTATTGGTTTGAATTGGTTTATTTTACAACAAATAGGCTAAAAGACAAGTTCTGTGTCATCATGCCAATTGTTCAGTTTGGTTAAAAACGAAAACCAAACTATAAAAAAAAAATATTTTGTAACGCGATTGATGATACCGAAAAACCAGCCACCATATATATAATGTTGTTGTATACATATATATATGAATGTTATTGCATAATTAGATTATGACTTATAAACATTTAAATACAAATTTCGTTTTTTTTTTTATTTTATAAATTTTTCTTTGTAAATAATTTTGTTTTTTTTTTTGTTTCGATATTTGTTTCAAAAAAAATTCTGCCTCTTCATCAAATACATACATACATGCATATATGTTAGTAAATATACTCGTATAGAGTGTACATATATATATTTTTTTTACTACATTTTTTGTTTTTTGTTTTAATCAGACGACATTTACTTTTCTTCTCTGCATTCATTCATTTCTCGTTCTAAATTTATTTTGATTTCAATTTTTACTTTTTCGCACAAGGAATTCCAATTCTAAAATCTATCTTTTTGTTCTGATTTTTCTTACTTTTTTTTTTTTTTTTTTTGTAGAATTGTTTTGGCTTTTGTCGCAAAAAACGACTTAATTAATTTATATTTATATATATAGTAAAAAAAAACACATTTACTCGAAAAAAAATTATGTTAGAAAAAACATTTAACAAAAATATTCCACTTAATATTCTAAAGTTTGATATTATTCATAAATTGTTGCTGATATTATTTTGTATATAAGTTGAAGCTAAGCTTTTCATGTTTGTTTGTATTATTTATTGTATATATATTTTTTTAAATACAATATTAAAAAAAAAAAAAAAGTTTGCTTATTTGTTTCTTTTTATTTCTATATATTTTTACGTGTATATTTATTGTTAATTATATCAAAAGCGCGTCACATTTACACACAGACACGTTTACTTATGCCTTAAAGAGCGAATGAAAAAAAAAAAACGTTTATAATTAGTTTATTAATTCAAAATTTGCTTAAACTTCTAAAAAAAAAAAAAAAAGAAAACTAACTAATAAAAAAAAATTATTTTCATTCTTAAATAATAATATTTGCAAACAAGCAAAGCTTAGTTTTAATAAATTAACAATAATTATAATAATTATAACTATAATATAAAAGAAAAAAAAAAAACATTTAAAGCACACTCTTTATTATTTATGTATTATATTTATTAATATATTTATTATTTACAATTAATTTGTCCGCAGTTCTATTTAAGTAAAACTGCTTTGACGAAGTGGTTATGTTGAAGCTATTAGTTTGAAGGGGGTGAGCATTTTGGGAGAAGAACATCCAGCGTTTCGCACAAACACATACAATTAATATATAGTACAGCAAGCCGATGTAGCCACAACATATACGAATAACGATATCCATGTTTTCTTACTTCTATTCTTTTTTTTTTTTTTTTTCTTTTGTTTAAGTTATTGTTTTAATGTTCTTAACAACATTTAGATTTTTTTTCAAAAACTACAGAAGCCACCAATATCGAAATGCTGCCAATTAGCTGCAAAAAGTGTTAAACAACTACATATATGTGTGTATAGCATTTCGAGATTTACTAAATCTACTGAAACAACTTTTGAGCACAAAACTCACTCGTAATTTCTCTTTTAAACATCAATTTTGAAAATATAGAAAAATGCAAATCAAAAATTTAGCACGTTCCACTTAAAACTCCTTCAGACTACCGCCACGCTTTAACTTAGTGAGACGCTTAAGGCTAACGCCTAATACTCCCCCAGCACTATTGCCTCCGGCACTAGCATTGCTGCTGTCGCTCACATTTCCGCTTGTAGTACCCATTCTGAAGCTGTTAAGTAAAGTGGCGCCAGCGCTGCGTTCGCGCATCATAAACTGTCCACGAAAACGCACGCGACTACGCCGCCGTTGTGGTTGGAACTGTAGTTGTGGTAGGCATGATCTATACGACGTATGTTGTGGGTGCTGTGGATGTTGGTGTGGGTGCTGCTGCAGCGGACAACAGCACACGAGCTCCTGCGATTATAACTTTTTCTCCCATACGACAATATGAGCATCGTTCGAGTTGGCAATCAATGGTGAGCTGGCTCCGCCAGTACTATTGCTGCCACCGCTCGAGCCCAAAGTGACGCCCTTGTGTCCGGGTGAACTGGTATTTGTGTTGTACCAGACATGTCGCCAATAGCCACGTCCGCCCATCAATGTAATGACCGTGTGCGGACCCTCAGCAGCTTGTTGCTGTGGCTGTTTGTTTGCCTGTTGCTTTTGCTTGCGCTTAAGCGTAGCCACAGCTACAGCTGCGGCGGCAGCGGCGGCCTCAGGTCTGCCCTTTTTGTCGCATTTATTTTGTTTGTGCTGTTGACTTGTTGCCGATGCGTTAGAGCAATTTTGCTTTAATTTAAAGCCATCCTCTGACTTTGGTGTGGAGTGCAGGTGATGTATATCGGCAATGGTCATCAGACCGTTCTCGGAAATGTTGCCCAGATCGCTGCCGGTACCAGATGTTTTGTGACTAGCGCTGCTGCTGTTGCGTGATACCGAACGTCCGCCGAATAGACGTATGCCCACACTCTCCTCACTGCCTGATGAGGTGTATACACTGGATGATTTCGAGTCAACGGACCAGTTTGATAAGTCCAGTGAACGCGGACGTGACGCCTTCATGCGCAAACGTCGATCAAGCGTGCTTACCTTACCGGGTATGGCAGCAAGTTCGGGATCAGAGCGGCGCATACCCTCGTACATCATGTCCATTAGATTACCCTGTGCACCTTGTTCGGCATCGTAGTCCTCCTTAACGAATATCAGCTTGCCGTACAGGCCATATACATCGCAATAGCCGTGCTCGCCGTGCGACATGGTATTCGTATTTGAGTGCACGCCGTTTGCATTGGCACCACCGAAAAAGCCTGCTGAGCCTAAGCCGCGTGGCAAGGTCTTGTACGTGCGAACGCTTGCATCAGTGTTGGTTTCACGGAATCGCTTGCGATGAAACGCAGGCGAGTTGGCAAGCGATGCACGTATTTTGGCCGAAAACGATTGGTCCAGTGAATGCTGTTTGTCCATTTTGGAGTTACGTGGCGAAGAGGCGTTTGATTCGTTATCCGTACCGGTAACCTCTCCGCGCAACATGGCGATCGATGACGAGGTTGCACTCGAGCCGTGCTCATCTTTGGGCAAACTACGGCGTAGGATCACCGTTGTTTCGTCGAGATCGGCGTCAGTGAGTTTCTTTGGATCAGCGTCAATAGCGGGTAACTGCAAATCATCGCCCATGCTCGGAACGATGGTTGTCGTTGTAGTGGATACCACTGCATTCGCTGCCGATGCTAGTGGTGGCTTGTATTTCGGATAGGCCTTCGGTATCAATGGCAACAAAAATGTGATGGGCCCAAAGTGTGCATGGCATGACATGCTGATGCCGCCGCTAATTATGGGCACGCCCTCGAGCCGTGGCAGCGGTATGGTCACTGCTATGCCCACATTGGTGCCCACCCAAAGCAATCCCTTGCATGCCATAAGCGCTGTCACATAAATTGAACTGTTATTCACCCCCTGCTCCTTTTTACCATCGCTGCGTAGCACACTCGAACCGACGTTGATGTCCTGTAGATGCTTAAACGTCTCGGTGTGATATAGACACAATACAGTAGAGTTCTTTAGCGATATCCATAGACCAATTCCAGAGTGTGCCATTAGATTGACTTGCTGGCTTGCACCGTGCTGCACCTCGAAGCTCTTTTGTATTTCACCATTAAGCGCGTTCAGCACATAGACACGATTCGCACAGGCTGCGTATATATTCATATTAATAGGCAGCAGACTTGGTATCGGTAGACCTGTGTCGCCCAACTGCACTACTTGTGGATCCTTGAGCATCCAAACTCCATCGTAAGCCCGACGAAATATTAGCAATGTGGCATTGGATAGTGCCACATAGACAGCATCAAAGTGGTAGAGAATACGCACTACAGCACCAGGCACCGAGCACCAGCTCATCTGTTTCTCCTGTTCTGGATTCTGTGCTGAGTAGATCAACAACTTGCGACTGTCCGTGCCAATCCAAATGAGATCGCCTAGCAAACTGCTGTACTCCTCACGAGTCTTACACTGGTCCAGACCCTTAACAAATTCCATAGAGGACACCTGTGTCTCTACTAGATCGAATGAGCCGACATCGCGCAAATTGCCAGCCTGCTGGTGATGTTGCGAGTAGACAGCGATATGTGACGAAGTGCCATCGCTGGTGCAGATCCAGAGATAGTTTTGCTGCTTGTGGCGACGACGTGAGTTGCCGCTTTGTTTAGTGTCATTGACAATGCCATAGTAACAACCACAGCGTACCTGTAGATTAAAGGGAACCGATAAATAAGTATATCACTAATTCGTGTGTGCTGTGAGACGACTTACCTCCGTTTGATGCTGTGACCTATAAACAGGCATCGCCTTGACATAGAGCGGCATTTTGTTTGACTGTTTCTCTTGCACAGCCTGTTGCTGTTGCTGCTGCTCAAAGGTATGTGCCAGCTCGCACGAGAGTGAATTCTCCCAGGCTGGCGAATTGTTCGGATCGAGTGCCAATTGCGCCAGGCGCAACTCTGTGATCCACTCTTTTTTCACATTGGGATGCTGTGTCTGGAACGTGAAGGTCTCCTCCCTACCTGATTTAGTGCGGGCAATTAATTGCATACAGCACGAATCAACCCAGGCCATTTCTTCGTCCTTGCGCTGTATTGAGTTTTGTATAGTATTGAGCACGTTGCGAGTAGTATTCGAGTTTAACTCCTTGTATTTGCCTTTTAGGCTGCCAACGAGATCGTTTATGCGCGAGATCACCTCATAGTCGTACATCAATGTGCTCATTTCGTTACAGAGATTATCGGCGCCATTGGTCAGCTGGGCGGCAGGTGAACCGTCCATTGCTGGTGTGACACCAAATGGCGATGTGTGGGCGGGAAGGGTATTTGTGGAGAAGGCGGCATTACCGTTGCTACTGTTGGACTTAAGACTTCCGCCGCGATTAAGACCTGAGGGAATAAAGAGTAGGAAAACAGATTAGTTGAAATGAAAAAGCTAAATTTGGACAGTAACTACAACTCAGCTCATCAGATTATGGCTTACCAGCGGTTAAGAGTCTCGATAGCGTTGCAGAAGTACTGTTGTCCACAATCTCGACATCGGTCACCGGATACATCCACTTGAAGCTAAGCTTCTCTGTAGCACCAAAATCATGTGACTGTTTGGGTGCCACTGAAACGCAGATGACCTTGTCATTGAGCAGCAGCAGCCGGCGCTGCTTGCACTTGACTATCAAACCAGCTTGATTAAACTCCATGTGTGTAACGTTGTCCTCGCGCAACAGATAGCGCGGTCGGTTGCTCTCGCTGGCCAACGAACGTGTGTTGAATGTGCCGCTGATGTGGCCCAGCATCTCCTTGAAGCCTTGATATTGTTCAGCTTCGCGTTTACGTTCATTGAGCATTTCGGCAAGTAATTCGAGTTGTGTGAGTGCTAACTGCAGGGACATGCGATCGTGATGGCCTTGAGGCGTATACTTTAGCAGATCCTGCAGAAAGAGTATAAACTGGGGAAAACGTTGCACCGGTTTCACCATCAATCCAAAGAACGAGAGGCGATCGTGTGCGCTGATTTGCTTCACTTTAAAGAAATCGGCTAGGGCGGATTTGCGTTTCTCTTCCATTTTGGCCAGTTCCATGGCAACGGAGAAGTTATTGATGAAACCCGAATAGATTTCGAGTATTTGTGGCTTGCTGAACGCGCTTACATAACAATCACCAATCTTCTCGTCCCGATCCCAATTGCGTACACATTCGGCAAGTGCGATGCGAAAGACTTTGTGCGCTTGAAGTATATCCGGTAGACGGTGAAAAAGTGTGGCGATCTTAGAGCTGCTCAAAACGGGTGGGTTGCTGTCCTCCAGAGGTTTCTTGTAATCCTGTGTATCGAAAGATTTAATTTGTTAACAAAATATAGAAACCAGTTGTGTAAATGTGTGTTTGTAGGGGTGAACGTGAGTGAGTTGTGAGACGACACGGTGCCATATGTGTTTTTCTTATATACAAATTGAACATCTCACTGTGACACCATGTCGTCGTCGACATTGTCCAACTGGTGTTTTTTATTTGCAAAGTACCTACTATGTTTAGCTGGGTTTGACGCTAGATGATTTTTCATTATATTGCTATTGGTTTTGTGTACGATACTTAATTTGGCAACTAGTTTAATGGTTGATTTTCGATTAATTAAGACAGAGCGAGAGGTGTATGAAATGAGTTAAGTACAGATTGATCGATTTGTTAGTAGAGTATGTATAACAATTTTTTATATGACGTTGTGAGTTTTGCATGACGTGGGATTGAATTGGATGGCATGTAAAGAAAATAGTTGAAATTATAAGTACGAATAGATTATAAGGACACTTGCACATAAATATGTACTATATAAATATATAGAGTATCTTTAGAGATTTCTAAGGCTAAAAGTAGGTGCAGGCTATGCCAGATATCTGGTGATAATAAAATTGTTCAACAATTTTCATTGAGTTAATGTAAATATTTGAAACTATTTCTTCAATACACTATGTCTCGGATATCTGGCACCGTCTGAATCTTCCTTTATTAATAATAAAGCAGGCAAAATTCATTAAAATAATTTAAACTGATTCAAAAGCTAGCATATTTTATAAGTAAAACTAAAAAAAAAAATAATAATATTCCGGAATTCTAGGTATAAAATATAAGATGAGCGACTTATTAGTTCTTGACTTTGAGGGAATCTGCATTGATTATTATACCAACGAGCAGGAGGTAGAGTTCCATCGTTCATTATTCAATGAAACTGACCGATAATAGTTGCCGTCCGAAATAAAGTATTGTTCAAGAGTTGGCAGTGTATTGGTTAAAGGATCGGTTGTTTGTTGGCATGTACACTCTATGCTTTGTACCTTGTTCACGAACTAATCAGCCGAATGTATTTCTAAATTACTCGGATTCCTTTTTTGCATTTACGTACAAAAAAAAAAACAAAAGTAAGTAAACAAGGAATATTAAAAATGTTTAAAAAGTAAAGCAAAATCATGCAAACAAAGCATTGCGTAGATAGCACCAAAGGATGCCTACATATAATAGTAGTGTGGACCAAAGTCATGCAAACTAAAGCGAAAACGAATGAGTGCAACGCTTGAGTACCACCAAATGAAATCAGCAAACAAGGAATGCGTATGGTGATGAGTGAAAAGGTGCTACCAAAAGTTACTATGCGAGACCTTCAAAGCGTCACTACTTACATTGACTAGACGTTGCAGAGTTGCGACATACGAATTCTCGCTGTGCACGATGGCAGCTACAATGTGCCGCCGCTTTAGCTGTTGCTGCGATAGGCCAGGTGGCGCCGGCGGCAGCATTGGTGCGATCAGTCGAGTGTGCGCGGTGCGGGCGGTGCCATTGGCGCGACTGCCAGGTGGTATCATCATATCCATATCGAAACGTGCATTCGGTGCGGACGAAGCATTCATGGGGTCCTCAAAGTCATCATCCTGTAGCAATTAAAAAATATAAAAAAAATTGTTGAAATTATTTACAGAAAGTCATAAAATCAAAGCTCATTGACTAACTCACCTCCGGTACGCCGGGCATTTTGCTGAGTTTCTGCGGCGATGACATGTGACTGGAGTCGTGAGCTGTCAAACTTTTGTTTGACAACGACGACGACGATGTGGATGACACTATGGCCGCTTTCGCTGGTGGCATTTGTTGTGCCAATGCCGCTGCCGATGAATCGGGTATATCAATGCTTGAAGCAATTGATTGACGTCCATCACGTCCGCCGACATCGTATTGATGCGAAGAGCCACGACGTATGGAAAACCAACGTGACAAACGTCCACCTGGCGATTCACCCGGTGTGGTAATATCCTCGCGATGTGTGGCTGCAGTTGTTGCGCTCGATGGCATGGTACAGGCGCTGGCACGTCGCATAATCATGTTGCTGCCGTTACTGCCGCTCTCTGGCTGTTGACTGATACCGTTACTGTTGTAGTTGTTGGACGTAGACGTTGACGTAGTAGTTGGTGATGTTGTCGAGCCTGAACGCCATTTGTCAAGGGACAAATGCTGTTTGGCTTTGTTGAAGGTGGAACGCAATTGTGAATTGCGTTGATTAGTCGCGCTCAATGATGAACTCAGGCTGCTGCTGTGATTTTCCTCTTCGCCAGCAGATAAATCCTCCTCGTCTGAGTGGCTTGCTGTGGGCGCAACAACAAGTATGCCGCCAGCTGACTTGCTGTGTTGCAACGGATACGAATGCTGCTCTTGGTCTTCCTTGTCGATGAGACTGCCGGCAACGCCAACACTGTCGTTGACAACGATGCCGCTGCTGCTGGTGGTGTTCGCACCAACGGCAGCTGCTGTGCCACCGTTGGTGTTGAAACTTCCGCCGGCAATTGTGCACGAATTGTTTATGACGGCGCCGCTGTTATTGTGTGTTGTAGTTTGCTCCAAAAACTGCTCCTGCTGTTCTGTGTTGTGTTGATGTGGTTGTTGTTGTTGTTGTGGATGATATTGCTGTTGCTGCTGCTGCTGCTGCTGCTTTTCTTGTTGGTAGCTGGGCGTTATTAGCAATGTTGATCCGTTGTAATTCGGTTTGCGTGTTGTTGTTGCTGTTGCTGTATTATGCAGTTGCGCTGTGGTTGTTGTTGTCGTTATGGAATTATTGCTGCTGCTACCACCACCTGTTGGCGTTGAGGCAGCACTACTATTTGTAGTTGCTGTTGTTGGATTATTTTGCTGCTGACCACTGTTCACAATTGCTTCTTCCCACGAACCAGAATTTACTTTGTGCTCGTCTATGAAAAGTAGATACAAGGATGAAGAACATTCAATTAGTTTCATTTGTTTCGATGTATACGAAATTTAAAATACTTTATTTCTTAAGGAACCATCTCTTAATAATTCTAAAATTAAACAGTGTATCGTAGCTATTGGGAAAAGTGTATCAAGCTTAAAGTTTATTTTATTAAGGAGGATTGAATACATGTTTGCCCAATATTTTTTTAAACTACTCTCGCTTTGTGGCTGACTATTAATGGTTTTGTAACCGCTATAAAGGCTATAAAAATTACAGATACAAATAAATTTAAATTAAATTTTCTTCTTTGTTTGCATATTCAAATTTATTCCATATTTTTGTCTGCATTGCATTGAAGTTCTTGTTCATTTTGCCCACGCTTACTTTTTGTCAAACGCTGATTAACTTCAAATGGCAACAAGTTACTTAATTATAGAGCTCTAGAACAGGATTTGCTACTAGACACCGTCCGTCGTCAAATGGTTAGGTTAGCAGCTTGTGTGTCTGTCCGCTGTCTATGTACGACTAGAAAATGTGGGCGATACTCTTTTAATTGAATTGTAATTGATTTAATTTTGAAATCGCGTCGATGCTCGACTAAAAATCACATCAAAGTTGGCCGATGTTGTCGCGGTTCGAAAATGGAAAAGCGTTAGTTCTTTTTTTTGTTGTTATTTTATTTAATAAAAATAAATCGAGAGCAAAGACAATCCATGATTAATCATTATCTTAATGTAGCATGCAATTTAGGGCTTTGAATATACATATCTCACACGCTTATGTGTGTATCTTATAATATCTCCAGTGTATCTATTTGTACACAGCGGCTTTAGAAAACATTTTCGCACACATTACAATTTGACAAATGGCGTCGTTTTTATTGGTAAAAAAAAAAAAAAAAAAAAGCAGAAGAAAAAAAATACAATACAAAGATTGAATGCATGAATGAATGAATGTGAATCAAATGAGCAACAGTGGGCAGCGGTGGTGAGTAGGTTGTCTGTCGCTTCGATTCTTGTTATTGAACAAAGTTTTCAAGGCAACACAAACCGACAAACGGACGGACGGACTGACTGACTGACAATGCAATGAAGACAGCAACACCAATGTGGGTAGCGTCCAAAATCGAATACTACTAAACTTGATATAGGTCGTGCGTACGTTGTTATAGGCACTGACACTAGTTCTAGTTCAAGCGCAAACAAATACAAAAATAACAGAACGTACGACGAATGAATGGAAAAGAAAGAAAGAAAAAAAAAAAAAAAAACTTTCTGCATAAGAAATCGGAAATATTTGCAGGAACTAAACTACAAATTTGTCTACTTTTTTGTAGTATACGAGTATCTGCGTAGCGTATCTATGCATCTATTGTAAATGTATCTGTCTGTGTGTGTCTGTCTGTCTGTCTGTGCGTGTTTTGTTTTGCAATTCTTTCTGTTACCATAGACGCCATCGATGTTTGACGCCTGACAGCAGGAACTGCCATTGTTATTGTTGTTCTCCTTGTTTAAGTTTTGCTCTGGTTTGTCCTAATTTTATTTGTATCTCATATAAATTGATATTTGTCTGCGCTTTGCGCATTGTATCTTGTTTGTTCACTGACTGACTAACTGACTGAGTGACTGACTACTACTAGCTGCATTTAAAACATGCTACACACGTTTTAGATTAAACGGATTTATTTATTTTTATACAAAGCTATATATAAATGTGTACACAAGTATGAAGTTGAAGTTTCTTCAACTAATATTTGCTTAAAAATAAAAACGGGTGCTCTTTTAGTTTAACAGAAAGTTTATATTTTATACTCAACAGCTGAAATTTGATATGATTTAGTCATGGCTTCTGAAGAAGTTTATCCGAATACATATTGCATGTTTTTTTTTATTATTTATGTTCCATATATGTAGGTACAGATCGGACCATTAAATGCAGTGGCTCCAATATAAATCTGTTCCACTTTTTTGAGTTTTTGTACAAAAACTAGAAATTTCAAATTTGTAGTATTTTATGTCATTTGTAATAAAATATTCTATAACGGCACAAATTGAACCACTAAAAGAAGTAGGTTCCATACAGTCTGTCTGGAGACTATAAAAGATAAAGTCTTTACTATGTTTAGTCCCTCTTATTCTAATATTTAACGAACGCGTCAACTCGTCTCTGTGAGATAGTACCTAGAACGGACGCCTGCTCACCAACCCCATCTGCAGAAACTACAACTACGTCACGAACAGCGGCCACAAAAAGAGGAGGTAGATGCTGCAAAAACTTATTGTATACACTCGACAAAGAAAGGAAACCCTAATACTTGCAACAAAACGCATTGTTAATAGTTGTTCAAAATAAAGCACGTGAAACTCTATAAAAAAAAATGGGTTTCTCGAAGTCGTACCGCTGCGCTCTTTATTGATTTGTTAGTAATTCAGCGGAAAAATAAAAATATATACACATTAATGTTATGTTAGGTGAGGATTTTTATTGGAAAGCCAAGCTAAATTAACCCCAAGAAAGGCACATTGCGCCAGAACACTTAATCCTTGTTCTCCTTAGTTCAACTAAAGACTTAAAATAACAAAATGAGTAACTTTTTATAACAAAATGCTACAAGGCAGCTTGTTTTTAGCACAATTGAGAACAGACAAGACATCAAGTAGTACCAAGGCACTCTATTACATGCTCGCTTACAATCAACAGCATGTTCTTAGCCATTTCGTGTACTTAAGGTCGAGCGCAGAAACAGAAAAATCGAATGCTTAGCTGGCTGGGTTATGCTTAACCAAGAGGTCCAATCATTTTTATGGCAGATAAATAGGGTCATATACATGATATATATATATATATATTACATGATATGAAAACCGAGAGTATAGATACTATAATATAGGACTGTAACAAAAAGTCTTTTCGTATTTTCTCCTTTATTTCAAATGTGTATAAAATTGCGTACAATCAACGGATTTAGTTCAAATAAGCGCCGTTTTGATCAATAGCTTGTTACCAGCTTGATGCCACGCTTATAGAAGCTTGCTTCATTATTGTCAAAAAAGTGAGACAGTCGATTTTCGCAAGCTTCTTTTCCGGCCAATTTCTCGCCAGCTAAATCGTTCGACATTGACAGGAAGAGCGGGTAATTCGATGGTGCCAGGTCCGAACTATAAGGTGGATGCATAAGGACCTCCCATTCGAATTCCCGGCGCTTCTGTCGCATCACAATCGAAGTGTGTGGTCTGGCGTTGTCCTGATGGAACACTATTCCTTTCCTATTGGTTAAAGATGGCCACTTCTGGGTGATTGCTGCCTTCAAGCGGTTCAGAATTGAGCGTTTGGCCATGGGGGAGCAGCTCATAGTAGATGATTTCCTGCCAATCCGACCAAACACACAGCAAAACCTTCCTGATCGTCAATCCGGGCTTGGTAACCGTTTGAGCCGCCTCGCTACACTTCACCCACGACCGTTTGCGCTTCACGTTGTCGTAAGTGACTCTTCATCGCCAGTCAGTTGCGATTCAGCAGCGATTCGCGGATGAAAATTCGATTCTTCAAATATCGATCGTTTTTTTGTGTAGCTAAAAGCTGATTTAAATGCCTTTGAATGGTCATGAGACTGATATTCAGCTCCCGGGCGATGGTACGGCTGCTACTATGGCAGTCTATCTCGATCACTTCCTTGATTTTATCGACTTCTTCTACGACAGGCCTTCCAGAGCTTGGTGCATTTTCCACTTTCTCCACACCAAATCGCGTTTTGCCTTTTTATGTAGTAAAAATGTAAAATATGACGATTTTCTTCCTTCGAGACCTCCATGTTCGACGCGTTGTAGCTCACAACTTAATTGTCCAAGCGCAATGCTGTCAAAAAAGGGTAGTACTAGACACTCACACCTTTCAAATGCCGTTAAGTATGCCCCTATATGAAATATACTTAACGAGATATACCTAATTAAAAAAAGAGCGCGAAATACGTAACGACATTTGTTCCAACCTTCACTTCTAGATAGAACCTTCAAATTTGAATATTTAGAATCTGCTATACATTGTTCAGAAAACTTGAATTCAATGCATATCGACTCTTCATTCTACATTTTTGTACGAAATGTAAAAATGTTTGCTAGACTTACTTTTAAATTAATTCTAATGAAATATTCCATATAGGTCCATATCGGCCCACTAGCAGGGCTATTCCTAATAGAAATCTGTCAAACTTGCAAAGGTTTTATAAAAAAATTAACTTGCTTTGATTAATTTTAGTTTGAAACGAGAAATTTGGTGTATCTTATATTAAATCCAATTAAATATCCTACACAGAACTAGTTAGAAACATATCCTCTATGCAAATTTAAGTTTATAGGGTATTTTGAAGTTCAGCGTACTCGATTGCAGCATACTTTTTTAGTTTTTACAAGTACTTTGCCGAAAATTTTTGTTTATAATTCTAAAATATTTATGCTGCAGCGTAAAAATACTTCGTTATTAATTCATTTTCACCTACTTGCCACAATTGTTATAAGAGTTGCCTGCCGCTTGTTAAGCTGTCTGTCTGCATATGAAATTAAGCAATAATATGTTTGCTAGGAAGGATACAGCAATTTAATAGACGAGTTAAAATTGATTGCATGAGTGAATTTGTTTTTATTTTATTTTTTCTTTTCTTGTTGTAAACGATGTTGTATGAACAATACCACACACGTGCCACAAATTATCTGTGCAACTTTGGTGGCACACAAAATGCTTGTCCAAAGGTTGGAAAACTTAAAATAAAATTACACAGAAAAACATATTCAACAGCTTTTTATTACAAGCAAGAAATACCAACTACTAAAGAAAAACTACAATGCAAAGGCATTTTTCCAGAGCAGTACGTGTTTTAAGTAGAAATGCAAATATTTATTGTATGATGTAGAAAGGCAAAGGACAGGACACAAACAACAATGACGACGACAACATGTACAACGTACAAAGGATACGGTTTAAGTAGTAATTTTTCTGAAATATTCATCTTGCATAAGTCGGAAGATTTCTGTAATGCTGTCTACTGAAACAAAGAATTTTGCAATGTGGCATGCTTAGGAGTTCTTTTTTGTTGTCGTTGTTGTATTTGAAATTCATTATAAACGCAGCAGCAACAGCAGAAGAGTTCAGCCAGCCAGCCAACGCCAAACCATAACAAACAACAGCATACATAAGTCTAATGCGGCATACATATATAGTATAATGCCAAAAAAAAAAAAATCGACAATACATATATACACGTATGGAGAGCTCAACGTATGAGGAGTGCGGGTGCGACAAGTTATGCATTCGACAGGCAATGCCGACGCAAAAATATTTCGCAATTTTGCTTGCTACAGCTGCTGTATATAGTATCTGGAACTGAAGCCTGCGTAGGTCGTGCGTTTTTTTGAGTATTCAAACTGTATGAACCACCAAGAGCTAGGTTCTAGTTGTGCCAGTCTTTTAAAAAAGAAATTTTTCTATGCAGCATGTGAGAGCACTTTATTTAATTTAATAAACTGCGCCTAATTAGGTTTGTTGTCAGGCAAAGGTTTGTCTTGTCGAAAGGCTTTTCAAAAGCGCAAAATTCTTATTTTTTTGGAAAAAGTTATAAAAAAATATTTAAAGTAGAAGTTAAGTAAACAAAGTCAACAAAGCTTGTAAAAAGTGTCAACAAATTGCTTAAAAAAAAATAAAAGGACAATCATGTGGGTCTAAAGCATATAATTTAAATATTTTGTATATATTTAAATATAGCAAAATAAATACGCACTTGTACACAGACAGACAGCTTTATTGAAATATGTATATTTTTGTATGCAATTTGACTTTTGAAATAAATATTTGTAAGCAGAGCATATTGGCTTTGTTGAAATGTCAAAATGTAGGTCGGTCGCACAAAGAAGTAGAAATTGTAGTGTATATATTTTTGTGACGTCAATCCAGTCAAGTCGTTCGTTTATAAGTTAAAATTTGTCTAACTTCGACAAGAACTATTAAAACTCTCTACTTGCCGCACTGTTACAAATTAAGCTTAAAAGTGCAAACACTTTATCACATAAGCCGTTTAAATTTTTGTTAGCCTTAAAACATTTTTTTAACTACTTTATAACATATTTTGTAGGGTATAAAATATTCGCACAGCATTTGTAAAGCATTTTTTTTTTGTAAATATTTACGCTTCGAGCAATAAATATGTGAATATATACAAATTTATTGACTTGATTCTCTTTGAGTGAAATAATTGCTGCACAGCATGTTGTATGCTGCTTGGTTTCTTACAAACAAACAATAATTCTGGTAGTTATTAATTTTACATCTACGCATCGCATCGAATTTCCAAGAATACAAAATTAAATCAAAATCTGCATACAATTTAATTTTGGAATTCTATAATTAGACATTATTGTTTTATTGGGCATTCATTCATCTTAAAGCAAAAGCTGACGACTTCAATCATTTTCAAGTTTATGCTGTGAAATTCAATTATCTTGCAGGCAGCAGGCAGGCAGGCAGGCGACATTGTAAATTTTAGTTTTGCAAACTTAATTATGCAATTTGCATAATAGTTTGCACACCTTGCCCACTGTTTGGATTGTATTGTTCAATTTGGCAAATATGTTTATTTTAGTTTAGGCGCTTGTTGACTCTTTATGCAACTCTTGGTGTAGGAGTTAATTCTAGTTAAAAGTGCATTTGATCTATGTGATAGTTCAGTTATTCGACGGAATGATAATATGCATTGCTTAGCATCTTGGAACAAACAAAAATAATACTCCACAATATTTGCGATGCATCCGTGTTGTAAGAAAACTTTAATAGAAGCGGTTTTAGCGCAATAGTGCAAAATGGGTCTTGATAAAAGAACTGTTGCGAATTATAAACTATTTTTCTTAGCGTGCAAAATTGTTTTTTTTTTTTGGTTGATAGCAAATTTAAATTTTGACAAGAAATGACTAACCTATACCCCTTCAACCTAAAATTTTTATAAGATATATAATATATTCCTATCTGAATCCGTGTGGAATATTTTGTATTAGGGTAGAGAGAGAGAGAGGGATTAATATAGGTTTCACTAAATTTGGTATTTCTAGCATAACTAAAAAAAAAACAAATATTTTTTTACAAAAATACGACAGATTTGTATAAGGACTACATCTTTAGTTGGTCCGATTTGGACTTAATTCTTTTATACAATTATCAAAAAGAGGAAAAGATTTCTATAGGTGCTACCTTTTCTAGAGGTGCGATTTGGTCCTATGTGGTATACTCTATTAGGTTTGAAGTAAGATACACCAAATCTGGCGTTTCTAATTAAAGTAACAACAGCAATACACATTTTTCTTACAAAAACTTTGCAAGGAGAAACAGATTTGTATGGAGGCCTCCATTTTTAGCGGATCGATTTGAACCAATGTTGTACATTTTATTAGAATTAAAGTTTCTAGCTTAACAAACAACACAATTTTGATTTTCATACAAAATACCAGCAAGGAAGTTCAGGTTTGAATGGAGGCTGCCGCTTAGAGAGGAGTTAAAATGTTCAAGGAATTCTAGTTAACCGCCCAAGGAATTGTAGAGTCTAAATATCAAAACTTAAGGGCTTATAGTCTCCATTGTCTTCTTGTTCATATGTACAGTCAGAGTAAGGGACAGACCTATATATCGACTTTTGACGTACAAGCATATTTATACTATATAGAGTCTACCTTGCCTCCTTCTGCCTTTTATATATACTGTATAAAAAAAAAAAGAAGGTGCGTTGAGACCATCCGCGACAAAAGTGAAACTTCTACATTTAGCACAGTGAATTGAATGTTATGATTTGTCAACGGAACAAGTAATCGGCCAAAGCTACCTTTCAACATGTTATACTGACGAATGTTTTATAGTGCTCTTCTTAGTGGAGGGAAGTTTAGCTGCAAATCCGAAGCCACACTATTTTTGTCACCAGTATACTTCTACTCGAAATTTTGTCATTGGTCACTATTGAAAATGCTTGTCAAAAGCAATTGAGACAAACATCACTTTAGCTAAGGTTAGCTTGGGTAAGTGTATAGGGTCGTATGATTCCCGAAAGCATTTCTTTCTCTGGCAGCGACTGTACGATGATGTAACGCGCGGGTATTAAGAATATGAATGTGTTGTGGTCTCCCACTCTTTGCTTCACACTACCACAAAGCTGTCCCCGTTTTCGTCACGGTCTACGTTTTCTTTTAACCGACATACCCTACCGGAACTAAAGAATTTTCACTTAATTAACTCAATTGTACTGCAACTTGGTAAGACCATTCATTTCAAATAGTATTCTACTTGACATCAGCAAAGAAAACGCAGCAATTAAACGATCGCATTTTCTTGATACTCATGCCTAAGGAAATCACGTTGCATACTTTTAGGATTCCATGTCTGCAAATCAGTCTCAAAATTGTGCACGCCTTTCTATCGTTTGCACAGTTCTATATTCTTACACAGTGTTACCTTAAAAAGTATGCAGCATCGTCCCCATTTTCGTCAATTTTGTTAATATTCAGCCGATTTACCCTACCGGGCGTAAAGAAGTTTCACTTCAAAAAATCTTAAATTTTCATGTATTGTAAATATATGTTGCTGAGTTCTTTGCTTGATTTTAAGATTCACCATTATGTCATGTATCTTTAAAAAGATTTTATTCTCTTCTATTAAATCAGACAGTGTCTTCAAAACATATGTCTAAGTATTTCAATATTGGGAATATTGGGGTGGTTTGTGCAAGAATGAGGATGTACACAACCATAGTCTAAGGTGTTACTTACAGAAAACTAAACTTCTCCAAAACATGTCACTCTAGAAACGCCATCTCTACGTACATATATATGGAATCTAGAGCGTTCCAAAGTTTAATACTTTCGTTACTCTCAGGCTAAACTTTATAGCATTTGATCCATTGGAAACGAATAGTGTATGAATTTTGAAAAGCATCTGTCTGTTGGGCGTCTTCAACCCAAACATTGACAGTTGGTTATGGGATCATTTAAAACAAAAAAAACCTAACGTTGGATTATTGGAAGTTTTAGTCGTATTTTGACTCTTTAATCAATATTGAATTCAAAGCAATTTAAGGGCTCAGTCAATTTGTATGAAAGAAACTTTTCTTTGCTTTAAATTTTTGCATAAACTGTGATGAATTAAATTGTTTGACAAACTCAATTAAATTCATATAACATATTGCAATAAAGACTTCGGCACATTTTTAATGATTTCCCCAATGTTATACTTAGTAATCACAGTCTACGAAGCACTTGTAACCTCGTCGAGTTGTATGTCCTTTCGAACTTCCTTGAACTTACATTTATACAAATTGTTGCAGTACAGAAAATTATCATAAACTTCTTTCATCGAATTAAATATTTTTGATTTATAATAGAAACTACAACACGCACTTTTAATTTTTCAACCATGGCCACAAATAGGCTGCAACTTTAAGCGTGATATCTCCGCTTACAGTGAAACATATTTCATGCTGTTTAGATGGCTTTGCCAGCCAGAAAAGCATGAAACTTCTTTTGAAGGCAGTAAGTCATAATAAAAAAACTTTTTTTTTCTTTTTTGATAAAGTTTCATATTTCTTTGAGCACACCTTTAATATATATATATATATATATATATATATATATGTATATATATATCTATAAGTAGATATTCAATTCATTCATTTATGCACAAGTAGCTATAGTATATATATATATGTATATATATGTTGTATAGATTTTTAGTTAAGTTTTCTCAGTTCTTCGTACGTTCAGTTCATTCATTACTTTATTCAATTGCCAATTGTTTGGCTTAAGATTAATGAGCAATATTAATGATTGTTTTGTATGCGCAGCGTTGTAATCATTGTTGTGGCAACTTTGGCAAGGGGGCGTTGTCTTAAGTGGGGCGTTAGAGGGCGAGGGGCTTAACAACATTGTTAGTGGCGTTTGCATTTAGCGTTGGTTGGTTGGTTGACTGCCAAAGACATCGCGCCACCATTGCGTTGCCAGTTTGCAGTATGTTAATGAGATATTATTTATGATGGCTGTTTTTTTTTAATTTTTATTTCTTTTATTAAGCCTCTATTTTTCTCTGTGTAGACTGTTTATTTAAATAACTAAAATACTATAAACAATTAGAATTTTAAGAACTCTATAAAATTTATTTTTGGTCTGTTAAAACATTTAAATTAAAAAAAAAATTAAACAACGCTGTGCTATATGTCTGCACTAATACTCAATGCTATTTAATTAATAATAAAATTTAAACACTAAAACCTGTCAAATACTAAAACATGCATTTAATTATCTAAATAATTTATTGGCTTAAACAAAAATGCACAACAATTATATTTAATAATGCTGCGAGGCAAGTGCCAAAAGTATTTAGTTAATGTTTACAATGGCATTTGTTGAACTATGCTTTGGGGATCTCTGCCCATTTATTGACAACAGTAAAAATTAAATTTATTTTGAATGAGGTAAACTTCTAATTGCTACTTTTCTTCTTCTATCTTCGAGTACAACTGGTACTACCCTCGCACATATAGTAATTTGACGAACGACAGAAGTTAGTCGCGTATGAAAATGTTGTAAAATAATAAATAAATCAATATGTAAATGTTGAAAAATGCATAAATAAATAACTAAGCGCATGTTGTGCGTTGTTTTTCTGTTCTGTTGTTTGTTTGTTTGTTTATTTGTTGTTTAAATCGCATTTAATGCGCTTAATTTGCATTTAATTGAATTATGAAAATTACATTTTGTGCAATTGTCGCACAGACACAAATAATATCAACCATCCAATAGAACAAGTACTACTCAGTTGACTAACAAACACATTTGCATTTGCATTTTAATGAAAAATTCAAAAAAAAAAAAATTATATATTGTGTATATAAATAAATTTAAATTGTTACAAATCGTTCGACAAATGTTGCTTTGGGGCACATGTCAGTCAGGCAGTGAGTCGAGTCGAGTCGAGTCTAAGTCGTTTTATGGTTTTGTATTCAAGGCGTTGGTGGGTGTTATTGCAAGGACACTTTTTAATGCAATTGACAATATGGCATTCTATTGCATGCTTCATACAATAACAAACTCTCCAGACTTGTACTACTATTATGTGTTGACTGGTAGTAGGTACATATTCATACTTGAGTTGAGTTCTTGTTGTTACTTTCAAGACAACTCGAACTCTTCGCTTTTGTTCTACTGAAAAGCTTATTTTTTATTGTTTTACTAGAATCTTTTTGTTTTATTTTTTTTTTTTGTTTTTAAATACACTACATATGTTGCATCAAAAGCGGTATTTTATAATTTTTATTTAGTTGGTAACGCAGCATTTAAATTGTGTGCAGATATAAATGCTCTTAGGATGACATTAATTCATGAGACTGTTGACAGTCACTTGGTACATTGACATAGAAAATCAGACTTCAATCAGACAATGTCCTTCTTTTTTCTTTCTTATATAACATACCAAAACTTAACGCATAAATATTGTCTAGCAGACTGTTATGCTGCTCATATGAGATATTTTAAAACTAATTGAGAATTATAATTGCCAAACAATTTAAAAAAACCCCGAATCACAATGTAGAACATATCGTAGGATAGATGTACATACTATGCCAGAATGTTGCATGGTGTATGGTGTTGGTATGAATGGTCTAGTAAGCCGTAAAACACAGACATATGAACATTAATTTTGATATAGTTTGAGGCAATTGAATTGAGTGCAGTTTGAGTAGTACATATGTCAGTGGTTTGAAAAGCACCATCCAACAGTTTGAAAAGCTTACTTAATTATTATTTATATTTTAGCATTAATAGCTTTTGACTCTGAAGTTTAATTTGGTTGAAATAAACGTTAAATGTTAGTCACAATAAAGCTTTATATTTTTCACTAATTTTATTTTGTATCCTATAAGTAGCTTCTACGTGATGCATGCACAAACATACAAATTTCTTTACGATTTTATCATATGCATAGATAAAGAAGTCTATTTAATTCACTTCAAATGTTGTGAAGCCTTTAATGATATATGTATACTAAGACTATTTGAAGTCTTCATTTTGTGTTTTAAGGAATTAGAACAATTACAGAAAATGCGTAATTGGGTTAGAGTTACTTCCGTCATTAAAAAGCAACTATACAAAATATTGTATGTTATTCCCTACAAATACATACTGAAAAGTGGACAATTGGTTTGTATAAGGACTACATCCAAACATAAGCTGGATATGTCTTTTAGTAAATACTTGCGTCTACCATTTAGAAGAAATTAAAATTCCAAATTTTAGGTTGATATTGGCTGTAATAGAGCAGTTTTCTAAAGAAAAATTGCAGTGTGCGGGGGTTTGTATTAGAGCTATATCTTCCAGTGAGCGTGGTACTGTAATCAAGACTAATATTTAGCCTTGAAACATAGTTGGTCTTCATATACAATTCCATATCGATATCTTGAAAACTGAGTGACGAGCTTCGATTTATATAGACACAGTCAGTGCTTCTTCATCGAGCTGATCAACAATATATGTATTCTATGGGGTGTTGGCAGTTTTATGTAATATACTAGAAATTATTTATGTCTGAAAATCTGAACTATGTATACAAAAGCACTGAATACTCATGAAGCTCGTCGTAAGCTTTCGGATTTCTGCAGTTGAAAAAGGATTACAATGTATCACAATTTTGATGAAAAAAATCATCTCTCAACAGCAGTATAAAGAGTCTTCATTGCATACAGAGAAACTTACTGTTTAGTTTTGATTTCGGGGAGTACTTTTCCTACGAATGACGTATGGTTTCGGTTCATGTTAACAGACTTTTTCCCCCTTTTTGACCACAATTGAATTTAATTGGACTTAAACACCACGTGGTTTCTTCTAGAAGCTACTAGGTTTACATTGTAGTTGTTGCAAAAAGAATTCGTTGTTTCTAGAAGAACGTTCAAAATTGTACGATTTAACGTTCCTAAATAATTTTTTCTGGCGCAACGTTAAGTCGCTAGTTTATGGTATTAAACTATAAATAATGGTCAACTGCAGAACAACTTCATTGAGATCTTCATAGTAAGATCCAACACGATTTATGCAACAGAGTTATACAAAATTGGAACTCTTATATGAAGTCACGGTGGAGTTTCTTCAATTGAAGTTATTTTCAAATCGAAATAGTTTTATATGCAGTTTAATTTGCAATTAAGTTTGCCGTCATTAAGATCATTTTAATGAAAAAAGGTCTAATGGAAAAGGTCTGATCAGCTTGAGAAGAGAAGTTCCTTCACACATGCCCGTCTGTCTGTCGGTCTGTCTGTACATATACGTCCGCTATTCGCCCAGTATTTGATGCACTTGTTTGAAAGCATCTATGGAAATAAATCTCATAATGAGCTTATTAACTGAATTTATTTATAAACTAATTGTTTTCAAATTTGCACAAGTGAGTGGTTCTTCTTCATTGTTTCTATTTCTGCATTCTTCGTCTTGGTTTTGCATTGAAGCGTATTTCAGTTTCGGTACCACCAAAGTTTATCTTTTTCGCTCGTTTTATATTTCGGTTTTGCACTGTTCAGTTCAACTTGAAACATTCTCTTGTTTTACTTTTAAGTGTTTCAAGTGTACAATCTTTACTTTGCACCTTGTTGCCAGTCTGTCTGATTGTCTTTATGTCTGCCACAACTGCCACAAAATGCAATCTTATTCAAGTAGCGCGCTCAGGCAGGGCAGGTATAAGTGCCAAGTGTTCTTACGTTTTATCGCTGCTGCTGCTGCTTGCTGTTGTTCTTGTTGCAAGTATCTGCGGCGACGTTCTTGTTGCTGTTGTTGTTGATGATGATGATGGTAGAAGCGGCTTAAAACTGTCTTGCAGCAACACATCACCATCAGAAGCATCAGCAGCAGCAGCAGTAAAAGCACCAGCTTTGAATGCTTTCTGCTGTCGTTGCGCAACTTAAAGTAACAACTTTATGAACAACTGCCACAAATTTTACGTTTTTAACCCAGAAAGTGTAGCACACACACACACACAAACACACACGAACGGACGGATAGACAGACGGACGGACACATTAAAGCCAACCACTTTATTAATATTATAGTAAAACGCTGCGATTTTCACTGCGCCAGAAATTTTTAAATAGAAGCGTTTCGGCAGAATGCAGAATGCTGCATGCCGCATGCAACGCAGACAAGTTTGCAGTAAAATTTCAATTGCAAATGCGGTTTTCCATTTCTTTTGGGGTACGTCCGTCGTACATCATTGTAGTAGTTCGTGTAGATTTTTTAAGTGCCAAAAAGGAGCTCGTGAATGTTTAAGTAGCAAATTTAAGAAATAGAAAATTTGTGCCATTGCCAGTTCAGTTGGAAGCAGTGTTGCGGCTGCTGTTGCTGTTGGCTGTATAGCATTGAGCAAACAAGTGACTTTAGTAGCATGCAACGTCGACCGACCGACCGACCGACCAGCTACGACGACGACACGATATGTCATGGCCTGGCTAGCTGACTGTATGGCTGCCTGACTAGCAAGTGGCACGCGCGTTTAACTTTTTTCTTTATGGTTTTTTGTTTCAGCTTTATTTGTATTCAATCCTTGGCGCTCGTGGACAACACATAAGCACCGCACCACTACCCTTTTATTACTAAGCCCCTCGTAAAACTACCTACTACTATTATTACTGCCGCCGAGGGGAAAGTCACCTGCTGCGCGTGCGTGCGATAACATATAGAAAAATAGTTGGCAACTCTAATGAGCTCCGACTATGCTCTCGCTTTGACTTTGACTCATTCACTTGGCCCACTTAAGGCCAACGTTGCCACCGTCGCCACTGCTGGCTGTGTGTGCATGTTAAGGCCAAGGAAGGTTGCATGCTGCTTTTGGCCAACAAACATATACATCTATCTACATACGAGGTTTAACCGAGAAGTACGCCAACTAAAGTTGCATTTGATCGGTTTGTTGTCATATAGCTAACATTAGACTATGTTCAAAATTTGAGCAAACTGCAGCATTAACTTTGTGTCGCGAATAAACAAGATAGACAGAATGCCGAAATGCAACTCAACACACAACGAAATAGTATCAAAATCGACCCATCAAACAGATTCAGATTTATGTTCATCTGTCTGACTTTCAATGGCAATCAAACCGAAACTTAATGCTGCAGTTTGCTTAAAATTTAAACCTTGTCTATTTATAGTTGGTATCTCAAAACATTTTCACGTTTAGTTCTTGTACCACCCTCGTACATATTGACTTGCTGACGTCGTAGCTAACCTAAACACAAATTTTTATCATAAGTTTATGAAAAGCGGGCGTGGGAGTTTAGAATGATGTAGCGGACTCATTCAGAATATGCTGCTGCTTGTTGCACGCGTTCCAAAGTGGCTCAGCGGCTCAGTAGCTCATCGGTAGCAAATATGTATGTTCAAATTGAGCTACTTTCTCAAAGCATGCAAAATTATGAACTTGTCGTCGAAATTAACTTCACCCACATTGCAGCTCTTCTTTGGAATCGAATCTATGCAATGCTCAGTAGTCTATGTAATTCAAAAGAAATAAATAAATGTAGTTCGACTTCGAATTATCCTGCATAGCTAAAAAGCTGACTGAATCCTTATGACATATTTTATTGGAATTTATATGAGATACATCAAATTTGTCGTTTCAAGCTAAACTAAGCCACAACAGCATGGTTTTTTCTACAAAAACCCATGAAGTGTGCGATCTCTTTTAGTGCTTCGTGATGTACCTATTTTGATGTTTTAAACTAAAATAACAAGAAAATAAAAGAAAAACATGCAAGGGAGATAAAGTTTTCATGAATACTAGCCCTTTGAGTATGATTTGCAAGTACATTGAATATTGGTTATTAGTCTGAAGAGTGAATAGAAGACACTAAATATACAAACTTGACAGCTTTATCTTCTATAGCCTCCAAGTTCTTGTTGTGCATAGCAAGACAGACGGACATGTTATCACTTTTAATGATGCTTTTCAGATCTTAATGTACTATTTTATTAGAATTGATACAAAGTTTAGCTGAATTAACAACAAAACAATTTATTTCACTCAGCAAGGTGGCACAGATTTATATGGCGTCTAGCGCTTCTAGTGAACCGATCTGTACCTAACTGAAATATTTTATAAGGACTAAAATAAAATAGAAAACATTTGGGGTTTCTGATTAAATTTACAATATAAATAGAAACATTTTCATAAAAAAAAAAAAATCAGTTTAATGGATAGTTTTTTATGTATAGTGCAGTTCCTCCCTTAGAGAGAGGTGGTTGTCTAAAAGTTATCTAAAGAAGAAATAGAAGTATCTAAATATTCAAACTTGTAGGCTCTAACTCTGATAGTCTTCAACTTCTCTATGTTCAAACCGACAGTCAGACATGCCTATATTGAAACAACCTTTGATGCTCTTCTTACTGCCTGTTGCATACATTAGCACAAAACTTAATACACCATTTTAACCTATGGGTATACAAGTTATAATAACTATGTTTGATTAATATATGCTCCCATGTACATATCATGCATTGATGCATACCACACCACACCAAACCAAATATAGACACACGCTCTCTCGCTGGCCACGTGTTTCTAATAACTTGTGGCGCAACGAGCCAAACAAAAAATTATACTTTCGATTTGCAATTTGATAGCTTCCTGTGAAGTATTTTGCCTATGACACTGCGCAGCAATCAACGACAAGAACTTTGTTGCCTTTAGATACATACTTGCAGATTACATTTGTATATTGTGGCTAAGTCCGTCCGTCCGTCCGTCTATGAGTCTATGCTCAGTTTTATTTAGGAAAATGTAATTATTATTGTGTGCGCGCTTGGATGCCTGTAAATGACATCATCAATGTCGTGTGTCGTTAATGCTTTGTATAGGGTGTACAAAAAAAAAAGCAGAAACTTTTCAATGGAACATAATTCGAATGAAAACTTTATTTATAAGAGGATATATATATATATATATATATTTTTTTTTTTTGGTACTTTTAAAAGTAAAATTCTTCAGTTGAGAAGTTCACTAGGAACTTGAGTTGTCGATGTGATGTGTTATATGTAGAACATTATTTGTAGCTAAAGATGAAGCATAGTATTGTGCACTAATCTGACATCGTGATTAGTTTTATCCTTGTGATATTTTGGAGAACACATTTGTCAATATTTGTCTACGGATGAGTCTTCTGCTTGCAAGTGTTGAACTTCACGTTGAGGTGATTCCATTGTTCTACTTACATATTCTAGCGAGGCTAGAGAGCAACTTGTATATAAAAAATACTGCGCTACAAATAATATTCGCTTCCAAATTCCAAATTATTTAAAAACACCCTGTCAATGCGTCATACATTCGAAATAGTAATAAGCTCATATATATATGCATGTAATATCTACAACGAGCTTGAATAATATGCTTGAATAAGTCTAAAAGTGTAATATTCTGGCTATAATATAATGATAGTAATGATAAATTATAGCGTAAAAGATATATACGCGTATATATACGCATGAGTTATGAAAGGATATTTTTTACTCTGTTGAACTGTTTATTCTTTTGTGGTTACATAGTTATATCTCCATAAGTATGTATCTATTAGCATATAAAGACAAATACGCAACAAGTTTATGAATGAATATATTTATGTACACAGTAGAGCGAGCAATCAAAGGGTAAATGCGTCTATAAACATAAAATACAAACAATAAAACTGGCAAAGAAGACGACGAAGAAAAACAACATTTCCAAGAGTGTTAAAGGCCAATAAAAATGCCGCCATTAAAGACGTCATCATTACAAAAAAAAAAAAAAAAGATATATATATATATATATAAATTTTCATCAATTTAACTGAAGCTTTAATACACTTCCTTTAATCTGTTTACTTATATGTACTTAATATAAAATAAACAATAACACATCATCCATACTTGATTATAAACATGTACGACACAGAAAATTAAATTTCAACGGAATGAAAACAGAACTTTTCAATAACAAAACTCTGTGTGGGTTTCTAAAAATTACATCGAATTTATTTATAACTAGCTGTACCCGGCACGCTTTGCTGTGCCCAGTAAAAATTATTTTAATTACACAATATATTCTCCTCCTACTCGACTCCAAGCACTACTTTACTTTTTTCAGCAATATTTAAAACCGATAAATCAAATAATTTTTTTATCTTTTAAACTATGAAACTTTATTCTCTTGTCTTAACTTGATTACTTCATCCGATCCCATTAAAATGTATACCAAATTTCATCCATGTACTTCAAATGGATGCAAAGATATGGTGAATGTTTTGTATCGCTTGTATGGGGGTGGGTATAGCCCCTTCCGACTTTGGCCAAACTTAATACGATTACTTTTCCCAATCCCAATAATATGTGTAATAAATTTCGTCCCCGTACCTCAGATGGATGCAAAGAAATGTTGAATTTTGTTTATCGTTTGTATGGGAGGTGGAGCATAGCCCCCTTCCCCCTCCACTAAACCTAGTCTATGTTACTCAGGGTGAATGTAGCTTTCCAATGGTGAAAGAATTTTTGAAATCGACACAGTAGTTTTTGAGTTTACTCATTACAAACATACAAACCTTTCCTCTTTATATAATAGTATATAGAGTATAGATGGACGTCTCTAAATTTCAAGCTTTACGCCATTTTGTGGTCATGAAACTTTGTAGAAATATCCTTTATGTACAAAGAACCACAGTTTGTACATATTTTAGATTAAATATTCGAAAAATTAAAATTTTTCTTAAATGTTGATTGATGTTTTGAATAAAACGTTGGATAATTTTTCCTAATATTTAGGCTTCATTCTAGAAAAAGTCGGTGGATTATTATAAAAAAAAAAAAAAACAAGAAAGAAAGCTGTAGTTGACCCAATTTCTAAAAATTTCTATGATTGCTACCCCTTCTAGTGATACGAGATCTTGACATATATGAAATATTTGCTATAACTATGTACATTCTTTGCCCAAAACACGTTACAAATTTCCTAACAAATTGTTAAAACCACATCAACCACATATTTATTGTAGGGCATAAAAGAAATTAAATGAATGAATAACTCAGAAATACGCATCAACATCAAATAAAAAAGCGACAAACAGCAATAATTATAACAAAAACAGGATGTTGCAGGCAGGCAGGCACATGTTGCCGCTTAATGGAGTCAAACCAAATGCGTTCCAAGCGAGATAGCAAATATATATATGTAATACTTCTAAATGTATGTGTGTGTGTGTGTGTGTGTGACAGATAAGGCTATATAAAATATTTATGCAAAAAATTAAAATAAAAACAATAAAAACTTGATTTGCTGCTCTTTGCTTAATTCTGAGTTTGCCTTTTTTTCTTGCTGCTTTGTTCTCAAGCATAAATTAATGTCACAACAAATAATAATAAAAAAAAAAATTTTTTAAATAAAAGTAATAAAAAAACAAAAAAATATTTATGTACATAGACAAAGTTATAAATATATAAAAAAAATTAAATGCCTGATGACTTTGAAGTGCCGCGCCGCCGTCAAACAAATCAAAGAGTTTTAAAAATGCAAGCAGCTTCAAATGCCTATTGTACTAGAAGAAGAAGAGCAACAACAACGGAAGCTAATACAATTAAGTAAACGCTTAAGTTATTTTATTATAATCTTTATTAATCATGGATTAAATAGTGTTGATATTATCAAAGCGTTGTAACTCACATTTAGACAGGTTCTTCTTAAAATGGAACAGTCAAGGCTGGTAAGTACCAAAATATATGCTTAGGGAGTTACCAAACAAACAAGTGACCAAAGCACAGGACCAAGGAAGTTCTTAACAGGTAGTTAGGAACAGATAAAACAGCTTTATAGCCAATTGGAGCCCATCCGACCGTCATTATAAGAAAATTACTCAAACATTTGACACTTTTTTCAAGCATTGACGAATTTATATTTCAGGATGACCAAGCGAAATCAGCAAATTATATTTACAAGACTTCGTCCACTGATTGAAATTCAACCATTTATAGCAACAAAACATTTTATTTTCCCATTCTTAGTTTGTCAGGTGCCAACACAGTCTATATGGCTAGCTGTGAGAGCAGAGAAATCTAATGTCTCAAAGGCAAACAGAGTAGGAGAATAGGGTCTTGTGATTGGTCGGTAGATTTAACAGGATTTTGACTTCATTAGACCAAATGTTTAAGAAAAAAAATTATGTTATTGTGCACTGCTGTTCTTGAAAACCTTTCAAATAAAAACAATATATCAAGTGAATATGTCGGGGTTCAAAAAGGATGTAGCTGCTGTGGCCAAGCACTATTGGCAACTCAATGCGCGCAGTAAGTTGCCACTTAGGGACAAGGTTACTATCTACAAACAGATCATTGCGCCGATCTGAACATATGGCTGTCCAATCTGGGGTATAGCGAGTGACAGCCAAATCAATAGACTACAGGCGACCGAAAATATAGTCACTAGACTAATCACCGGTTGTGAGTGGTTTATTCGAAACACTCTGCTTCACAAAGACTTAAATTTGGTCACAGTCTGGGAGCAGATATATTGCCACTCCAGTCGGTATTACTCCAGGTTGGAACGCCATAGAAACAGTTTGGCCATCTGTCAATGATCTTAAAAGGCGCCAGCCGAGAGACCAGGTCAACCAGATAAAGGCGGATGCACTTTGCCCTCACCAAACACCCAATAAAAAATGTTAATATTAAATTAAAATTAACATTAATTCTAATATTAAGCCGGCGCGCCCTCTTGGGCTAAAATAATAGATAAAAAGGTTATAAAAGAATATACCCTAATAATAAAAAAAAAAGAAGGATTTATAAATATCTATGATATAAATTTGAAATTTTGGCTTTTGATTTCCAATAACTCTGTTTCGTTACTTTTACTGATCCTTTTGTAGATCTCGGAACATATTCTCTAAATGAAGCTCTGTAACATAAATTGGTGTCATGTACGAAAGAGAAGATCTTAGAACATTGAAACATTAATTGGAGAGACTCTTCAGAATTGTATTAAGAATTATTTTTAACAACAGTTCTACAAATTTAGACTTTTTGTAAATAATTGTGAGCAGACCTAGATGGCAGACCTAATCGAGTAGATCATTTGGCCACGCAGAAAATTTTTAATATGCATATGTATACCCAAAATATTTTTAAAAATTCAAAAATAGTTCTTACCCAGCTTTGAACACTTAAAAATTTGGACAAAATATTAATTTGATCTTTTAAAATATCATTCAAATGCGAATAAAAAAATGTTTCTTAATTAAGAAAGAAATAACGAAAGGAAAGAAAAATAGGTCCATTAATATGGGTTATTAATGCTGTCATGTAATAAAGCCTAT
Organism: Leucophenga maculata; assembly: GCA_035044805.1. Classification (NCBI taxonomy): domain Eukaryota; kingdom Metazoa; phylum Arthropoda; class Insecta; order Diptera; family Drosophilidae; genus Leucophenga; species Leucophenga maculata. The sequence goes on along the minus strand of JAWNNP010000643.1, from coordinate 401,825 downwards.
TTGGACGTACGGCTCACAGTTATGGGGCAATGCGAGTTCCAGTAACGTGGATATAATACAAAGAGCTCAATCAAAAATACTTAGAACTCTCACCGGAGCACCTTGGTATATTCGCAATGCTAACATTCACAATGATCTTAACATCCCAACTGTTAAAACTGAAATAGATCGATTCAAGCAGACCTATGAATGTAAACTCAATTCTCACCCTAATCCACTCGCACGATCTCTAACACTACTACATATACAAACACGACTCAGGAGAAATGACCTCCCAGCCCTGTGATGTGCTCTTAGGGCCGCTGTAACTACAGAAGTCTCCAACCGGGGGGCTTTGTGTAATACACAACTAGATTTAAGATTTGATAAATTATTGTTAGTCTCTTATCAAGAGAAGATCCAATAAAAAAAAAACACATTTAAAAAAAAAAAAAAAAATGTAGAGGATGACTTTAAAGGTACGGTATGGGCAAGTTTTGAGAAGATTTTCAAAGCTGATTATGCTACGGAAGTAGATGCCTTGTTTAACTACTTTAGAAGCTAGCACGTACTAAAGAATTGGAGATTAATTGTAGGCGGATTTTGTAAAAGGAAATTTTTTGAACAATTCGAAAATATATCCAACCAGGCCTGAAAGCAGGAAATATGTTGCCATCTATTCCTTTGGCTTATGCTGTCGATGTGAAAGAAACCTACCTCACAATAGAAAATTTTATGTGTAACTAATGAGTATACAAATATATAAGGTGTATCACGGAAATCTGAAAGATTTTGTATTCGAATAGAAAAATTTTGAGAGATCAACCATACATCTGACTATTCTAACTGTTTGTTGACTGCTTTACCATATAAAATAAATATTCTTAAATATTTAATTTAATTTTAAAATTCTTTTTTCGCGGTATAAATGTAATACATTATTTTCTGTTTAAAAAGTTGTACAAATCTGTGTTTTCTTTGAAAACGACGCCATTATTTTTCTTTAATTAGGCATTCCAGGGAATCACACGCATTTAAGCTTCCATTCAGAAGAAACTAAAATATTAACATTTAATGTGAAATTAACTGCAATAAATAAGTTTTTCATTTAAATTGGAAAATGCTGGAGGTTTTGAAGAGAGTAAAATGAGAATGAAAATATGTATTATGAATATTCTAAATTGCTATACCAAAAAATGCATAACAACTATTAGACAGATGGACGGACTTATATAGATCAAAAGTAAACATATATAAAAAAAAAAAAAACTAACAAAAATACAAATTGTATTCAATTTAATTTTTGTGCGTTTTCCGTATATTTCTTAGACATATTTATCTAACGATAAAGCGCCAAATTCCAGCGAAGCAACAACATTGCCAGCCAGCCAGCCAGTGTTAAAAAACGTTGGTAAGTGGCAACAAAATAGACAAAAAAAAAAAATGATAAAATAAAAGACAGAAGCACAGCTGCATGCCACATAGGCACAGATTGCCCGAAACACGGCTAGCCAGACAACACAGACAGATATGTGATAAAATTTTACAATTTTACGACTTCATTAATATCGTCGATGACTGCGTTGCACAGTGGGGCAAAAGTCACTCAAAGTAAATATAAAATCGAATTAGGTTAAGATTTTTAACAAATTTTTTAAAAATGAATTCCAGTTCGTACAGAACAAATCTGTAAGCTCTGTAATATTTTATATATACAAAAAAAAAAAAAAGTTTGGAAAATTCGCAGATTACAAAAAAAATATATAATGCAAAATTAAAATAAAGAGGTTTGAATTATAAAATCAGAAATGCTTTTACCATATTTAATTACTATAAAATCTCTAACGAAGTTATTTAGAAGAATTGACGGAATACGAATCTGCCTAAATGGCAAGAAACTTGGAAGCAATAATAATCGCAAATAGATGACAGTTCTTGCAGGCTGGAAGAATAATAGGAATTTTCTAATTCAGAAACTGCATAAATGACAAGAACTTCGGAAGCAATAATAATCGTATATAGATCACAGTGTTTCAAAAGAGAGATTCACAGAATAATGATTACAAGTTACTGAAGCAACATTCAATACGCGACTATATCAAAAATTAAACGAAAAAGACAAATTATTCTCATTGCAACTAAGACACTTTTTTCTAATTCATATTCTCTAATGCCACGCTGTGCAAAACCTTATTAAACGGTTTATTGTTCTGAAATTTAAAAACAGACAAAAGCAAGCTTCATCAACTGAGATACAAACAGATACAAATTGGGGAACCTCAGAGCATTTGGGCACTAAGCCATGTCACGCTATAAAATAAATTTATTATGTGTTGTTTTGGCGACCTATTTGTTGTATTAGTTATTACTTGCGGGCTTTTTACTTATGAATTTTTTTCAGTATATTTCGAATCTCTACGAGGATAGTCTTCAGGAAATATATTTTAAATCTCTTTGAAATCGTCTTGAGGTAATTTTTACAAACAATTTTTTTAATGGTAGCCTTGCTGATATATTCGCGTGTAAAATATTTCCTAAAGACGATACTCGAAGAGGTTTGAAATGTTTAATTTTTCATAGAACTATTTACAGAATCAATGAAAATATTTAACTGTTTAGTGAAATAAATTTTTCTCGAAATATTGGCTCAGTTCTAATGTATTAGAGCAAGGAATTTAACCTATTTACATACCTTCAGGAAGACCCTCCATTGCTGACAATTAAAAACAAGTTAACGAGTTAAGTAGTGAATAAGTTAACTCAATAAAAAAAAAAACGTGACACACTCATTACCGGTACTATAACTCTTCCAAGTTATTTTAAATTAAAATTTACAAAATTAATTAAATTAATTAATAAATAAACAAAAAATTATTTATTACTTTTATTTATTCATTATTTTTATTTTGTTTTTTTTTTTACAAACTTTTTTTTTTTTCGTAGACAAAAAGTTTTTTATTAGCAATTATTATTGTTAATCGCCCACTGTGCACTGGTAGTATGGTCTAGCTGCCACTGCTGAAGGTTGTTGACTGTTCGATGTTGATTGGAAAAATTGGGTTAAAAGTGTGCATTTGTGCCACATGTGTTTGCCACTTACGAAAAACGATATCGCTTATATGCATGCAGTTCAATTAGAAGCATCGCATCGCATCGCATCTCATCGTTTCTTCAATTGGCGAAGTGTGTGTGTGTGTGTATGCAAAATGATTCTGTAAGACACACACACACTTGGTGGTAGCCAAGCCAGAGACGGGCAGCAGAAACTTGGTCAAAACGAATGAATAGATACAACAGAATGAATAGATACTTTTACTGACACACTGACTGAGAGTCAATTTGCAGTCAATTGATTGGCCGTCGCTCTGTTTAGATTTGCACTTAATTACGCAGTTTGCCGCCATTGGCTACCGCCCCCCCCTTGTAAACTGATTCGTAGAGTTGCTAGCTGATCGTTCGATAGTTCGTTCGTTTGCTCAGCAAAATTCTTTTGAACATTTGAAAATTGTTTGTGTGAAAAATTTATTCGCACATTTTCTTCCTGCTCCTTCTACTTCTACATCTCCTTCAACTAAACGAAAAGAAAAAAAAAAGTAATTTAAAATTTTCAAGCCACCTGTATATGTGGAAATCTTCTTAAAAATGTTCTCTCTTTGCGTTATATTAGAGAAAAATCGGCTATTAAAATGCAATTTACCACATAATTCCAATAAGAATTCATAGAGCGTATATTTAAGTATTTCATTTGTTGTGTGCGCGCGCTGTCTTTAGATAGACGCGAGTGTGGATTTATAAGTTATACAATAAGGCTATTCGGCTATTAAGAGCCATAAGAATGTTTGTTTGCCAAAGTTTGCATTTATCACGCAACTCTTCGCTGCACTCTGATTGGAGAATATAATCCGCGCGCACACACATATATATCACGGAAGTACATGTATGCTACGAATGCGCGAAACTGCAGCACACATACACATGCAAAATTTGCAAGGGTTCGTGTTATATAGTACGAACATTGAAAAATATTGGCGAACTGTGCTCAAATGAAACAAAAAACGTCACAAAATACAGCAATCCAAAATTCGCCAAACACAGTTTTTTGCAAATAATTATTTTTAATTGAAATATGTTCATTTGGAGAAAATTTCTTTTGGAGTAAAACGTTAAATTATAGAATATTTCTAAGCGCTTTTAAATCAAAGCATACCAATTTGAAGCAAATGAAAGAAGCTATATTTTGCTATTTCATTGCACAGTTCAATTACTAATCAAACCTGCCCTCGTAAGTCTGTGCTGTCTAATTTTTAAAACAAAAATTTTCCCAATCTTTTTTTTTTTTTCTTTCATTTTCTTGTTTTCTCACCCAGCTTTTTTCTTTACGTTTTCATGCTAAAAAAGCTGCATGAAACAATTTCATTTTACACTTTGTTGCCTCTTATAGCTTATAATGCGTAATTAATGTGAGATACATTTGTATCTGCTGTTTGGCAAATTTGTTGCTCTAATGTACTTTGCAGTAGAAAAATAAATAAAGAAAACAGCATGTGTAGTATTTATTGGAAAACAAAACAAAAAGCCAAAAAAGAGTTCATTTCGTCACCGATTAGACTAGAATTTCTGGTTTTGTTCTTCTTACTTTCCAAAATTTTTACTTTCAAGTGGATATAGAGCATAATTCTTTTATTTCCCTGACGCGTGAAATTTGTCAAAACAAAATATTAATTGCTTTCCTCTTTCAGCGCTATTTATTAAAAATATTTTATTAAAAATGCTTTCTTCTTTGAGTATTTTTCAACAATTAACTAAAACAAATTGTTTCAAATAAATATGAAAAATGTGTGACAAAAAATTTAAAAAATCGTAAAAAATAATACAAATAATATATATTAAAAAATTATTCAGTTGCATTAACTACTCTAAAACGTGAACTTTAACAACTATTAAATTTGGGCAGGAAACCATATAAATGTCAAATATTTTTTCATTTGTTACACAGCCTCTCATGTGAAGTACATCTCATTCGCACTTGTAAACTCAAAAAAATTAAATAAAACAAGTAAGAAAATACAGTCAGGCGTAACCGACTGTAAGAGGCCCTGTACCAGTTCAGGTCTCCTAACAAACACATTAAACGTTTCCCGAGCATATGACCAAACACATGACCACTTCTCACTGCTCGAATATGAATGAAAAGGAAAGGGGGGTCATTCAACTTCAATTGGTTATAAAATCGTTATTTATTATCCGATTTTGATGAACTTTTTGGATTTTGACTAAGAGGGACGTTAACTTTATACTGGCATACTCAATTTTTCTTGTGCCGAAGAAATATTTCTCCTTGGGGGTGATTTTATGGGGAAGGGGGGGGGAGGGGCAAAATTTCAAAATAAACTTGTGAAATTCCGGAGCAGTCCTAGACGAATGCAAAAAACACGAAGTCTCTATCTATTACCGTTTCCGAGATCCTTTCGTTCATACGGACGGACGGACGGACGGACGGACAGACGGACAGACGGACAGACGGACATGGCGATATCGACTCCTCTATCACTCCTGACCATAATGGGGGTAACTTTGGGGGGTCTCCTACCATTATTTCTACCTGTTACATACATTTGCACAAACCCAATAGGCTCTTGTACCTTCGGTACAGGGCCTAAAAAAGATACTTAAATGAGTATGACAAAAGCGAAGGTTTGTGATGTATACAGAATGGAGCAAGTATGAAAAATTTAATTTGTGTAATTTGGATTAGTAAAAATTACAGCAAATTTCTCGATTTAAACGAAACTAAACCACAAAAAATTGTTTTTCTTACAAAAGTTAAGGAAAGAGCACAGATTTGAGTAGGGGCTACTGCTTTCAGTGGTTCGAAATTTTAGCTAAAATAACAAGGAATACTTTTTTTTGATTAAAAAAAAAATAAAAAAGGATAAGCAGATTTTAATGGGTAATAAATACCTCTTGCAGAGGAGTTGAAATTAAACACTTTGGCAGAAAAGTTCGTAGATTGACATAGGTGGCGCTGCTGGTATTATCTCCATATGATTTCTAGTTAGCCCTAACATTCAAAATTTGAGAACTGTCGTACTATTAGTTTGTGAAATATATTATTTCGAGTGTATCCCCTTTTGTTAGTTTGAAAAAAAATGGATAAAAAGGCAATAACCTCTTCATTGGCGCTAAATTTCTTTCCAGCAAGAATTCTCTTGAGGAACATAATATATTAAATATCCAAAGTCTCCACTTTTTATAGTTTCCAAGTTTTTGTTGTTCATAGCCAAACTGACGGAGAAGTCTACATCTACTAAAATTTTTGTAGGTGGTCCCTTTTTCTAGTGGTCCATTTTAGATATTTTTTTAATAGGATTGATGAAAAAAAAAACCAAATTCAGCTTTTTTAGCTAAACTAACAAAACCCAGAAGGGTGTACAGGTTTGTATGGGGGCTACTTGTTTTAGTTAGTCCGATCTAAACCCTTAATGGAATATTTTATAAGAACTAATGTAAGTCAGACCAAATATGGTGTACCTAGCAAAATTAACATCAATTACATTTTTTTTTATACAGAAACTCTAAATGAGAAGGTTTGCATGGTAAGTGCCAACTCCCCCCTTAGGGAAGGTGGTTAGCGAGTTCATTGAATACAAATGTTTTTAGGAAAGAATTGAAGAATCTAAAAATGCTAATTCGAAGTCTATAGTCTTCAAGATCTTGATTTCCATACGGACAGCCAGACATTGACTTTCTAGAAGGGGGTCACCTCTTTTAGTGATCCGATTTTGACATAACTGAAATATTTTTTAACAATTTAAGTTATGTAGACCAAATTAGGTGTTCCTAGCAAAATTAACAACATTAATAAATTTTTTTTTCATATAAAAACTAAAAAAGAAAAGAAGGTTTGCATGGTAAGTGCCAACTACCCCTTAGGGAGGTGGATTAGCGAGTTCATCGAATACAAATGATCTGAAGAATATATTTATGAATCTGAATATGCCAATTTGAAGGCTCTATCTCTTATAGACTTTAAGATCTCGATTTTCATTGTGACAATCAGACAGACGGACATGTCTATATCGACTTGACTTTTTAGAAGGGGGTCACCTCTTTTAGTGGTCCGATTGTTGGTTTGGTGCAATATATACAAATTTCGGCGTTTGTAGCTGAACTAACAGCAACCATAAATTGTTTTTATTTAAAAACTCAGAAGGGTGGACAGATTTGTATGGGCTAGCTAGCCTTTTTAGCGGTCAAAAGTGTACCTTAATGGATTAATTTAAAAGAATTAACGTTATGTAGACCCAATTAGGTGTTCCTAGCAATACTAACAACATCCATAACATTTTTTTTTCATAAAAAAAACTGAAAATGAGAAGAAGCTTTGTATGGTAAGTGCCAACTCCCACTTAGAGAGAGTAATAAGCGTGTTCATTGAATACAATGATCTGAAAAATAAATTTAAGAGTCTAAATATGAAAATTTTAAGGCTCTTATAGTCTTCAAGGTCTCCATTTTCATATGGAAAGTCAGATAGAGGGTCAAGTCTATATTGACTCAGTTTTGTTGCTGATCAAGAGTATATATACATTATGGTGTCTGTTTCACCTTCTACTACTTTTTACATAGATTTTCACAAACTTTATATAAATTGTTTTTCCCTCTTCATAGGAAAAGGGTATAAAAATCAATTAATTATAGTTTCTTAGGTATTACCGAAATATTTTAAAGCATCAGCTCTCTCTCTATTGGAGTAACGAATTGGTTACAAAGCTTTGAAACTCACCTGTAATGAAAAGAAATAAATAAAATGTGTTAATCAACTTGTTTTGTGGTTACTTTCCTAAATAATAATAAATATTATAATTAAGAGACCTATATAATGTTAGAAATAATGTTTAGCAGTCTAGAGTTCATTTTTATATGGAGCAAAATGTGCATACAATGTAAAGAACAACGGAGACACGTGTTTCGAATTCAATTTAAAAATTCTCATCAGTCTGCGTGAGAGTGATTTTTCAAATTTTTAGAAGAAGAATTTTTATCTATTTATCTAGAATTTCATATGCAAATATTTGATGGAAACTCGTAGCATCTACCAAGCAAAAGTTCAGCACAGAAGTTATGCAGTCTTCTGCTACAATCTCCAATCAAAGCACTGGATTCATATAATAGAGCTACCAGTACTGCTACCAGCAAGTATTAAGCAGTCTTTGCAAGCTACATCATCAGTGTAGCTGAGCAACAGCGCATTAAGTGTAACTGTGAGGTGTACCAGAAAGGTCAGAAAGGTACTACTGTCGACAAACATCAAAGGAAGGAGACTTTGGGTTCATTTGAGCACTTGCAGAGTCTGGAAAATCAATTGGGGAACAGATAAACATGCACCTAAGTGTGTAAGAAATACGTAAATATTTCTATGCTCATAGGAGTCCTCACAGGTCAATCTAGATACAAAAGAATGCTTGACCATCACAATTGGAAATAACAGCTTCAGGTGTTAAAACTGAAAAATAGCGAATTACTACACTCAGGAACTCATTATCAAAAGCTTAAAATTAACTACCAAACAGCTAACAAATGTTCCAAAACTGCTTGAATTTGACTTCTGTAATTTTTAAAGTTGTTTCATTTGAAATTATCAAAAAATTTGGCATTTATTTTCTTATCTTTCTCAGGTTACTGCATTTATTAAAGTAAAAATGAGCAAAGAAATGAAGTCGAAAAATTGTCATGTTCTTACCTCCAACACTAATATAGCCAATGGACTATAAAATGCCCTAAGAATTACAAAACTATGCTAACGAAACCGTCTTTTGGTGAAGGACTCTAAACTAATGAAGTCCATGAAATCTTTTAAACGAAAGACTGCTGTTACTTTCTTGGTTGCCCATTGGAATCCTGGTGTTTCTTCTTGAATTCGGGCTAATTGTTGCAAAAAAAAAAACTGCTAAATATTGTTGTAAATGTGGAGATAATCCAGAAGCTATTATGCTTCATGAAAACCTTTAGTTAAAACAATTCATAATAAAGCGCTCCAATGAGCTAGTGATCAAAGGAACATGAATGTCTTTAAACATGCAAGAAAAAAATCGGTGTTAAAAAAAAACATGGACAACCAAAAAAGGTGAAAATATTTAGAAACCAAGAGCACTCTATTTTGGTTTTCGTACTTTTTTTTTAATCTCTCTCTCCTCATGTGTAAATTAACACCCACTATATACTGAGTCTTACCATACATTAGAGACATACACTCTTACATTTATTTCAAAGCGAAAAGTTTTTACCAAACTAGAAAATTCTCACAGTACATTATTTTGGTTTCAATGCGGTTCGAGCTGAGCTACGCGTGAAAAGTGCATTTTTCTTTCATTTTATGTGGTAAACATGCAAGAAGGTCAGTCTCCACGTGCAGAAACTCACTACTACCAGCTACTAAATCAAAGTTGCTCGTGTGTCATTAGCATAGATTAATGCATAATTTATAAAAAAAAAAAAAAAAAAAAAGGAAAAAGTACAACTTAGTATATGCACTTAGTTACCGTTGTTCGTAGTTAGTTGGTATCATGAAGCGCAAACATGCCAGAAAATCCCATATGAATTATTTAATATGCGTCGACAATAGAAAACCTAATAATACAAATTAAAATATATGTACATACGATGGATTTCTTTCTTCTTAGGGACACGCACGCATTCCGAACAGAATGGAGCGCGCATGTTAAATGATAAATGCTTATATTGGAGAAATCGAGGTCGACACAAGATACACAACTAAAAAAAATTGGTAGTCATTGCAAATTTTTTCACATGATGTATTCTTGAAGGAAAATGGGGAAAACTAAACTGTTAAATCACTTATATAGGCTCTTTAGGTTAAGAAATTACACTTTCTTAGATTGACGCGTTTAAAATTTGTGATTGTTAAATGTGTGAATGGCAAATAACATTCACACAAATTTAATCCAAACTGAAGGGGGGTTCCGAGAAACACTCATCAGTATACATATGTGAAACTGTAGTCAATTAAAAAACAGGATATTGATTTTAAGGCTCATACTAAGAAGATATAATATAGAAACCCATTACTGGATGGTGAATTTCTATGGTGGCTATCCTAAAATGTGAGGACACACGCCTTTCAGTATATGTATGTGAAGTGAGTGTCCATAAGAAGTCTCCATATAGACTTTTAAGCTGATATTGACTTTAATAAAGAAGTAAGTAATACAAAAAGCCATAAGTGGGCACTGGGTATGTATGAAGGCTACCCTAAAATGTAAGGAGACACACTTTCTAGCATATGTATGTATGTGAAGTGATTGTTCATAAGAAGACACTATATCGACTTTTAAGTTGATTTGGACTGAAATAAAGATGTTTTCCATACAAAAAGCCATAAATGTGCAATGAGTTTGTATGGAGGCTATCCTAAAACGTAAGAAGACACGCTTTCTAGCATATGTGTATGTTGAGGGTGTCCATAAGAAGTCCCTATAGCGACTTTTAAGCTATTATTGACATTTATAAAGAATTAACTCGTACAAAAAGTCATAAGTGTGCAGTGAGTTGGTATGGAGGTTATGCTAAAATATAAGGAGACATTTCTTCTAGCATATGTACATATATGATAAGGATGTCCATATGAAGCCTCCATAGCGTCTTTTAAGCTGATATTGTTTTTAATGAAGAACTAATTCATACAAAAAGCCATAAGTGTGCAGTAATTCTGTATGGAGGCTACCCTAAACTGTAAGATGACATTCCTTCTAGCATAGGTATATGATAAGAAGTCACCATAGTGACGTTTAGGCTGTTATTAACTTTATTAAAGAAGTTTTCTATGAGAAAAAAAAACAAGGGTTGTCTTTCTAAACAACTGCAGATTCAAGTTTATACACCTGGTATATATGTATATATTATTGATAAGCTCGAAACGAGTCGATTTAGTCATATCTTTAGGCCCTGTACCGAAGGTACAAGAGCCTATTGGTTTTGTGCAAATGTATGTAACAGGTAGAAATAATGGTCGGAGACCCCCCAAAGTTACCCCCATTATGGTCAGGAGTGCTAGAGGAGCCGATATAGCCATGTCCGTCTGTATGAACGAAAGGATCACGGAAACGGTAAAAGATAGACACTTCGTGTTTTTTGCATTAGACTAGGACTGCTCTGGAAATTTACAAGTTTATTTTAAAATTTTGACCCTCCCCCCCATCCCCAGTATATAGATATCGTCCCTCTTAGGCAAAATCCAAAAAGTTCATCAAAATCGGATAATAAATGACGATTTTATAAGCAATTGAATTTGAGCGACCCCCCTTTTCTTTTCATACATAAAAAAATGTTTTATTAGGCACTTATTCTTGCAGTCGGAAGTGGTCATAAGTTTGGTCATAAGCTCGGGAAATATCGGTTACGCCTGACTGTATTTTGAAATTTTTATACTGAAAAAATTTCCACACATATAAGTACAAACTCCACATATGTCAGAGGGCCAGAGCGCGCGAAAAAAACCACTTCTGCATTTTTGCGCCTTTCCATTTGTACTTATTTCATTTTTGTTTATTTTTTTTTTTTTTGTTCTTTTCTTACTTTCTATTAATATACTCTATAACAGTTATATATAAATGTGAGAGGCCAAATGGAGGCCAAATAAAGTTCTTCTTCGATTATTTGCTTCATGGTTTATTCAGCTTCAGCGAAAGTTGCCTTCATCGTCGTCGTCATTGTCGACGTCGTCACTATTGTCAACAGTTGCCCTGTCGTCTTTAGTGTAAACATAACCTCAAAAAAAGTTGACAACACCCACACTGCACCGCCTTATGCCTACTTTTTTTGCCGCTTTTCAACTGCCTCAATTGCAACCATGGAGCGAGCGAGCGAGCTCTGACGCGAACAAATACGCTGGAATAAAATAATAAAAAAGTAATTAAAAAGCGGCTGCTCGATGATTCTTTAGATATTGCACACGGTCGGTGGTGTTGGCGTTGTAGATGGCGCTTTTCTTTGCTTTCAAGTGACTTTTGACTATTTGTAATTGGAATTCTTGTTTAATTCTTCTTTTGTTACTTTGTGAAAATAGTAAAAAAAAAAAAAAAAAAAAAAATAATAGAATAAAAAATTGGAAGCCAAAACAAATAAGTCTCCCGTTGATTTAACTTGTAAACGCTTTGAGTGGCAACTAAAAATAACCAGTTGCAGGGAGTCATCAGTTAGTCACTCTCATGCTGTACATCAATCTGCAGTACTTGAGGAGCAGACAGCCAGGATGTGATGGTGGTGGTACTATATTCTTACTTATTTGTGTGTTTGCATTTGCTGGTGCCAGCCAGCCAGCCAGCCAGCCAGCCAGTGCGGTTAAAAACAATAAAAATTTGTTTTGTATGCCGCGAAAATTACTAAAAATAAACACATTTTCTTCATATTGAAATAGTATGGCGAAAAAAAAAAAAAAAAAAGTATCTAAAGAACATGTGCAGACAGGCTGCTGCATGTATTTTGCATGCAGTGTTGCACTTGAGGCATGCAAAGCCGTCGACGGCGTCGCGTCGTGCTCAACACCGGCGTCTCTGTACTACGCGTCGCGACGTTGCAACCAATTGAAACATTGAAATATGATTTATAGGCAAAGACGAAGTCGGCAGCAAAAATAACAATTAATTTCAGCAACTAATTGAAATACATGCAATACAAAAAGCTACAAGAATATGCATTGCAACTACACTCCAAGTAGGCACGGCACATGTTTGTTGTTTGCACAATTGATGCATTCCCTGTTCTGTGTTGTTATTCTGTAAGTATTTACTTTTCTTTGCTGCTACTGCTGCTGCTGCTGCATACCGCAAAAACTCAGCTGTACTTGCATGTAATTGCAATGGCATGGAACGGCACGTTGATATGTGTATCTTGAAATGCCAATTGGAAATGTTTGCATTTGCAGTTTGCGTAAATCAAAAACATTGGAAAATTTCACATGCGCTTGTAAAAATAATAGTTTTTATTATTTATTACCTAGAATTGTATTATAAGAAATATTTTCAACTTGTTGCATATAGTTTTACATGAATATTATTATTGCAGATGCAACATGCACGCGCAAACAGAGATTAAAAATAAGTAAAGTAGACTCATGAGTGTTCTTTTGAAATTGGAATGCAATGATGTAATTATTTTTAACAAGAATTCCATATATAAATAAGGTTTTCTAGCTGTAATGCATTCCACATATATTATTTTTCAAAGGTGTTTTTTTTTTACATCAGTTGGCAGTGAGATGTTAAATTTATTTGGAACAAAAAAATATTTCTATCTGAAGTCTTGTTTCCTGGGTTAGTGTAAGATAAAACAAATTATTAATTTCATGCTAAAATGAATTGCAGCAAAAGATTTTTCTAATGAAAACGTAGGAAGGAGGACAGATTTGTATGGAGGCTACTCCTCATAGTGGTTTGATATGGAATATTTTTTTACAATTGAAATAAGATACGCAAAATTTAAAGTTTTTAGCTAAATCAATAAGGTAAACAAATACTTATGCATGCAATAACTCAGAAAGGAGGCATATGTTTTTATGGGTGCTAACCCATACCGAAGGGTTCATATGAATACAAGCTATCTGAAGACAGAAGAGCAGATATTAAATACACAAACTTGAAGTCTCTATATTTTATAGTCTACAAGTTCTCGATGTTTAGACAGACAGACAGACATTCGGACATGTCTCTAATGGCTCAATTTTTATATAGGGGCTACCATTTTTAGTGATCCATTTTGAACGTTTATGAAATATTTTATTAGGATTACGTTTAATACACAAAATTTGGCGTTTCTAGCTAAATTAAAAACAAAAACAAATGTTTTTCATACAAAAAATCATAAATGTGGGGCATATTTGCTTCGAGTCTCGGGTGGTGTACCGCCCCTCTAATTTTGACTCAAGCTTAACCCGTTTACTTCTCATGATCTTCTTAACATGTATACCAAATTTCATCTCTGTACCTTAAATGGATGCAAAGATATGACAAATTTTTATTAACGCTAATAGGAGTGGTGGGGCAACGCCCCTCCGATTTTGACCAAACTTAACAGGTTGACTTCTCCTCATCCTCTTAACATGTTTCATCCCTGTACCTTAAATGGATGCAAAGATATGACAAATTTTGATATTCGCTTATATGGGGGGTGGGGCAACGCCCCCACCGATTTTGTCAAAACATAGCCTATGTATGTTCTTTTCCATCATCCCATCTATCTCTATTCCAAAATTCAGACGAATTGGTTGAGCGGTTTAGTCGTAAGAGAGGAACATCCATACAAACTTTCGCATTTATAATATTAGTAGGAAGTAGGATAAACAACAACAATATAATTTTTTTTCATACAAAAACTTAGAAGAAGGAGTAGGAATCATTGGTGCCAACCACACAGTACAATGCAGGATATATGATATAATATGCCGATATAATAAGTCGATAGGCGAGAAGCAGCTTAAAACAATCAGAAACAGACATTGTTTGGAAGTAAACCTAGGAGTTCTGCATGAATTCGTCTAAAACGGTAAATGAACATTCCAATTTGAATAGATTGAATGATTCGAAACTTTTATGCCATGAACGAATGTATGCAATGCATTCGAATATTTTGAATGTACTTCATTTTGGTGTGTCACTTGTTCTCTACTTGCTTGTTAGCTCTCATACGCTCACCAAAAAAACAAAACAAAAATGATTATATTTTTTGGCAATACTATTTTTAAAGGATTATTTTATATCATTCTATGCTTTTACTCTATCTTTAACATTATTAAGGCACATCTTTCCATTTACTTGTCACCTAGGCTACCAGTTGCAAGCATCTGCTGTCGAAGTCTTCGAATTGATGTTACAATTGACAACTGAATTTATTTGAACTTTCGAAACATTCGAATGAATGAATGTTTCGGTTAACCAAATATTCCGAGAACGTCTTAATTAACATTTCATTTAATCATTTAGAGTGAATGTTGATGAATTGTGACTTCTTTTACATAGAATAATAGCCAGCATGTTCATCTCCAAATATATTAATACAAAGCGTTTCCAAGTATGTTTGGAGATTTCACATTAGAACCAAATTAAGAATCAGAACTTCTCGTGTAGTATTCATGATAAATATTGTCAACCTACTTTTTGATCTTTACCGTGCATTTTTAACTGTGTATGCACGTAGATAGAAGTCTCAATTGGGCACACCACATTAATAGTACAATATGTATGCCAATTGTATTGTGAAGCTCAACCAGTTTTGATCTGCAGAGCACTTATTACTTCAATGTGGACATCTTGCATACAACTATGGGATAACGTTCTAGCATTCAAATTATGCAACTTCAAAAGTACAATAGGATCCTGTACAGAAACTCAAATAAAAAGGCACAGTATTCGCTACAACTTTAGACTTAAAAATCAACACAATAATGTAGCCGGTGACATATTGACCCAGAAGAAAACTGTAGAGGCTACATCCAAATAACATTACGAAAATATACATTTTGATCTTAACACAGCAGTTTGAGTTAGGATCATGAATTGAAAGTAAGTGCATGCATATTCATAAAGCAGCGGCAATGAATACATTCATGCAGGGCTCTACTCAACATAGAATCAGTTTATTGTAGAACATTTCATCTTCTTCTTTTGGCATCAGTAACAGTTGACAATAAATTAAATGAAAAAACCCATGATTTTCCTTTAGAACAATTTGGAAGTTCAATGTTTGCAACTATCTCCATTATAAGGCAATCTTCTCGTGAAAGTGTCTTCACAAAGTAAATTTTTGACAACTTCATGCATTTTTTAAAGTTTCTACTTAGTCTCACCATGTGACAGTTGTCAATTTTTTTAGAGGAAATAAACATATAAAGATTGTAAAAAATTTGCTATATGACGAAATTTTAGAAGGAGATAAAATACAAACCTAACAGCTTTCATATTTCACTTGGTGAGTTGTTTATTTGAATTGTAAGCAACTTATTTTTGAGCAAATGGAAAACAATAAAGATTATACAAAAGTTTATTCCTTATGAAACGAATCATGGCAAACTCTTGGCATCACTAATTAATTCTTACAAAAATTAAATTTTACAAAAGATGTTTGCTGCTTTATTGAAGAATATATACAAATTTTAATACATCCTGCGCGATTTGACGTTAAATTGCCACTAATTAATGAAAAAAAAACATATTTTGAATAGTCAGTCAGTCAGGTTTTTATTTATTTTCTTTTTAATTAGCATATTAATGCACAATTATGCTTGAAGAACGAACGATTTCATAATTGAAGCAAATACATGTCTTATTGTAAGTTAAACAAACAAATGCTGCAGATATGCTTATAATCAAGCGGAAGCTTCAAAGCCACTACATACAAATTGGCAGCGAACTGCTGAGGGAGTCATAAATAAACACAGTGTGACGATGCCGAAATGAGATGAAGTGGTCCCCGCAACGAAAAGTTGCGATGCTTTTGCTGCTGATTAAATGTATTGATTGAAATGTGGCAATAAAGAAATCCATTAACGAAATTAAGCATGCCTCATGTTTGGCTGGGTAAGTGAGTGAGTGAGTGAGTGAGTGAGTGAATGAATGAATGAATGAGTGAGTAAGTGAAAAAGTGACTGAGTGGCTAAGGCGATTGAGTGATGCTTGTGCGTGGTCGCCGTAGCCGCCATAGCCAGCCGATGTCTTCTTGGAGCGCGGCAGTTGCCCCGCTGACAAATGCGTTCGCAAATCTCGGACGGCGGCAAATGCAAATTACGAAATATATCTTTAATATTTGGTTTTGGTGTCGCTGCTACACGTTGGCAGTCGAAATGTACATATGCAGCATTTTTTTTTTGTTTTTATTTTTGGTAAGTATTATTGCGAAATGCTAAAAGTATTTGCTCTTTTTTTTTATATATTTATTTTATTATTATTTTTTTTTTTTTTGTGTAGGCGTTAAAGAATTGTGTCAGAGCAAATAGACGGAAAGACTGAGGAGAGCAAAAATAATACAAGTTAGAAAAAAAAAAGAGTCAACTAAAGTTTTTATTGAAAAAATAATGGACCCAGTACTGAAGGCTCAAGAGCCTATTGGTTTTATGCAAATTTATGTAACAGTTAGAAAAATTACTCCCTTATATTCAGGAGTAATAAAGCAGTCGATATAGCTATGTCCGTCTGTCCAACCGTATGTACGAAAGGATCTCGAAAACCGTAATAGACAGAGACTTCGTTCTTTTTGCATACGACTAGGACTTCGCCAGAATTTTACAATTTTATTTTAAAATTTACGAAAACCATTTTCCCAGTACTCACTTGCTACATACTCAATCTTAAAGCGAATAATCGGAGAACAATAATTGTTTTGAAATTGATTCTCTTCAAAGTACAAAAAATTTAAACTTGATCCCAAATTGTTTGATGCTATATGTTATAAAAAATTAAACTAAATAAAAATATAACTCATATTCATAAAGATTTGAGGCGTTCATAGCTTATCTGTTATCTGTTTACCATGCTGTAGGGAGACCACCTCTTTAAGTGGTCCTATTTAGAGAGACTCAAATGAAATATTTCATTCGTATTGATGCAAAATACTCCGAATTCAACGTTTTTAGCTTAACTAACAACAACAACAAAACTTTTTTCATACAAAAATCTAGAAAGTTGGAACAGATTTGTATAGGCGCTATTCCCTACAGTGATCCAATCGGAACATAAATGAAGTTTCTAGTTAAATCGACAAGAACAATAAACAGAAACTTGGAATAAGGTGTCTATGGATAGTGTAGTTCTTCTTTTTTGGGGAATGCAAGCTATCTAAAGAGTGTAACCAAATTTGAAGGCTCTATCTTTCATATTCTCCAATTTATTAAATACCAGCGTATCCATTTTGCGCTGCTATGCTCCCTTTTTGTCATCCTTTTTTATAGTTGAGGCATCACCAAGAATCAAAAGTTATATATATATTGTATAAATTAGTTACAGTTTGAGGCAATTGAATTGCGTACAGTTTGAGTGGCATATGGACCATATGGAGTTTGAAAATCGCTTGCAAACAGTTTGAATAGCGTTAGTGTTTAGCAATATTTTAGCTTAGATATTTAATTTAAATTTTAACATTAATATCTGTTGATTCTGCAGAGCGCTATTGATTAAATAAACGTTAAATGTTATACACCATAAAGCTTCTTTTCTTTCAGTAATTTGATGTTGAATGCAATGAGTTGATTTGACATGATGCGCGCACAAACAGGTAAAAAAATTGTGCGAGGATTTAAGAGTAAACTTTAAATAGTGAAGAGCGTATAAAAAAATAAATGCTGTGGAGTCGCATCGAAGTTAGTCATTAGTTAGGTAGTATTGACCGCTAATTCCTACATATTTTTGGAGTTATAGACATTTTTATGAGCCAAACTTTAAGTAAACCTTTATTGAACTCAATACTTTAGTATTGATGTGGTTAGGACTGCAACTTTCTAGGCAAACATTTTGTATTGTTGAGCCACTAACTCCATTTTAGCAAACTTTAAATACTTCGAAGCAGTCACTATTTCTAAAACTTTCTACACAAACATATTGCATTAAATATACTCCTTCTCCAAATTATCGAATAATTGCATTGTCATCACAAGGTTTAAGTAATATCACGCATGTCAATCACTGACATAAAAACACATTTTCTCGTGAAATATTATTTAACCGACAGTTGACAGCTTCACCACCTCCATTTAACAACAAATTATTTGCTGCATTTACTATGTTGAAACCGCAAAGGTGCAAATGAACTTCACAAACAAGTCTGGTGGTTGCATTATTCTGTTTTCTCTTTCATAATCCTACTCGACTCGACTCTTTGACTTTCATTTTCGTTTAGCATGTCTTGAATTTCTTTGAGAATTGTGCAATCGTTTGCTAAACTCAAGCTGAAGTTCAACCCGCTATTAATTCGTAGAATCGTTTGTAAGTTCCACAATCTGAAATCGAAATTAACTAGAATTGATATGGAAACTTAGCCGGAACCAATGAATTCAAATTGCTTAATCGTCATCGAAATGCAGCGCTTAAAATCAACTGAAAACTGAAACTTACAACACTCACGCGCTTAAGCATAATATTTATGACACTACCTTGGGAGGGCGCTGAGTAGAGTGGAGACACCCACTTCAGCTTCAGCTACAGATTCATTCATGCATGTAGCATCATTAGCTAGAGCATAACTCTATTAGGCGGTGGCTGGAGCTTCGATGACTTCAATGCAAATGAGAAAATGCAAATGCGACATTTTCCACATCGTCAAAAGCAGGAGACCCACACGCAACGCAACGCAACGCAACAAGTCGTCTAAACTACATTCGTAGTCGACAACATTTTGGCTGCCGGCAACATAAAGTGGAGCAGAGCAGAGTAGACAGACAGGGCTCGTCGTCAGGTTCGACGACTGTATTACAACGCACTATATTCAATCGGTCGGTCGGTCGGTCGGTCGTTATATAAATGAATGAAATAGCTGGAGCAATGCACATGACCAGCGGTAGTAAACGTTGGACGCGCCCTTTTTAGTTCGCGTTTTTTTTTTTATTACAACGCTTAATGATTATATCGACGACGGCCGGCCAGTTTAGGCCTTTCAGCTGTTTTATACGCACATCAATTTCACTCGATCGTCGTTACAAGCGTTCAGAGTAGAGCATAAATAATTAACATATCGCACAGTAACATCTGCACGACTTTTCTCAATCGTATATGGCGGCAAATGTTCAAAAAGCGACATTTTTGATTAGCATTTCTGTAGCGCCGCATTACAATACATAAAAGTCAAAAGCTGCATCTATTTAAAATAAATTAAGAATACTTTACAGCATATTTAATGTTGCTGTTGACGGGCGGGCGCTGATATATGCCGAGTTGATCGATTAATTGTTAAATTGCGATGGTGCACAGCTTATGGAAATCATATGCCGTAGATTGCTGGTATGCAGATGAGTGATCATCACTGATTGAAGTGTAAATTATGTAAAAATTTTTAAATTATTATTTTATGCATTCAGCAGAATTATTTATTACACTATGATGAATGATCACTTTGCACAAGTTGAGAGAGAGAGAGAGAGAGAGAGAGAGAGAGAGAGCCTTGCACTTAGCAATACTATTGCATTTTTGCATATTGCTGTCAGCTTGCTCTACTAAAATGAGACAACTCTGCTCTAAATGTATCTAGTGCCGACACTTTGTACTGCATATAATTGCTTCAGCTGTGTTGTTGGCCAATGCTGCATGCCACCAGACACACACAGCTGACAATGAGATAAACAAAATCTGCATTTGTTTTCAGAAAAGTAAAAAATATATCATTTACCAACATTCCATTCGATAAACAAAACAAAAAATTAAATCTTTTGGACTTTCTCACGTAATTACTTACATTGGGCATCTTTCAATTTATATTTATCTGCTGTTCACACCTTTTTTTTTTACAACAGATAGTGAACGTCGTTGATCAGTAATCAGCCGATTACTATCTTCTAACAAATTGTGCTGCTCATTTTCTATAAAGCTGCAATAATGCGTAATTATACATTAAGAGCGTAAAAGCTAAGTAATCAGTCTTGGAAATTAATGGTTCTATCACATATTAGAAAAATATTGTATATAATTCTGGGAGTGTTTGAGCTCGCTGTGAGTTTTGGATTACATTCGAAAACAGACAACATATAGTTTAAAAATGAAATAGACGCAACATGGATGTAACTAAACAAGAGACCGGCTACAAATATAAGACAGCCACAAGTTCTTTTATTAAAGGAATTCAATCTATTAAACTAAACGTTATAAATTTTCAAAAATGGGTTACTATCAATCAGATGAAGATTATTTGCAATATATGTATAAGTCAAATAAAAGAGACTCCCATAATAAAAATTTGTTCATATTTGATGTAGAATGGTTCAGGGAAATATATGTAAAGGACAGCAAAAGCAATAAGATTTATTAGAAATAAGTTCCACAATATAAGAGTAATGCCAAATGGTGCATAGCAACACACACCGTGTATGCTAGTGTATATCATATCTGTTAAATTGTATTAGAAAAAAATTCCACTTTCTGAATTGTAGCTCTAAGTTTTCTATATTTTCATAAAAGACTTTCTGTTTATATTGTGAGCTTTGGCAACACTCTAAGTATAGTTAGATGTCAGCTGTTAATTCCAGTTGAAAGTTTGGTATTTTTTAGCATCAATGTAGGCAGAACGTTTTGATGTACGAGCACTATTTGTATTGCTGACAGCGACTTGCAAAATTCAAATCAATCAAAATTATGTATGACTATTTTTGTGTGATGATTTATTATAACATTTGATCCACTTTCGGCATAGGGCATCCTTGTAAAAAAGCTGGGATCTTTTAATTAATGACAAATTTTGTGAAGCTTGTTCATAATTAAATTGTACCAGAACAACTTGAAGTTTTGCAAAAATTGATATTGAGATATTATTACGTTATATCATCATAAGGTTGAGCCAACCTAATGCATTATTCCCACCCATTAGTATACAAAAAATATTGCATGACTGCATTTAGTTGTGAAAAAGATGTTCTTATTGGTGCAAGCAATTGTGCTGAAGAAATACATTGGCCACGCTTCATAAGACTCATATAATATGAGAACCAAATATGAGTGAACCAAATCCGCGCACGAAGCAGTTCCAAAATCCGGAATAGTTGAGCACCGTAGCACGATCATTTATGTGCAAGTAGTTTTCGTAGATTTGAGGAAACTCAACCGTTGAAGATGCACCATTCTTCACTATGAGTTCTCACACATTGGTTGAAATAAGTGAGTTTTTTTACACTAAAAACAGCGAACTAATGGGTCATCTGTATAGTTCTGATTTGGAAGCCAAAGATATGCTGCTTGAACAAAGTCAAACTGCGTGGGCAGAGTATGGAGCGTTCAGTGATGTTTTGGAGATGTCTGAATTCGAATGGAAATAAGAGAAACCCTCAATAAAACCATAGTTTTAAAGGATACAACACATCTAAAAAATAACTCTAACTACAGCAAAGATTTGAAGTTTGTATATTTGTTCAATATGGGACAAATTTGAAGTTGATATTCATTGCACAAAGAAGTTTTCAGGAAAAAAAAAAAAAAAAAATTTATATAAAATAGGTGGTGGATTGGTATATAGGATATAGCGTTAAATGTGAGTAGCACCCGCCCATTCATATACATATATATATATATAGAAATCTTCCCTTCCAAGGCAGTCAGTCACCTTATAGAATTTTAAGAATAAACGTACAAGTGAGTGTGTTCCAGTGACCAAGACTTCAGTTTCGGAGCACAATAAGTCTCCTTACCCAATTGAGACATGTTTCGCTTCATACAGACAAAGGACAGATGAACATGTTTACTTCGATTCGTCTTGTCGGGTGCTTTTCAGCGTTAAAAATGCATGAGAAAATACATTTTGGGAAAAAAGTATTTGAAATTAATTTAATTTAAATCTCCCGGGTAGTATTTAGGTAATTAATTATGATGTAAATTTTATGCTCGAGCTGTCAACCATTGTGATTACAACAGCAGCTGTTTAAGTCATTCGATGTCAGTAGTGCTTGCAGATTTTTTTGTAATGAGTGAAAATATTGATCAACGTATTTGTGTTAAATTTTGTGTTGCGAACGAATTTCCGTGTACTGATATATTGAATATATTCCAAAAGGCTTTCGCCGAATAAACTTTATCAAAAACACGCACCAACGAGTGTTATAAAGTGTTAAAGAATGATCGGAAGATCGTCAAAGACACGCCTTGTGCTAGATGGTCTTCAACAAGCGTGAATAACGATGACGTCGATAAAACAGAGCTTGTAAAATATGCTCAACCAAATTTTTCTGCGCGGTCTGCACACTCAAAAGACCGAAAAAAAAAAAATGAAACGCGACGCTCACGGGTCTCAATAGCAACCATCTTTTTCGTTTCGTTGGTGTCCTCACTCTCGGGTTTCAGGTTGAGGGAAACACACAATCGGTCTTTTGTTGACTCGTTCGTCGCTCAGCAACAGACCCAAACGAGCAAAGTGTCCGCGAAAAAGTTATTTTTTTTTTGTTGTTGTTGCGTTTGCCTTATGTTGTTGCCTTAGATATTTCAGGGATAAGCATAATCTCATGCATACTTGCTGTTTACTTATCCACAAACGCAGTACACATACATGCACAAAAGACCGTTTGGCGATTTTTTACGAAGCAAAGGGTCTTGAGTGGACCCATGAGCAGAGACAGCACGCCCAACAGCTCGTTGGTTGAGCGAAGAGCTAGCCGAGTAAAAACAATGTTTGAGTGTTTTTTCAAGACCGTTTCTTGATTGTGTCTGTGAGCGACAGGTTTTTTGCTGACAATATGTAAAAGAGGGACCAATTCTTGCGAGCTCTGCGATAAAATGAAGGAAATCGTTACGGAATGTTACCATGTGAGCTTAAGAGAGATCGGTTAAAATCGAAAAATTGGGTAAACAACGCATTATTGCAAGACTTCTTCAAGCGCAAATAGCTGCAGACATACTGGATCGAGTCAATTTGAATCCTAACTTCATGACACGCACAATTACTGGCGATGAAACATGACTGTACGAGTACAACACTCTTATGAACCAGCAATTATTTCAATGACAGCTGTAAGGCGCGTCAAAGCATTATTATAAAAAATTTTAAGGCACTACTAAGAACGACTTAAACAGCAGAATTGACAACATAATAAAGGGCAGTATTACTCAGGATATTTAAATTAAATTCATTCCAGATACTTTATTGATAGGCTGTAGTACAAAAATACCATTTGTAATGGTTCGAAATATATAGTTCATAAAGGAGAACTTTTTGTAAAACAATAGGCCATGTCTGTTTGTATATTTTCAAGTACATACATATGTGCACTACATTCGCAGTCTAAGTTTCAAGGTTATTATGGAGACTTCTAATAACTATAAACAACAAACCAATGGATATCACTGTGATATGCTATCTATCCATACAAAAACATTGCATTTATTTAAAATATAAAAATAATTTCTAAAATATCATTCAAGAGTTGGTTCACAGGTTTAAGATTTTTCAAGCTTTCGTTACTACGATTCAAATTTCTTCTTGTCTTTAACTTTTATTTAACTATTTATTATTTGTAAGTTTGCTGTCTGTATTGTCTGAGCAAGTTTACGTTTATAATTTACACAGCGCGTCTCATCAAGCTGAGTTGTGTGTCAATCATTCACTCATTCATTCAGTTACTCGGACAACTCGAAAAACTCAAAACAGCTGAAGAAGCTGCTACGCTGTCAACACTGTCTTACACTATGTACGAGTATATTTATAACTGCTCTGTTTGCTGCTAGCGAGCGAGTAACTTGAGGGGCGTCACAACTTGTCGTCGTCGTCGTCATCGTCGTCATGTTGCAGGTGCACATTTGATTTACAATTTAAGTGAATTCAAAAACTCAAAACAAAAAAGGGCGAAAACAATTTTTTGAAGTCGTTTACTTCATCATGTATCTACAAACTTATAGTTACACCTATCTAGCTGTCTGTCTGTCTGTCTGTGTAACAGGGCGTATACCTAATATTTGGATTTTACAATTTTCTTTCACTTCTTAACACTTGTCATCTTCTACATTTATAATTCACAACAAATATGTAAGACTTGTTGTTTGTTGTGTTTGTATCTATTATTTAATGTGTATCTATCTATCTATCTCTCGTTCGTATGTTGCGCTTGCTGCTATTTGTTTATTAAATAAACAAAATATTGTTAATTAAATGCAGCTGAGAGCATTTCGTATAAGTTGCAGTGCGCTGTTATGTTAAAAAAAAAATAAATAATAGTTTGCGCAAGTTTTTGTCATTTGACTTGACACATAAAAATAAATAAAATTATGGATGATGCTGGAAAAATGCCCGAAATAATATTAGAGAATTTTTCAAATGCCAAACTTATTATTAAGTAATGTATTACATACTAACTATCGTTCGTTTGTAGTTAGTTATTAGCTGATTAATGATCAACTTGTAATAATTCTTTAATTAATATTTCACGCACTTTCATTTAGAGCGTCCCCTTTCTCTTTTTTTTTGTGGATTGAACTTTTCAATATAACCTAAAAACGTTTTTAGTTCATTGTTTTTTTACAATCTCCAGTGATTAATTTTGGGTATAAAAAAAAACTTAAGAAGTACTTAAACATCTTTTAAGTTCTTATATGTGTTTGCCAACTTTCTTCTTAATTTATATAAAATGTTTGCCCTCTTACAACAACATTGCTAGATGGCGTATCTTAGAAGCAATAGATGGCGCTGCTTTATTAGTAAATTAGTGAACAACACTGTCTGAAGTACAAGTTCCTTGAAAATAAATCAAGTTGACTTTCTCATTCATAAACTCTGAAGTTCTGTTTGATATATTATTTATCGTATCTGCACTAAAAATTCTTGCATAAATCATTTCTTTACGACTTCAAAAACATTTTACTGCAGTTTTAAGTTGAGCCATGTTTCTAAACTATTATCTAAACTTATCTTTTTTTTTTTAACAATGTGTTGTAAATTGTATTACAAAATATGCAATACAAGGTTTTACAAACAAATGTTTTCTTTTTATTTGTTTTTATTTTTCACTGAATTATTATCGCCTGTCTTGCGGTCTTTCCGTCTCTGTAGCTCTCTACTCTTACAATTTCAAGGTTATGTTACACATTTTATTTCGATGTTTAATATTTTTATGTGTTAAGTGTTTATTATTTTATTGCACATTTTATGTATATTTTTCTTGGCACCGCTTGAGCGCTTTATATTTAGTTTAGATTTTTTTTCTTTGTTTTGTTTTGTTCATATTATTCGATGTTGCACAGCATGTGGCAAGACAATAAAACAATAATACATCAACCGAAAGTGTTGCATTCAAGTGCGGCACGGCGCTGATTGACAACTTAAAAACAAAAGCTACAACAATATGGGTTATGGGTGGCATGCATGCAGCTTGAAAATTGGATTGACCTGTGCCTGTGTGTTTGTCTGCTTATGAGTGTTTTTGCCCACACAACACAACATCGTACATTGTACAACCGGCCGGGACAGGCTAGTCAGTGGTGGCCACTGTCAGCACCTCGGTCAGCGGTCAGCGTCAACGTCGTCAGCGGCAGCTGAATTAAGGTCAAGTATGCGCTCAAAGTAGTCGACGCTGTTGCTGTTCACAAGTCAAAAGGACAGACGTACGTATATGAGTGTCTTTTTTTTTTTTTAAATAAATATTTTTTTTTTTTTGGTACGAGGTTTGTTTGGAAAATATGCGAATTTTTTATTTATAGAAATTATTTAAAATTTGCGCTGCTAACTCTTTGTTCTCCTTTTGTTTGAATTGCATGCAGAGTTTGAGTAGCACATATGCAGGTTTGAGAAGTCTAGCAAACAGTTTGAATAGCGTTGGTGTTTAACAATTTTTAAGCTTAGAAATTTGATTTAAGTTTTAATATTTATAACATTTGACTATGCACGGCGATTTTTATGAAATAAACGTGTAATTTTGAATGCAATGCATACGCATATCCTAATAAAATATTGCATAAGGGTTCAGATCGGAACACTAGATGGAGTAGCCCCTATACAAACCAGTTAATGGATTCTGAGTTTTTGTACGAAACAATTTTTATTTATTTTACTAAAATCGATCAATTTTGTGTATCTCTCAGGCTCAAATCGGATCACAAGGATGTATAGAAGAATCAAAAGAAACTGCTGGGTTTTTGTATGAAAAATATGAATTTTGATAGCAAGACAAGACATATTTGATATGTCTCACAACAATCTTAATAATATATCAAACACGCACGTATGTAGATAAGAGTGGTATATAGTCTAGAACACTTCACTCCAGCATTCTCCTTTTTCCCATAGCCTCTATATGGCGATTTTCCTAGAAAATTCCTGTGCAATTTTACATTGGTCCCAAAAATATTGTATTTTGTCACTTCTTCAAAGTAGCGTAAGTTATTTTCATGTATCTTATAAGAATTTTGAGCTATTCTAATCTCAATATATATGTGAAAAAGTCTATATTGGACCAACTATAAAATGGACAACCAATAATTTTTTTTAAAAATTTTTTTATGGATTCAATAAATATGTACTCTAATAATTTAAAGCATCGGCCGATACTTGACAATGATAAAACTTCATAATCAAAGTAGTTGTTCTCTTGAGACAAATTCTACTCCTTTTCAGTCGAGTATTGTATTCAACATTTGTTGACTAAATTTAAGTGAATCAACCAATTCTTGTACATCTCAACAAAGTTCTCCTGCGTGGTAATATACAGCAGAAGACCACGCAGAAGATTTTAGCTTTTTGCAAACAGCAACTGCGCAAATTTTGGTTAATGACTTGGCTTAATAATCTGTACAAATTCTAAATGGACTCAAGATCACGATTTCAGCAACGAGGCGACAAAATTTTTGAATGAACGGTTACGACAACCAGCCAAATTTTCGAATTTAAGACGATGCTGATGTACACGAATTCACCAAATGATAATATATCCGCAGAAAGTCACTGTTTAGTCTAAATTGTTGGATGGCGGTATCATCTATCCTTATAACCGTCTTCGGAGAAAGCTACCGATCGATTATAATGTATTCCGTTTGGCACAATTTGGTTGATATAAATGTTTGCGATATATGCCATACAGCACATAGGACAATGGACATTCTACAGAATATGATGGCATGCTGTACTCACGCAGAGGTGGCATGAACTGGCCATTTGGCCTTGTGATTTGACTTTTCCTTGTGGGATTTAAGTAGCAGCCCTATGCCAATAGTCAACATAAATATAACAAATCTGAACATATAATAACCTATGACGTAGACAAATTCTTGTGTCTTTGTTTGTGCGTGCATCACACCTAAAGCGCTAAATTAATTTATATGAATTTTAGTATAGCATAAGATGGAACTTTAGTAAACAACATAGGCAACAACAACTTTTTTCAATCAGATGGTACGTTTCTCCACACCCCATATAAGCGATAAGCAAAATTTGTCATATCTATGCATTCATTTGAAGAGCTGGCATTAAAGTCTGTGTTGTATAATGGAACAATATCTAAAAAATAATGAAAGTTTAGCGGTTACAGTTCAAAACTTTTATACAAATTATGATCAGAATAGTACTTTGTCAATTGTGAGGAAATAACTGAAAAATTCAGAGAGATTGAAACAGTTGAACACACTGGTCGTCTTAAGGTCAATTATCTATGTATATCGAAGCAGCAAATCATTTCGTCGTCGTGTATGAGTATTGCACATTTCAAGAAGTTTTCTACAGCTCCATGCTTGCATGCTTACAAAATTAAATTAATACAAAAAACTGAAACCTTAGAACCATGCTCAGCGAAGAGTGTTCGTTGTATGTATTATTGAATATCAATAAATGGATATTTTTACCTTCGGAGAACATACATATATAATTTGGATATAAGGCTGAAAGCATCATTGAATCATATATTTCTAAAGGTGAGGCTAATGGTGATATGATAAGACATTTGTTTCTGCCGAAATCGCATGATATTGATGGAAAATTTCGACAGAAGAGTGCATACATGTCATACATAAGACAAATAAGCATATCTTATGTATTTTAAGATTCCATAACAATTTACAGATTAAAAAACTATATTTTCTATTTAATTTCAAACCTTGCTCGGAATTCTGGGACACCCTTCGTATATATATGTATATAAAAAAATTCTTCAATTCAGTGTACACAAGGCTGTGCAATTAAATGCATAATTTTCACCTATGAATATTTCATTAGCCATACATATAAGCATTTGCATTGTACACAACCAAGCCTACAAAACCATGTATGTGCGTTGGGTCACCATATATGCTGCTTTGTGTATGTACTCGCTGATAATTTGCAAAAAAAAAATAAAAAAATCAATCAATCATTTAATTTGCTTTTTTTTTTTTTTTGCATATTAAAAACGCAATTAAAATTTATTTCAACACATAAAAAAATTGGTGACGAATGAGCTACAATTAAATTAAATAATTGTTTTTTTGTGTTCGATAATTTTAAACATATATGTATAAAGAAAGTATGTACTGGTATATGAGTATGGATTGAATTAAAAACCAAAAAAATTGTTCGAGATACCTGTTCTGAGAATTACCAGTTTGCGCAAATTTCTTAATGGGTTTGCAAACAATTTGTTAAAATAAGCCACAGTCAAACGAGTTCACGTTGTGACACCCTGTTTCTGCGCAATTTTTTATAAAGTACAAACAATACTCTCACCTTCTCTACTTACAATAATATACCTGCCACCATGAAAGTTCGCAGGGTATTATTTATATATTATATGTAGCAACTCTCTTGTTGTTTGTTGAAACAATCTCAAATGACTAAACTGGTTTAGATTTCATCAATAAACAATACAAATTTTTTTTCTTCTTGATTTATTAATTTGTTTTTTTCTTATTTTATTTCTAAGCTTATTAAAATTTTAACTGAGTCACTTAACTTCGAGTTTGCGTTTGGTCAAATAATTATTGCAAAAAGTGATTTCTGTTGTTTTGTTTTTTTGTTGAAATTTATTTCAAGAGATCATTATTTATTTCTAATTCGATAAAAATGAAGTAATACATTTATACGAAACGAATCAAAATAGAAATGACATCGAGTCGCTGAATAATTCACGACCTAAAAGTGGTAAATAGTTTAAAAAATGTGTATCTGCCAGCAGCAGCAGCAGCAGATTTCGCATTCACTTTTTGTTTGGCTTCATGAAAGTGTCTAAGAACAAGAGAAAATGTTAAATTTGCGCTGGAACTGAACTTAAATATACTCGGTGGTGTAATTTACTTCGGTTTTTAAATTTTAGAAAGGTTTTGTTTAGATTTAAAAAAAAAAAAAAAAAAATGGACTAAAATATATGCATATGAGTTGCTGCGTATGGTTTAGAAGTTTGAACAGCCCGAGTGAGAAGACGAAGTTTGAACCTCAGAAATTTATATTTATACATTTTAACAGATCTCCTTCACTGCTTTCTTTGCAAACATGGTTTATAAAATAATTTAAAATATTTATCATTGCCACCGCCGCGTTGCAGTGTGATGCAAGTTGCAACAAAACTAAAAGAAAGAAAGAATGCAGTCTGCAACTACTATTAAAATGCATCAAGTGAAAATACTTGAACTGATATTGACCATAAAAAGGTAAAGCAACATTCATTCAATATATACATACATAGCCAGCTACTAGCTAGCAACCAGTGTGCCAGCCATGCAACAGGCAAGCAAAAATGAATGCTGCATGCAACATAAGCTACAAAAAACAAGGGCAAGCTAAATTCAAATCTACATACAACTACAAACAGCGAAAGTTTTAATAGAAAGGGCTGTTCAGACAAAAAGCAAAAAATAGAGCATATCTCATATCTCCTTCACATCAAAAGCCTCAAAGCAGCTAACTACAATGGACTGACCTCGGTAGAGTTGCTAATGCGCTTACGGACAGGACATGATGTAATTAGTGCTGCTGCTTTTCAATGACATTACACGCATGCAGCACTTTTCCTTTGAATGGAAATACGTTGCGATTGTGTCTGTGTCGATATAATCAAACTGGAGCATCTTGTTAGTTCAGACACGTGTATGGCTTGGTTTGCTATTTTTTCGAAGATCTTTCGCTTGTTAGAAACTTGGCTGCAGCAGTTTGGCTTTAATACAAATTTATCGAGTAATGCGGCATGTTCTTGGAGGTTCTACAGGTTTAAGTTCCTTTTACCGACGGCTTAGCATCATATTAGCTTTATGATGGAAGTTTGAGTTGTTCACTCGGAAATTTGTTGTTGGAAAGTGGTTGTATCTAATGGAAGTGTTCTTGAACTTGTGCTGTGTATAATATACGAATCAGGCTTCAATATGCAAGGGTGGATTGAGAACTATTTGACTCTTTGAATTTCTCGCGAAGTAACTTTATATGGAACATTGCTTCCGTCTATCACCAACTATAAATGGTAAATTATTGAACATAAATATTATTGAACATAAATGGAATACCAGTAAAGGCTGGATCAATACTACTTCTTTACCATTGAAATTTATGGTGTTGAGTCCTCGCAGCATCTATTCGCATGATAGGAAGTGGTTAACTGAGTTCAGTTGTGATCGCACAAGCACAAGTAATGCCATAAATTGTTCATAAAATCCATGACTGATGTTGTAGGCATCTCAACTAAGCTGGTACAATATTATATACTAGCTGTACCCCACTCGCTTCGCTTAAAACTCTTATCAAAATGCATGTTGTGCCTATTTATCTATATATGTTCCTCATAGACAGTCAAACCAACCACACTTTCTCAATGGATCTTTCTTCTTCCGATCCCATTAACATGTATATTATATACCATTCATGTACCTCAAATAAAGCGGGTTGAACATCGATTTCTCTGATTTTGACCAAACTTATGATGTGATTATCCTCTGGTCCCATTAATATGTTTACCAAATATCATTCCTCATACCTCAAATAGATGCAAAGATGTAAAGATTTTTATATACCGTTTATATGGAGGATAAGGAATCACAGCCTCCGATTTTGTTCTTCCGATCCTAACAATGTATAACCACATATCATCCCTTTACTTCAAATAAATGTAGTACTTATATGGGAGTTGGGGTATAATCCCCTCAAATTTTGAATAAATATAGCCTAAATTACTTCTTATAACATCAGTTATTAGACAGTGAAAGTCCAGTCAAAATCGGTTCAGCCGTTTTGGAGATAAGCCGGAACAAACATCCAGACAGAGAGCAAAAAATTTAATTTTCTTTTTTTTTGCTTTTATTTTGACAATAAAAACAAGCATTCCAATTTTATCTATATGTATAGATCAATGTTTGGACCTGAAAAAGCTAACTGCGCATTGTTTGCCACGCTTACTCCAACTCGACCCATTACTTCAAGTCCGTGTTTCACGTAGTTCAACCGCAATCCTTACAGTTATCTTAGACGAAACATTGAATCATCACAGCACACCAGAGACCAAGAAACAATCAAAACAGTAGGTTTCTCTGGATGAACATGCACCAAAAAGGGCCAAGATGACCATTGTTTATATGGGATATATGCGATGTCATTCATACTGATTAAAAACGACCACCACCGAATAATTTTTAGAGCTTTGCTGTCCATGTATGCAGACACCATTACAAAAATACATAAATTGGCCTACGAAAATTAATCCTACCTAGCATATGCTCTAGACTTAGACCCCTGTGACTAATTACCTATAGAAATGGCTAAGCGTTAAAAGATTTAGGTTCAATAAAAAGATCATCACTGAAACAAACATCTATTTGGAGGACCTAAATAAAATCTATTATTTGAAAGTTATAAGAAAAAATTGGAGAAACACTGAACTAAATGTAGTCATATAAAACGCAGACCATATTGAGAAACGCAACACATTTTTGTTGAAAAAAATATCTCTTATTCAAAAGTTTGTAGTGCATTCAAGCAACATGCATGTACTTTTGATCAAACTTAAATTTATAATACACAGACCTATTTTTATGGAAGTCATTCCTTGTGTATTCCACATACAAACTAAACACACATTTTTTCCTCTTATGCATGAAAAGCCTCTCAGTTGCAGCAACTCAGAACTTAAAATATCACAGCTGACTTTTTCATAGAAGTACGTATGTATGAATGGCAGCCCTCCAACAAACCAACCAAACACTTTTAATAGTAAAAATATTTCATAACAGCCAATATTAATTGGAAACATAATATTGCAGCTTTTCATGAATGAAGAACGCTTCCATTCCAACTTTAACACAAATATATCTAATAAATCTTTTATAATTTGTGAAACATAGAATCTTCAGTTCCACTGAATTGCTGCCAATTATTCAGTTTATATACACCACAAACGTGTCATATTCTCATCTTGTACGTAGATGAGGATAAAGCTAAACTCAAGCATTCCGTTGAATTTTAATTAAAAAGAGAAATAATCACCCGCCAGCAAATTAAATTTCAACGAAATAAAATATAAAAATGTAATTTAATATTTGCAACTACTGCAGTGCATTATGCAGCTATTCCTGCTGCCTTTGTAATCCTTAACAAGCACAGCGCACGGTTGCAACTGCGCAGCTTATCAGTCAACTGACAATCTGCATAGAAAACATCACTCACCAACAACAAGCAATCGTTTAAAATGAAATGTATCTGAAAGGTAATTTTTTTTTTTTTTTTTCTTACTGCCAAACAATATATAAAAGATATAAAAAAAAAGAAGAAAAAATCGAATGTTGCATTTGAGATGCCATCAGCAAGCAAAGCAGACAAAGTCGAAGAAAAGTGAAGTTCATATTTGGAACGCACTTAACTGAGTGAGTGAGTGAGTGAGTGACTTGAGCTATATTAACTTCCCGTTATTATGTAAACTATTTATCAATGTATCTCTACTATATAGGCAAATATATTATATATATATTGTATTATATAGACCTAAGCTTTTTTTTTTAAACTTCTTCACTCTTTGGACTTTTTAATTTCGTCAATCTTTCAATTTTCAGCACATCTGTAAAGTTCAATATTAAGCGTAAATTTTTTTTAACTATA
Organism: Leucophenga maculata; assembly: GCA_035044805.1. Classification (NCBI taxonomy): domain Eukaryota; kingdom Metazoa; phylum Arthropoda; class Insecta; order Diptera; family Drosophilidae; genus Leucophenga; species Leucophenga maculata. Next base: position 368,135 of record JAWNNP010000643.1, on the reverse strand, counting down.
AGTTGACATAGGGTGCATATTTTTGTAACTTCCTCAACAACATTTATTGCTCACAAAGTCCTAAGAAATATTGCTTTCTTATAGCTTATACAGGGTTAGGCATAAAAATTATGTAGCAGACTATTTAAAATGTTTCTATGGTTGACAAACATGTTAGCTGCACAGAGCATCACGAAACGAAGTATGAAACCTAAAGGCAATCTTTTCTATCAAAAAGAAGTTTATAGAGTATCAGATTTGGGTGGAACATGCACAAGCCATATAGATGAAAATGTGATGTATACACAATTCTGACCTTCGAAAGACTGTTTTCTTGGTAAATTCAGGAAAAAAAAAGGAGGTGTTTTACCACGCTCTTCTGCACGTTAGTAAGTTTCTGGGAATGCACCGAAATGGCTGTCCCAGCTATTCTACAGTCTTCATCTAAAAAACTTCATTAAACTGTGGAAAAATTATTAAGATTCTCATGGAGCATCAATTAACACTTTGTGGCGACGATGTTGTTCATAAATTGGAAAACATTAAATATATAAATCATAACTATTACAACGCACCCGTTATAGGTAATGTATCTGATATTGTTTTTACTATTTTTTGCGTTTTTTTTTTTTTCATTTTTCTGTACTTGTTTGTACTGCGTGTCTTGCGCGTCTACGTTTTCAATGAGCAGGAAATCGTACTGGAAAATGTTTTGCTGGGAATAGGGTTTTAAGATGATGAAGGCAGCACATCTATTCAAAGATAAAGTGGAGGAGTACATCAAACTTGTCTTGCTTGTGTTGTTGTTGCTATGGTGAGGATTAAAAACTTTTATCATAGTTGCGCGCTCGTGTTTTGGCTTTGAAGAGGAGAAAAAAAGTGAAAAGAAAAGAAAAGAAGACGAAGAAAAAAATCCCACCGCATACTAAATACACACTTTTAAGTTATAAATATTTCCGGATTTCTCTTGCAGCTTTCCTCAAAGATAAGTCATATTAAATTTCCGACAAGGTGCTTTGTTTTTCAAACTTTTTTCCGAAATGGTGTTAATGGAGAGTGAAACTAGATAAATATTTTATATAAAATATTTATTAGCTAGAAAGAAAAAAAAAAAAATAAAAGAAAAAATCCAAAGTATGTATAAAGTTTTTTTTTTTTTTTTTTATATTAAAAAAGCAGCTGCTGCTGTGCACTTTCGCATCATTAATGGGTTAATTTGTTCAATTGCAATTATAATTTTTGTAAATTTTTTGTCGCTCGAGTAGAGTTGTTGAAATATCTCTTGCTGCATGATCAAAGTCAATGTTGCCGCTACAACTTGCAACTTGATTATTTTTTTAGTTTAGCAAGTGCAAAAATGTGCAAAAATGGCAACAGCAGCGAAACAAGTTCAAGACTTGTGGAATTTTTGAGGCGCTACAACATATAAGTGAGTATAAATAATAATAATAAAAAAAACTGCATTACTTGGTTACCTAATTTCAAGTGCAGCAAGCAAAAAAAAAATCGCACGACACAATTTCGCTCTGCAGTTTACCAATAACATATAATTATATATACTTGCCACAAAGAAGTTATGTGCAAGCCGATTCGTTTAAAATCTTTCTCTTTATAGGCAGACAGGTACATATTTTGTTGCTTTATGTGTTATTTATTAATTTAGCTTATGTTGGGACACTTTTTTTCATACTTTTTAGTTAAAATTTTAAAAAAAAAGAAACACACATCTCTAAGAATAATCTCCTGCAAAACTTTTTTCTATTTGTAGTAGTATATCATCGACAGCACATCAGTACTGCACTACAAATTTTTACATTATATAAAAGGAAGATACATATACTATAAATTGCAGCTTGTACCGTTATCTACAGATGCTTTCCTTCAGTTTTTTATTTTGTCGAATGCATAAAATACTCACATACATATATAATTTATGAAAATTATATATTTATATGAAATAATATGCTACAACATAGCATATCTCCATTAAAGCAAAGGCTGTGATGCGTTATTGACGTTGAACAGCGACGTCAGAAGAGTTGATAAATATTTTTTCACAAAAATTATTAATTAAAATGTATATAAATACGGCAGCAGTAGCCGTAAATGTTTTCGGCCAAATGAAACCAATCAATAATCAAATTTCACAGAAAAAAAAAAATCAAAAATTATCAAAGTATTTTAAATACTACGAAATAGTTAGTTTAAGGCTTTTATTGTAATGACATATTATATGGTTTATACAAGACCTATATCAGTCACACATTTGATATCTCAATTCTACATAGAATAACTGAGTAGGTAGTTAGAAGGTTTATAAAGCAGACTGTAACTTATGGTGTGTCACATATACTCTAAATCAAGTCCTTCATACATACTCGCTTTCTAATGCCAATCAAGCACATATGCAAATAAAAAAAAAAAAATATTGTAGTATAGCGAGGCTATTTGTAGGTGAAGAAAAAAAAAAAAAAAAAGAGGTGACTCCGCAATATGTGACGGGAACATCTTGTTTAATATTTGTATAAGAAGTGGGCGTTCATTATACACTTTTAAACTGATAAAAAGTTGAGTTCAAATATCCCATAAGTGAGCGCTACATAGTATGGGAGTTATACCAAAATGTTAGGAGACACACCAACTAGTATGTGTTTGTTAAGTGACTGTCGATTAGAAGCCACCATATCCACTTTAAAGTTGATACTGACTTCAAATAAAAAAGTTTCTCATAAAAAAGTCATATATGGGCGCACTGGGTTTGTATAGGGGCTATACCAAAATGTCAGGAGACATGCCTTCTACTATGTGTATGTCAATTGGGTGTTCATAAAAATATCGTGCATACAGTTGCTTTTGACTGAAATAAAGACGTTTTTCATACAAAACGTCAACTGGGCAATGGGTTTTTATGAAGGCTATCCCAAAATGTAAGGAGACACACCATCTAGTATGTGTTTATGAAGTGGCTGTCCATTAGAAGCCACAATATCCACTTTAAAGTTGATACTGACTTGAAATAAAGAAGTTTCTCAAAAAAAAAAAAGACATATTTCTAGGCTTGTATGGAGGCCAGCCTAAAATGTAAGGAGATATGCCTTTTAGTGTGTATATGTTAAGTGGTTGTTCAAAAGAAGTCACCGTATGTACTACAAAAGCTGATATGAACTGAAATAAATATGTTTCTTATAAAAAAAGTCAAATGTGGGCATTGGCTTTGTATGGAAGCTACCCAAAAAAAATTAAGAGGACATTCAATTCAATATATGTATGTATGTGAAGTGGGCATTCATTAGAAGTCACCATATTGAACTTGAAGCTTATGTAAAGAATATTTCATAAAAAATGCCATAAGTGGGCGATAGGCTAACCGAAAAATTAAAGGTGACACCCTCTTTTTTATATATGTATGTGAAATGAGTGTTCATAAGATGCCTTCATATCGACATTGATATAAAGAAGATTCCTAAAAAATGCCATATGTGGGCGATGGATTTGTATGGGAGTTACCCAAATAATTTATGAGGATACGCCGTTCAATATATGTATGTGAAGTAGGCGTTCATTAGAAGCAACCATATTAAATTTTAAGCTCATATAAAGAAGATTTAAAAAAAAAAAAATTACATAAGTAGATGGTGAGTCTGTATGGGAGCTACCTAAAAAAAATGTAAGGATAGGAGCCACCATATTAAATTTTTAAACTGATATGAAGAAGATTTCATAAAAAGTTACATAAGTGAGCGGTATGTTTGTATGGAGATTGTCCAAAATTTTGATGTATGTAAAGTTGACATTCATAAAAAAACTACATATTGACTTAAATTTAAAAATGTCTGAAAAATTTACTCGTTACATGGACCAAATTGAATCTGGTTAGAAGTTCTTTATGTTTTTAAACTATAAACACAGTAAGAAATAGTACAATCAACTTGTCTAAATAAAGTTTGAACGAGTCATCGTAGATATCTATATGTATTGTCGGATCAGCTCAACGATACGAATCGATCCAGTCGTCATACTAATATATTGCTCACTTATAGCATTTTATATATAAAAAACTTTCTAATTTTTTGGTGAAGATTCTTTAAAAATCTTTTTTTTTTTTTTAGCTGGATTATATATCTATTCTATAATTTATAAATTGAAGTCTAAATGGTATTACAGCTTTAGTCTAGGTATAGATCTTTCTCTGTTGTGCTTGCTGTTATTAAGAGGTTTGTAATTTTAGTACTGACGAGAAGTATTTTGCACCTCCCAATTTTCAACGTACGAATAAGTGACTTATAACACATTTTTTTATGTATGAAAAGAAAAGGGAGGACAGAAGTAACATGGGTCGTTCAAATTAAATTGCTTATAAAATCGTCATTTATCATCCGATTTTGATGAAGTTTTTGGATTTTGGCTTAAAGGGACGTTATGTCTATATTGACATACATAGTTTTTTTTTTTTTGTGGCGAAGAAATTTTTACTCTTGAGGGGGATATTATGAGGAAGCAGGGGAGGGGCAAAATTTTAAAATAAACTCGTAAAATTACGGCGTAGTTCTAGTTGAATGCAAAAAGAACAATGTCTCTATCTATTACCGTTTCCGAGATCCTTTTGTTTATATGGACGGTCAGACGGACAGGACTATATGGACTTCTCTATCACTCCTAACCATAATGGGGTCAAACTTTGGGGGGTCTCCGACCATTATTTCAACCTGTTACATACATTTGCACAAAACCAATTGAGAAAGAAGATTTCTTTCTCTGCATACAGTGATAGAACAATGGGCAGTCCATTATATTAGATGCTGATTTCTAGTTAAAATTTGATTTTTTCTTAAATACTATACCACTGATATGTTGCTTTCTAGTACAACTGACTAAACTTATCACTGACAGGATTTGTGTTTTATCAGCACAAAAAAAAAAATCAATTGCTGCAATTTCAAGCTTTGTTGTTGTTAAACTGTTTGCGTTTATCATTTTTTTTACGCTTACTGTTTGGAACGCTGCTTGCGGCAAACTTGCAAGCAACAGATAGCAAGTGAAAACGCGCTGAAAATCATGTGAAACGCACTCGCAGCATATAAAAACGCAGATAAACTATATAATTTATATTTGCCACAGATAAAAAAAAAATAAAAAAAAAATTGTTACAACAATATTTCGTAATATTTACAAGCCAACGCACGCAGCTATCAATGCTAAAAAAAAAAATATATTAAAAAAAATATGAACAACTGATATCAAATAAAACGCTTTTCGATAAAAAATAAAAAAAAAGCTCGCGGCAACTGAGCATACTAACTACTAATCAGCAAAGGAAATATAACAAGCTGCCTACGTTTTGACGCTAATTGGCCTCATTAAATGTCAGTTAGTTGCCAGCCAATATATACTGTTGGATATATCTATATATCGTGAATATATAAATATATATATATATATGTATACATACATATAGACGGAAGCGAGACGACGTGCCATGCCGGTTCGTTTTTCCTCCACTTTGCCTTTGTTTTGAAATTAATATTAAAATTAATAAGTCTAGTCAAATCCTAATGGCATCCTTGCCACGGCGCCTACGCAAAAGCATTTGTTATACGCCTGAATGCTTAGACAAAGTACAATTTGATACTTGGATGGAGTATGATACGCAGGCAAACGCATCCTTGTAGTCCTTTGGTTTTATGTATGCTAAGTAGTAGATTTGTTGTTGCTGTTGTTGAAGCTGTTTTTAGAATGAGCTCCCGTAGGAAAAGGCGCACGAAATGTGAAACTGTTGTATTTTTTTTTTTTTTTCATTACTTGCTGAGTAGTAAACAAAAAAAAAAAAAAAAAATGAATAAATAAAATCTGCCCAATTGTAGTAGCTGCTTGGAAAATCCTTTAAGTTCTATTTTCAGTTAACTGGCTAAAATTTAAATTGGGCGATCAATTTCTGTAGTTTTTAAACAAATTATTTAATATATATAAAAAGTATCTTTTACAATAACTAAATAAGTAAAAAAAAGCACACACATGTGTTCACACTTTGGCTTGTGGCACTTATTTTACATATTCTTGCTTTAGACTATGCTCAGCAGAAGCTATATTTGATACTAATTGTCTATAAAAACTTCAAGATACTTATATAAACTCTATTTCCTGTCGTGCATAACTAACCATTAGCTCAGAAATGTACACTAAGGACATCACAACTTGCTGCCAAATTCAGCTTCAAGGAAAGCAGACAAAGGAAATTGTATCAGTCTACTTTATGCTTCCAACAACATAGGTTTACATCACTCCGCAGTTTGACAAAAGATTGCGCTGAGTAAGTTATGGTAGCAAATTTCAGATGTAAAACTTCATTACCAACAGTTTGGAGAACTGTTACAAAATAAATTTGCAACGAATCAGCTTAGCTTTATTTGCAAAAACTTTTGATTGACTACTTCAACTTGAAGCAAGCTGAAACAGTGAGATGCATCTTTATTGTTTGTAAAAGTGTGACAGAAAAGCTATTATGAGCCCAAGGCCTACAGCGTACAAAGTCGCGGAATATGATGCAATTTCGCATTAAATCGTATCAAACGCAATTCAATATTATTTAATATCCTTAAAAAGTATACAAAAGCAAGTATCTAGCGTGCCACATGAACTGCCGGCGAGATACATTGGACGCCATGTGAAATGCAGGCAGTCAGACATATATGAGAGGGTTTTCTGCACCGTCCTAAAAAAAAATGAATGGAGAAATAGATGATAACTCCAGAAGAAGAAGAAAATGTAGGGAGCAATAGAATACGCCTTAATATTATTAAGTGAAAATATATTCATAGAAAAAACTTTTTGTATAGATTTTGGACCGATCAGCTTGAAGTCGTATATTATGAGTTGCTAGAATGAATCTTAACGATTACTGGGTATATATACCGCAAGAAAAAATATGCTCAATACTACGCCAGATCCAACCAAGTTCTTCTCTAGCAATAGTATGCTTCTCCGTTCAATTTAGAAACACTCAATTGCAAAGTTTTACTTCATTCGCCGTATTTACCAGAAAAGACTTCTTCTGTTGTTCCATTTGTTTACTATCGATAACACATGAACTGTCAGAGCAGCACTTCACTTCATATAAATATATACAAAAAAAATAGGCTCCTTACGTTGGATAGCCTCAAAAGATGAAGCATTTTTATGAGGCGGTTGATGTGTGCTAATCAGAAAGGTGAGAAAAATTTTAGGAAGCAATGGATCATACTACGTTTAAAATATAATTTCTCTTTCTATTACAATTAATGCCCAAATTAAGAGTAAACAAGAAGGAACGCTGCAGTTGAGTGGGTTCGACTACGAGTTACGAGTGGAGATTTGTATTAGGGCTACCCCTTCTAGTGGTCCCATCTCGACATATAGGGAATATTATTATTAGGAATCATGCAATATGCTCACAATTTGGGCGTTTCTATCTAAATAAACAACAACAATAAAACATTTTTCAGAAAAACTCACCAAAACTCAAAATGTTGGACAGATTTGTATGGAGACTACCCTAATGAGTGGTCTGCTCTGAACCTAAATGGATAATTTTCTTGGCAACCACAAAACTTCGCGTTTCTAGCTTAATATACAACAAAAAAACAAAAAAATCCTATACTAAAATTCAGAAAGTTAGGACAGATTTGTATGAAGCTTACCATTTAGTGGTACGATATGAGCCTAAGAGGAATATTTGATAAGAATTAAGGTAAGCTAACCCAAACTTGGTGTTTCTAGCAAAACTAACTACATCAATAAAATTTTTTCATAAATAAACTTAAAGTGAGGAGTAAGTTTGCATGGTAAGTGGCAAAGCACCCTTGAAGAGAGAAGGTTAGCGAGTTTATTGAATACATGTTAACTAAAAAATGTATAAGAAAGTCTTAATATGCAAATTTGAAGGATTTATCTCTTATAATTTATAAGATCTCGATTTTCATACGAACATATCTATACCCTATCTATTTATAGGGTCTGTCTCGTCTTCTTCCGCCTGTTATATACATTTGCTCAAACATAGTAAGCCCATTTTATTATATGGGAACAGTGTATTGAAATAAAATAATCTCAAGGAATTATAATAATAATTTTTTCTTTTTTTTTTCTAATTTGATTTTTTATTTTAATTTTAAGTATAGAAACTAATGAAAAAGTATCGATACTTATTCAAATTTAAACTTAAATATCGATAAAGAATAATGTAGTATTTAGGCGCTTAAGAACTGTCGGAAGACTTCAGTTTTTAAACAAAGAAATTCTAAATTTTATATTCTAAGCATGAGGTTCTATGCTTTTTATATGAACTGAGGGATATCTTCCCTCAGTACATTTAATAAAAAATTGGACTTAGAAATGGTAAAAATTTTTTTAAGCGATCCTATTTCATATATATTTTCACAAGAAAATTTTTATTAAAAAAATGACAGTAATACGAATACAAAAAAAAAAAAATTTGTATCTTTTTTCTCCAATTGGCGACAGTACGCACCCCGAATTTTGAAGGTAACAGCAACAACAACAAAAACAAACTTAATACAAAATCAAGAGGAGACGACGAAGAGAAATAGGAGCATACACTACTAACTAAATAGACCATGACGACGTCGTGAAAAGCGTTCATAGATTGTACTTATGACTCGATGATCCCACACCCATAAAACAACACACATAGGCAAAAGTTTCAAACAACAAAGACTCGACGACTCTCAAGTGTAGTACGAATGTATGCCGTGTATGCGTGAAAATGTTTGTCTGTCTCTGCCGGTCTGTTGACGAGTACATGGCCATATACAAACATATGTACATGAAATGCTTGCCCAAAAAAAAAAAAAAAAAAAAATTAAATAAATAAATAAATGGCAACAACAACAACAACAACACCGTCAAGAATGTATGTCAAAATGTATCACATTACAAATGAAAATGTCTAAAAAAAATACTTAAAAAAAAAAATGGAAAATAATTTTACACAAATTATAAACGAAGCGTTTATATACTACATAAAATTGTTGTCTAAGTTGGGACAGTATTAATTTAAGATTTTATGAGCTGTTTTATGTGACATATTAGAAAATAGTTAAATGGATTCGGAAACATAGAAATGCTAAAGTGGTTCCATTAAAAAATCTTATTATTTCTCTATTGATATATTATTAATTTAATACTTTGTGACAAACCTTACAACAAACTGCTAATACCCTATAATTTTTTCTTTAAATATTGCATTTAAATAAAGCCAAAGGAAAAGACAAAAACAAAAATAAAACCTAAGCAGTATTTGCTGAAAAACGACGTCACAAAAGCGTGTCCCGCCGTCTGCCAAAGCGGTAAGCGATAAGCCCCTACCACAGTTGTAGGGGAAGAGCGGAAAATTGTGCGTGTTTGCAACAAGTCTGCATGTAAAAGCACAAATTAGCTATATACATATGCTTTTTTTTTGTTTGTATATACCGAATAGTACATAGACGACGCAACCTAATTAAGATAATTTGATAGGTGCAGAGCGGCAGCAGCGGTACAGAAAACTAACCCACTGTTCCCCACTCTAGCATACTATATACTCTGTCATGCCTCTTGGCGCTGACGAAGGCCAGTTAAAATAGAAGAAAAAAAATTTAAAAAAAAAAAAAAATAGGGATTTTTATAATAACGAAGCTTTAATACGCTTTTATACAAGATGTGTCATAAATTTTATATATTTTGCTTTATTTTAGAATAATTTATGAAAAAGTTTTAGAAACACAAAATATTTTTATAAAAAAAATGTAAAAAAATATATTTTGTATGAAACTAGGCTCTTCTATATGCGTTTAATAAAAAAGAAGAAATTAAATTATCATTACTTATGGAAGCAGATAGCCAGACAGACGGACATGCCTATATCGATTCATTCTGCCGCATTGTATGCTCATATTCTCCAATATTTTCTTTTTGATGTTTGCCTAATAAACTCTAAAAATAAACATTTCATACTACTATGCTCTGTGTGCAGGGTATATCAAATTAAATATGCATAAAAAACAATTCTTACGTTTTTTTTATTATTTTACTTTCATGGCGCTTTAATTTTCCAATTGAAGGTTAAATAATATCTTCAATTTTTATTTTTCAGTTCAATAACTTACGCAAATTGTTATTTGTAGATATTTCTTCGTTTAGTGTTTGCCGGTACATTGACTTACCTATTAAAAGAAAAGAAGAAGAAAAGAAATATATTAAAAATAGTTACAAATTATTAAGTTTTGCTCAAAAAAAAAAAAAAAAAAAAAATATCTACTAACAAATTTGTATACTTATTAAATATGAACCCATAAAAGTTTATTATTTTCTTTTTTATATTCTGCTAAAAAGTAATTTTCTATTATGGAAGATCACGCGAATATTGTATCTCTTTGTCTGTTGCATGTTTATTAAAGATTTAAACAATTTATTATGGCCAATGGTAGAGCAAAGAATGCAGATACAGTGCAAGATTTAGGCATTTTTTCTATGTAAAAATATTTAAGTGTGAAAATGTTTTAACGATTCAAAGCAGTGTGTTTAATATTGTTTATAATGGTTTGTAGAATATGTAATTTCTAAAATTTTAAAGAAAAAAAATGTGTGTTGTCTTGTATAAGTTTGAAAATTGCTGCTAATTGGTTTAAAAATATTCTATAAAAATCTTAAAGGTCGCAAGTTAATTAATTACCAAAATATGGCTAACTTGGCTTTCCTCATTTTCCCAAAATTAATATATATAAATAGTCCAGATGTTCTACCGATTAATATGAATATATGATATATGCACATAGACTCTGCTATAAACGACATACTATGTTCATATATAAGAACATTTTAATATTAAAAATATTAAAAAAAGCAACTAACAACAAATTCAGAGAAAGAAATATAGTTTAAACTGGCAGAGTCAGCCGCTGTTCCTGTCTCAAAAACTATCATTTCTATTGAAACTGATTTGGTGTGAGAAATGTGTAAAGAGGAGAGAGGGAGGGAGAGAGAGAGAGAGAGAGAGAGTAAGAGGGAAAGATAGAAATAGATATATAGATAGATAGATAGAAAGATAGATATATAGATGGATAGATAGATATATGATAGATAAATAGATAGATGGATAGATATATGATAGATAGATAGATATATATATGATAGATAGAAAGATAGATGGATAGATAGATTTATGATAGATAGATAGATAGATTTATGATAGATAGATAGATAGATGATAAATAGATAGATGGATAGATATATGATAGATAGATAGATATATATATGATAGATAGAAAGATAGATGGATAGATAGATTTATGATAGATAGATAGATAGATTTATGATAGATAGATAGATAGATGATAAATAGATAGATGGATAGATATATGATAGATAGATAGATATATATATGATAGATAGAAAGATAGATGGATAGATAGATTTATGATAGATAGATAGATAGATTTATGATAGATAGATAGATGATAAATAGATAGATGGATAGAAAGATAGATAGATAGATATATACATAGATAGAAAGATAGATATATAGATGAATAGATAGATATATGATAGATAAATAGATAGATACATGATAGATAGATAGATATATATATGATAGATAGAAAGATAGATGGATAGATAGATTTATGATAGATAGATAGATAGATGGACAGACAGTTAAATAAGAAAGAAAATGTTAACCCAACTAACTTCAATTTGTTATTGTCATTTGCTACTTTGACTGAATAATTTTTTTTTATACACTCTACTCGTAGGATTAAAAGGGTATACTGAGTTTATATAAGTCTATGAAACAGGTAACCACAGGCGAGACAGATTCAATCAGACTCTATATATATTATATACTTAAAGAGCATCAATAGATTATTTTATATAGAAATGTTAGTCTCTCTATTCGTATGAAAGTCGAGAACTTGCAGACTACAAGAGTTAAAGTCTTCAAGATTTAGGTTATTCTAATCCTTCTTGAGATCAATTGAGTTGAAGTATTTCCACTAACTAAGTAAGCCTACACCTCATTCTAAGAAGAAAAAAAATTTGTATGTTGTTAATTTTGTTAAAAACAACAAATTTGCTCAATTTTATGTTAATTCTTATAAAATATTCTTAATTTGGGCCAGATCGAGCCACTAAAATTGGTAGTCCCCACAAAACAAAACTTTAGTGGTACATATCAGCTAATTCAGCTATACACGCCGAATCCTTATAAAATTATCCATTAGCTTCAAAGTCGGACCACTATATGAGGTGGTCCCCCTACAAAAAGGCAAATCGATATGGACATGTCCATCTGATCTGAGCATAAACAACAAGAACTAGAAGACTATAAAAGATTAAAGCCTTCAGGTTTAGTTAATGTCTTCTATTCGCTCTTCAGATAATTACTATTTAGAGGGTAGTATCCAAAAAAAGCTGTACTCCATTCTGAGTTATTGAATACAAAAAAATTTGTTTCTTTTTATTTTAACTATAACTCAAATTCGAATGGCATAATACATATAGGTACATCACGAACCACTAGAAGGGTTAGTCCCCATACAAATGTTCTTCTTTGGTAGGAAAAACTTTTTAGGTCCTGTACCGAAAAGCCTATTGGTTTTATGCAAATGTATGTAACATGTAGAAATAATGGTCGGAGATCCCCAAAGTTACCCGTAATATGGGAAAGTCGATATAGCCATGTCCGTCCGTAAGAACGAAAGGATCTCGGAAACAGTAATAGATAGAATAGATAGATCGCTGGAATTTCACGAGTTTATTTAAAATTTTTTTAACCTCTGTTAATATTGCTAGAAATAAATTTAATCTTATGTCAATCCCTATAAAATATTCTTGTTTGATCCAGAGATCCAACCACTAAAAGTAATAGTCCCCATAAAAATCTCTAGCTTTCTAGGTTTTTGTATGAACAAAATTTTGTGCTTACTGTTAATTTAGCTAGAAACAAAGAATTTTGGTATATTTTGCGTGAATATTAACAAAAATATGCCATTAGGATCACTAAAAGAGGTGTTCCCCATACAAAAAGTTATGAATAACAAGCACTAGGAGACTATAACAAATTATAACCTTCAAGTTTGAATATTTAAGGTCTCCTATTCGTTCTTCAGATAATTAGTATTAGTAGTGAACGTGCCAAGCCCTTCTGTTTAATGGGTGGAAACCATAAAAAACTGCACTTCTTTCTGAGTTTTGGTATAAAAAAAAATTTGTTTCTTTTTATTTAAACTGAAATGGCTAAATTTTTCAATCTAGCCTAAATTTTAAAGAAATATTGCATATAAGTACATAACGAACCACTATAACCGGAAGTCCACATACAAATCTTCGCTCTTTTCTGAATTTTTGTATGAAAATAATTTTGTTGTGGTTGAATTTAACTTGAAAAAAAAAAGAAAAAAAAAATTTGGTGTATCTTATGCTAATACCAAAAAATATCTTACACTGCTCAAAATAGGAATATATGTTCCATACAATTTTAAGGTTCCATGCCTGTTACAGGCTATCTTTGAAGTCAACTAAAGTATTCTTTCTTCTTTGGCTTAAAAATTTGTCTATATTTCAAAAAGTTTTCATTAAAAGTACTCCTAGCAACAATTCTTTATGTCGAGATAGAGAAAAAAAAGTATCGATACTTTTAAAAATTTTGTTTTGAGTACAAATATTAATAACAAATAACATCGTATTCCTGTATCATCAGTTGTAAGAATATGTGAATGCAATCTCATTTAATTGACCTTCGATTAACACAGCCTACACGATGTCCGGGGTACCGACCGAACTGGCTCGGATAATAGGAAAAAAACTCGGATAAGACGAATGTAGCCAATTAAATGTTTATATTTTCCTGATTTAACTTCGTTTCACCATGCAAAAATACGTAGAAAATAATTCAAGTTTTAGAATTCTTTATTGCTACCAGGTTATTCAAGTTTTCGCTTTTCCGAGCAACCAATTCGCCACATTACATTGGATATTTAAGGTCTTCAAAATTCTTCTACCTTATAACAATTTGAATTCTATTTTAGTACTTCAGCAGTTATTGCACTACTTTACAACTCAACTCATACGCTACTACTTTATGTAGGGTATATAATAATGAAAAATCTCCAAATTCCAAAAAAAAAATAAAAGTTTTCAATCGTAATATGCAAATATGCAGTTAGGTCATTTTTGTATCTATTATAAAAACATATACGATTTTTTCTTCTCTTCCAACAATTATTACACAATTTCTTAGCTGATTTAAAATTTTATAATTTTTTTTTTCTTTAGCTTTTTTGTTGAGCTGCTACTTTTTTTCCGGAATTATATGCGTGAGACGCCCACGAATTGAAATTGACATTCGAAATCGCATTGAATTGTGTAAAAAAAATATGTAAAAAATTTTAATCGCATTAACTTTTGATGATGCACAATAAAAAAAAAAAATATCTCGAAGACGTCGTCGACGACGACGACGACGACAATAAAAATAATATGCAGCAGAAAATGTTACTTGATGCTAATAATCTCATTAACAGGAAAATGTTGGATGGAAATTTTAAAATAATCCATAAATTTTTTTTTAACTGGAAATATGTGCGCTCTTTGATAGAAAGCAAAGTTTTATGTAATAATTTTCTTCGTGGAATCTGAAATCTTCGTAAAGTGCCTCATTTCATCGGCTTATAATTACGCTCAAAATCTGTGGAAAGTCTCCCACGTCCTTTCTTTATATTCATAACGCTTTGTTTTAAGTTTTGTACGCATGCGTATAAGCTGCCTAATAACTCCTACAACATAGGCAAATGTCATTAGCACAGCTAATTAACAAACCAATTATTTGACTATTAACATTTATGCTTAAGTTGAGTAAAAAACAAAGAAGTAATATGTAGAAATTATGGCTTTTGCACTCATAACTCGTTATTTTTGGATAAATTTAGCAACTTTTCAAAAGAAAAATAGCAAAACAGCAAAATATTTAGTGCTAAGCACGACAAAAAAAAAACGTTTACACATACAAGCATGCTCGAGCCAATATGTTGTTCGAACTTGCTTGAAACATAAGTGAAGAAATTATGCAGAAATATTAATATTTATTTTTACGCCCGAAACATTGAAACGATTTTGCTAAAATATGTTCTGTAGTTCACTTTCTTTAACAAAATCTTCATTTATATAAATTTATAAATATTTATGCATATGCTTAGCTAAAGGGCAATAAATTTCATTTTCAACCAACTAAAAATTTAAATTTTTTTATGTATTTCTTTAAACATGTCCGTCAACTTTTAGTTTTCTATTTCCGAATAACTGTAAAATACAATTAAACATAGGCACATCATACAAAGCCAAGCGAGTATCTAACAATGCATGGATGCATATGTATGTATCTACATATATGCATGCATGCACGTATCTATGTCTAAACTATTGATTTCTCATATTTGTTTTACAGCAATAAAAATTTGTCGATTTGATCGTTTTTGTGTTTTTTTGTTGTTGTTGTTATTTGAATGGCTTTGTGTTTGCTTTAGCTGCGAGACAAGCAAACAATAGGAAGCAAAAATTATATGAAAAAAATGTTTAAACTATAAATACAACTCTGTATGCATATATCACCCACGATGCTAAAAGCGCCACCGCTGCTGCTGCCACCTCCAACAAGCCGGCAACAGCAGCAGCAACGACGACGACGACGACGACGACATTGACATTGAAGTTGCTATAAAGAAAAAAAAAAAAAAAGATACAAAAAAAAACTATCATTTGATCTCAGCGCACTCAAGTTTTTCGAAAGTTGTTGTGAGATTCAAATTTATTTCGATTTGTAGTATATGCGGGAGGCAGACAATCAATAAGTTTATCACAGACAAATAGGCTGGAAATATTTTACTCAAAAATTTAACACATTCTAATAAAGACTTTAAACGGAGTCACACTTCTGTGGTGATGAAAAAAAAATTAATTTTAAGCATTTGATAGAAAAAACAAGTAGATACAAGAGCATATATAAGTCAGTACTACGCTTAGATACTCGTATGTGTGTGCATTAGTTGTGACAGATTTAGCTGTTGATAAAGTGAGACAATTCAAGAATCAGATTCCATATAGCAATACACTTTTTTAGTCTTTAAAATTATATAAAAGAAGCGCTGCAGCCAAACTCTAAATTGTTGGTAGTGCAGGCAGAATAACTGCATTACCATACTGCTTAATGCTTAATATACATCTACATTTCACCTGTCTATGCATAAGATTAAGCTAAATAATCAAGTTTGGGGGTTTTATCTTTTATAGTTTCCGAGTTATAGCTATTCAGATGAACTTGGATATATGGAAATATGACCCAGAAAATATTAGATGTGCGAAAGCACAGTAAATAGGTGATCACAAACGTCAAATATTAAGCTTAAGTAACTGTCAACAAAATCACATCAACACATTTCGTAAAACTTAAACTTAGAGGATAAGAGAACTTTAAAAGTGATGCTTTCGATGCGCCGGAAGATAGCTAAAATTCAAGCAAGCTGAAAAAATTTGAAAAGCATTATGAATGATGCAAAAAAGCATGAAAATTTGCTGTCATTCGAACGAATTAAAGCCAAGAAATGTGAACTAATAAGTTTTGAACAACGAAAAAAGGTGAAGTTGTTGTAATAACTCCAAATGCAAAAAATGTTATCTACCATAAAAAATAAATGCAAGACAAAAGTTTACTTTGCCAGAACCGAAGCAATTACACCCTTCACAAATATATATTTAATATTTTGCAAACAGATACAAAGTCGTCCCCGATTTCGTCTTGAGCCGACTTACCTTACCGGGCCTAAAGAAGTTTCAGTTCAACAAAACATTTGATCGACTAATAAGAAAATATGGCGGGAAAACTTCGAAAGATACACAACACTGGTCACCACACTGCTATACTCCACCCGCCGCTTGCTTTACACATTGCTTCTTCTGTTTGCCACTTGTTCCGATCGTTGAATTATGAGCTGGCTGCGCAAAACTTTCCTAATTATAAGAAACCAAGAAATGTGTCAATTTTTAAATGGCCTGAAAAGATGAGTCATTGTTGCAACGTAGAATGTGATTAGCGATGTGTGGTAATTTTTTTTCTTTTATAATAAAGTCTCAATTTTCGGGTCAAAATATAGGAGAGAAAATTCAAACCGTTTTTATGGACTCTAGAACGCCTAATTCTGTTTACTTCTCCCGATCTCATTAAAATGTATACCAAATTTCATCGCTGAACCGCAAATGGTGGTAGTTCATCGTCCCGTCCGAAGGTACAAGAGCCTTTTGGTTTTGTGCAAATGTATGTAACAAGTAGAAATAATGGTCGGAGACCGCCCAAAGATATCCCCATTATGGTCAGGAGTGATAGAGGACTCGATGTAGCCAATTCTGTCTGTCCGCCAATAAGAATCTCGGAAACGGTAATAGATAAAGACTTCGTTCTTTTTGCATTCAAATAGCACTTCGCCGGAATTTGACAAGTTTATTTTATAATTCAGCCCCTTCCCCATAAAATCAGCCAGGCTAAAAATTTCGTCGGCAAAACAAAGTTCTTTTAAGCCAAAATCCAAAAACTTCATCATAATCGGATAATAATTGACAATTTTAATACGCAATTGAATTTGAACGGCCTATGATGTTTCCATCCTCCCTTTTCTTTGCATACATAAAAAAATGTTGTATAAGTCACTTATTCGTACAGTGAGAAGTGGGAGGAGCAAAACACTTTTCGTTAGTAGTATATTTCTTATTAATTTCCTACCTTTCTGTTTTGCACTGCTTGGTCATAAGCTAGGGAAACATTTAAGCTGTTTGTTTGGCGACCTGTACTGGTACACGGCCTCTTACAGTCGGTTACTACCGACTTCTTTGCTTTTATATTATAATAAAGCCCTATTTTTCGGTAAAAAATAAAGGCGAACATTTGTACACCTTCTATATTCTTAATGAACTGTAGAACACCTCATTCTGAATCAAAAAGTGTGCGGAATCGTCACCTAATAAAATAAATTTTATCACTGTTCCTCAACTGATGGTGGGTCATCGGCGAGGCCAGTTTTAAGGTTTTTTTCCAACATCTTATCTACTTCGGTACCAAAATTCATACAAATTGGTCTAGCGGGTTAGAGAGTAACGAAATTGCATCCTCACCAATTTTCGCATTTATATATAAATAGGAAGATTGGGCCATGTCGGAACAAAAGATGTGAATTTTGATGAAAAAACGGATAAAAAGGCATTTTTTGCAAGAATGAATCTGTTTTAAAATACATAAAACGCATCTTTATTGGAACATTTATGGATATGACAAGAAAATAAGGGATCAAAGGAGCAGAAGACCGAAAACACCAATTTTTTTATTTATTAAAAATTTTTATTATGTATCATGAATTTCTGCCAGAAATCAGACAGTTAACGAGGAATATTACTTTGGTCATCATGATGCTTGTCATGACGCGTCTCAAAAGAAAGGATCTCTGGGCAAACTGAGGCAATTTGAGGATTTTAAACGCAAAAATTTAAATTTTCCAACAAATTTTAAAAATAGAAACATAATTAAAAAAAGTGATGTTCCTTCAAAAACTAAAACATGCCACAATTTGGACCGACTTTGCTGCACTTAATCCGCTACTGTTGTGCGTATATGACTTGTGTACGTACATACGAGTATATAAGTAATTTATTTTCCCTACGCTGTACCACATTTGTTGAGTTAGCATATTCTGAATACTCATTAGCATATTTAATATACGTGAAATGCGGGCAGCATGCGTCGAAAAACGTCAACAAAATGAAAAGACATTGCTTCGATCGTTTGCTGTCATGACTACATTGCGAGAGCTGTTCGAAAAGTAATCGAAGATGCTGTATATTTTATATAAAATAGCAATACAAACAAGAATGAACGCTGACGTCGAGTGTGCTCGAGTTTGAGATACCCGATGGGTGATATATTCTTAACTGAATCTGTGTGTGATATTTTGGGCGGAGTGTTTCAAAAAAGCTAAAATTAATCAGAATAAAATATTTTTCATACGAAAACTTTGAAAGGGAATAGATTTGTATGGAGGCTACAAGTTTTAGTCGACCGATATGGATATAAATGACATATTATAGAGAGAGGCGGAAAGACTCTTTTATCTCAATCTCAATTTTTGATGTGCATACACACGTCCATCGACTCTTGTAGTGTTCCGATTTAAAACATAATGGAATAGTTCTTTAGATTGACGTAAAATACATCAAATTAAACGTTTCTATCTCAATTAACAATAAGCACAAAATTTGCTGCATACAAAAACCCAGAAAGTTGGGGCAGAATTGCAAGGAGATTGCATTCAAACAATTTTCGTATCATCACTTCTTCTCAGTTCAATTAATTTACACAACTTGCTATACTTTTGAAACATGCTTCGAAAATTCAACTCATTCTAATGCAAAATATTTATTTTAGATGATGTTGGACGTACGCCCGATTGCACAGCCAAAAGACAACCATGACTGACGGACTGACTACCCGCCGCCAAGGAGCAGTGAGTGTTGGGTAGAAAATTGGTACACCGTATCGGCTCTACATCAACTGCGTTGGGTGATGGCATTCATTTCGCTCAACTCAACTCAACTCAACTCTTCAGCAATGTGAGGGCGTTGAGCCTAAGTGAAGCGCTTAGTAGAGTATCTAACCTGCTCGCATAAATTCCACGTTTATGAAAATATTTATGTAAGCATACAAGCGGGAATTGTGGCGGCGGCGACGGCATTGTTCGCGGTTTAGCTCAAGCGTAAAGTAAATTAATTTCTGAAGTACAAAATTTTATACGCTTTGTTGTTGTTTCTGTATAAAGTAAACTCCTCTGTTTTAATGCGTTCTCAGAACTGTTATGCAATTTGCATTAATTTGATTTAGGCAATGTTTTTTGTTTATAGATATTTTAAGCAAATCGCAGTTGACTTACTTCAAAAATATTTAAAGTTAATTTCATTTTTTTTTAGCTTTTGTCTTAGGGTAGATAGAGTATCAACAAATAATGCCTTCAATAAATTTGACATTGGTGTTCGTTCACGCATTCATTCATTTGTACAGCCATCCATCAATCGATCAATCAATAAAACCGTGTAACATGAAGTATGACAGCGAGTATCTGGCGCTGACAAAGTAAATATACTTGTAAGCCAGTCGTCGAAGTAGTAGAAGAAGAAGCGGCAGCTAGTCGTCGACTAAGTTTTCCAAGAATCTGAAAAATTTACCTTGTCGCTTTGATGCTTTTGGTTACTGATGCCAATGAAGCACCGCTTCACCTGGGGCAAATGTCACTGTCGACGACTTCATAGGGCTAGGCAGCGGCGGCAGCGAACATTGTATGAATAATAATCATAGGCATTTGCATCACCAACGTCCAATCAGCCATAGACGCCATTATTCATAACGTTTTTTGCAGAACTTCAAAGTAAAGCGCAGTGCATTACGCTTTCCTCCGCACCTAATGTCGTCATCTAATCGCTACTTTTAAAGCGTATACGCCCACATTTTGCTTATATTGTTTTATTTTTTAGCTATTAATTATGATTATTTTATGTCAAACAAGTAAATCGAAATTTAAAAATAGAAAAAAATATGAGCTAGGGTAGTAAAGAATACTAAATACGCTTCAAATCAGTCAGCGTTAATTAAAAGCAGTTCTTAGAAATTTAGGTGTTTAATTGAGTGAAAAATTGTGCATGAAAAATTAAAGATCTTAGGAAGTTAATTAAAGAAAATTACAAATTAATTACAGAAATTTAGTTCCATAATATCATATTTTAACATTTTTAATGTATTTATTTTCCAACCCTAGTAACTTTGCCAGCACTAAACACTTATTTGTCACTTTCTATATTATTTTCACTATCTTTTGCTACCATTTAAGTAAATAAAACTTAAACCCAGAACGAGTTATCACACATTTACTCATATTACTGACCTATTACATTTATACGTCATGATAAAAAAAATAAATAAAATCCCAATCCATAAGAATTAAAAATTGAAAGTCAACAAACGATAAGCTCTGTTCTGCTCATATATTATATACATTCATTCCTAACAATCAGCTGAAATTTGTTCGATCGTTCACACCACAAAATAAATCATTTGCCATGGTGCGGCGCATCTGAATTTCAATGGAATTATATATGAATCAAAGAAAAATTGTATCACCACAAACGAAGAATTTCTGAGCGAATTGTGTGTCAATGAAGATTCCGTGTGGAATAAGAAAATATTTCATGAATTTTGAATTATTAAAAAAAAAAAAAATGATATAGAAAGAAAGAACGACCAATCGAGTGTGCTTGTTTCGAGATACTCTTAACCACCAATGAAACTAAAACTTTTACAAAAAAAATGTTTTTCTTACAAAAACCAAGATAGGGTGGAGAGATTTGTATGTGCAAGCTATCGCTTTAAGTGGTCCGATATGGACCTATATGGAAGTAAGTACACCAAATTTTACATGTTTAGTTAAAAAAGCAAGAAAAACCATAATTTTTCCATTTAAAAAAAATTTACCCAGAAAAGAGCGACAGATCTGAATGGGTACTAACTCTTAGGGTGGGGTTGCTATGATCATTAAATACTTACTAACTGAAGAAGCTATAAAATACATTAAATAGCAAAATATAAAGGCTCCATCTTTTATAGTCTTCAAGTTCTTGTTGTGCATAGCCAGACAGACGGACATGTCTATATCGGCTTGACTTTTTGTAGGGGGTTACCCCTTTTCTGTGGTTTGAATTGGATTTTAATATAATATTTTATTAGGATTAATGCAAACTATACTGAATTCTGTGTTTCTAGCTGAATTAACAACAACAATTTTTTTTCTACAAAAAACCCAAAAAGGTGGTACAGATTTGTACGGGAGTTCCCACGTCTAGTGGGTCGATTTGAACCTTAATGCAATATTTTATAAATATAAATTAATAAAAAACAGACTAAATTTGGGTTTTCAAATAAAAATTAAAAAAACCTTTTTTCTTTGGTAAGAGTCAAAACCCATCTAGGGATGAGCGCCTACATTAAATACAAGTTATCTGAAGAAAGAGTGGAAGAATCCAAATATTTGAACTTGAAGACTTTATCTTTTCTGGTCTCTTAATTCACCTTGTTTGTACGGACAGCCGGGCAGACGAACATGATTTAACTTTTAAATCTGATGGAGATGATAGAAGTTACGGTGGGAAGCTATTTGTCTTGAGATGCATATCATTAATAGGAAAGAGGTCTTCCGAGTAGATTCAAATATAGATTTAGTTTATTGCCCATAGATATTTTTTAGCGTCACTTTTTACGGCAGGCATATTGAGATCATTGGGAATGCATTGGTTTAGAGTATACCAGAGTGCATCAGTGTTTGTTTTTGGGATTAAATACAAGCTATTTGAATGATTTCCAAATTAACCCAAAATTGTGAAGCATATTTTTTCAAGGCAGGCTTGTTGGAGATTTGTAAATCAGAACCTTGTAGTTCAGACTGAAAGCGGAGCCGTGTATTAAAAAACCAGTGTATGAAAATAGCCTTCATTTTTATTTGTAATTTATTGGCTCCAATGTTTAGAAGTTTTTCGAGACGTATGACTTCTTTGGCTTGTGAAACAATAAGGTTTTTTAGTGCTGTCCAGGTGCAAGTGGCTCTAATAAGTGGGAGAGTAATGTCATTATAATTCGCCAGTTAGCTACCCACCCTTTGGGAAAGGTAAGGTAAGGTAAGGTGGTCCCCCCCGTTAGTCGTTTAGATGCTTGTATTGGACATGGTGAAGTAACTTAATCAGAACGCTGTATTGGGGCAGAGCATCCGACTCTTCAGTTATGAAGTTGCTTTGACGTAGTACAAATGAAGTTTTGAATGAGCTAGAACTCCGGAATGTTGTGTGTATTTTGGTGTTGTAGCAAACTGATTTTATCCAACGACCCATACACGTTCAAATGCAAGCATACAGCATTGAGAAAAATGGCAGAGCCTTATTAATATCGCTTAAAGCCGATTTAGAGTTAAAAAAAGGGATTTCTATCCTACTCCTACTAATATTACAAATGCGAAAGTTTGTATGGATGTATGTATGGATGTTCCTTTCTTACGGCTAAACCCTTCAACCCTTCAATGATGGAAAAGAACATAGTCTACGTTTTGACAAAATTGGAGGAGGCCCCACCCCCATATAAGGTATAATCAAAATTTATCATATCTTTGTATCCATTTAAGGTACAGAGATGAAATTTGGTATACATGTTAAGAGGATCAGGAGAAGTCAACATGTTAAGTTTGGTCAAAATTAGAGGGGCGATTTCTGTCACTGAACAAGGAAGTGAAACCACTCAAGTATTGCATTAAATATGTAGTAATGTTCCGTTCCAAATTCCACCATAATCATTAGGCCCTGTACCGAAGGTACAAGAGCCTATTGGTTTTATGCAAATGTATGTAACAGGTTGAAATAATGGTCGGAGACCCCCAAAGTTACCTCCATTATGGTCAGAAGTGATAGAGAAGTCGATATAGCCATGTCCGTCTACATGAACAAAAGGATCTCGAGATAGAGATTTCGTGTTTTTTGCATTCGACTAGCGCTTCTCCGGAGTTTTTCAAGTTTTTTTTTTACGATTTTGCCCCAACTTCTTGTTTTAGTTTAGTTCAGAGTAGAGTTTGTTCGCTTTTAATAATGTTCTCAGAATACTTCGTAGCTTTGTTTTTTTTTTTTACCAAGTTCAGCTGAAAAACTTTATGGGCATGATCTGTACAGACTGAAGCGTTTATTCGTCTCTGCGTGCTAACTTTTCAATCTTATAGGATTAGAGACTTCAGCAGGTGGCTTACTATTCGCACTAAACTTGTTTGAGAGATTTAATGATTGTATGGTCTCTGGGCGTTCTTCTGTTTAACTTTCAGTACCTTGCCTAACCATAAGATAACCATTATATTGAACTGAATATATACTTAAATTGACAATTACATGTCAAAATAAGTGTATATAAATGCTTAGACGGTAACTTATACAAAAAAAAAAAAAAAAACATTTTTTTAAAACTTTTGTCTGTCGCTATGTGACGGTGTATCTTCAAAACAACTGAACCGATTTTGATGGCACTTGACCATATGATAGATTTAGACTAAGGCTACGTTAAATTAAAATTTAGTCAAAATCGGTTGGGCTGAAGCTACACCCTCCATATAAACGATAAAAAAAATTCGTCATATATTTGCATCAATTTGAGATACATGGTAGCTTGTGTCACCCTATACAAATTATTTTTTTTTATACTATGAAGTCATACTTGTGAGTAAATTTTTAAATAAGAGTAGGTAGTTATAGACAATTGTTACACACAGTCCAGTACAATAATATAGGCTCAACAAGCTATATACATTTTTTTATATTTAATTATAGGATATAATGACATATTAAGTTGCAAAAAAAAATATATAAATTGGAAACTGAGCAATGCCGAGTATTTTGGACTTGTCTATATAAGAAAAAAAAATAATTGTTAAAATAAACTTTTTTGTTATTGCTTTTGTGGTGTTGTTTTGCTGTATTTATTGTAAGTACTTACATTATTGTTATTATTTTTGTTGTTGTTGTTGTTTTGCGTATTTAAGTCAAGGACGTAACTTTTTACAACAAGTTGTTGTCGTAGACGAAGAAGCAGAAGAAGTTTTGCCCTTCATTTTTTTTTTTTTAAGCAATGAAGTTACAATTTTTTAACTCTCTCCCTCTTTCCGCTTGTTACAAAAATAATTTTTTCACCAATTTTTTCTTTAGCGGCTTATTTGCGCTGATTAAGTTTGTAAGCTTTTTTTGTTGTTGTTTTCTTTTCTTTAATAAGATATTTTTGTACATGTTTTGAAAAGTTGTTCTGTGACGGCTCAACAAACTTTTCAAATGAAAGACTACATAAATAAATTTAGGCTCTTTACTTTAAGAATTTTTGCATATTTTTATTTGAAAAGGTTTGAGAAAAAAAGAAGCAGTGCATAAATAATATTTTATAAAAAATCGGTTGATTATTTTGGGCGTAAAAGTTGAAAACTTTATTATTTTTTTTTTCACATATTTCCTGCTAAATTGTTGTTGTTTTTATTGGTTTTCATTTCAGCAAGTAATTTTTGAATTTTTCAGACAGTCACCCACAACAACTCAGACTGTAGACCAATCAAAAAATCATTGCAGCAATACCGTTAGTCATTCACAATAAAAAAAAAAACATTGCAATTTGATTAAATTTCAATGATAATATTAAGTAAGTAGTTGTAGATACATAAAATGCAAAAAATAGCAGCGAGAAAAATGACAGAAAAACTGAAAATCATATCTCTCCACATCTAACGAACGAGTAAACAAGTAAATGAATGAATCAAATAAAACGAAATGAGCTCAAGTTCATATCAGCCAAATAGAAATCAGTTAGTCTGTTTGTAATTGAAAAGCATTGAAAAGAGATTTGCCTGATTGGATATTGTTTCAATATATTTTTTATAATATTTTTCGCGATTCATTATTTCGTGCAATCAATTTGAGTTTATTAAAGTCAGTAATTAATATTTCAAAGTAGTTCATCTCGTGCAGCGCAATTAAGTACAAGTGAAATGAAGCTGAATTTTCATTTGATTGCGTTTTGTATTGTGAGTATTTGTGTTACCATAGACACCAATAGTTCCCTCTTGTTAAAGCCACGCCCTATATAAAATATGCGTGAACTATCCCTTTATACAATTATAATATTCTAATAGCAATTCTTATACATTGTAGTGCTCATCTGTCGTTTTCACTGACATTCAACCAAATGAACACTGACAACATCCCACCATTCTGAGCCGCTTGTTCATGCGCAACGAACGACTATGTCGACAGACAGCCCAGCCGAGCCGAGGCCAACAGCCAAAAGCGTTTGTCACCTGGTCACACAGGTCGCATTAACTCGGGCGTTAAACAGCGCCACAATTTAGGGTCGTCATTGTCATTCATGTGTCACAGCCAAGCAGCAGCAGCAGCAGCGGCAGCAGAGCCAGCCATGCCCTTTAATTTCTTTTGTAATTCTACACGCTGTTCTGCATAATTCTATTCCATTTTCATATAATATAATTCTGCAGCATTTCTAAGTTTTTTTAGGGAGTGCAAATACACGTGAAATATTTTTTTAACACTTAAACTATTTACACTAGTTAACAAAAGTTGTAAAATGATTTGAAAATAAATTAAACTTTGGTGAAACGAAACAAAATTTTTAAAATTAAGAATCTCAAAGCCTAAAAGTTGCTACTGAACTTACTTGGGGTCTATCTCTGAAGTTTTGCGGTCTAGTTCTATTTGGAATTACTCTAAAAATTTTAAAAAACACGATTTCGAATTATTTGAAGAACTTTCTCATATATGCATTTTCTCCATAACATTTTTTTAGACTTCAAAATTTAAAAAAAAAAGAATAAATAATTGCAATAATATTCAGTTAATCGGATCATTCCGTTCAAAGTTCTCCAAAATGTCCCAAAGTATTGAGTTCATATGATACATAGGCGTTGAACAAATATAAGAAACCTATGACCCAAAGTCTCGAGTTCATATATTACAGACGTGGAGAACAAACGTGAGAAACAGTGTTCCATAAATAAAACTATTTTAAGGACTTTTAAATTAAAATATTCATATATATTTTCGTTTTATTAGAAACTCTTCCAAATAGAGCACATTTTTATACTCCAACCATGGATAAAAACAAAATATTTGTAGAATTTATAAACAGCTAAAATGGCATGGATTATATGTGCAACGTGTAGTCATAAGTAGCCACCAAATCAAATTTCAAGTTGGTTATAATGATTTCCTGAAAAAATCTCAAAAGTGAGAGATTGCCTTCCATCGAGGAGAACGCTATGTAAAGCTATTAGTGTGAGACGTTCTTTGACATAGAGAAAACCAGTAAGTCTTAAATTGTTGAAAAATTTTTTAAAATTAGAAAATGAAACGAGTCAACGTCTTTACTGTCTGCAAACGACGAATTATTTAGCTTTAACAGATGATTTCTCAAAAACTGGTTTTCACCCGTAAGTCCCCTTATTTATGAGCAAAGAAATAGCTTAAGATTCTGCAGTTCTTGCTTTAAACCTTCCGATAAGTGAGAAGGTCCATTTTCAAACTGAAATTACTCCTTGATGATCCTTGGGAAGTATACCCAACTCCCACAAGTATTCCAAGGAAATTTTAACTAGATGAATAAAAAATATTGAATAAAGAGTTTTATTCAAATTTTGTTTTATCAACAAATTTTCGAGTCCAAAATAAAACAAAATATTGGAAAAAAAAATAAACAGATTTCAGTTTGGTACAAAACATTCAAGTATCAACTTAAAATATGTGAAGATTTGCCTCTGTCAGGACAACCATTGAAAGAATTTCTTAAAAGTCAGTTTGTACAAATTTTAGTAATTATTTATGAGGCGCGAGAACTTGTTTCAAAAGTGCTGAGTTTTCTGCAATAAATTTTTTAACTGTTTTGGACCACCCGAGAAGGCATCACATAATTGCTGTTGAGTGTTTAACAAGCAAATAGGCAACTGAATGGCCAACAAAAGTTGATTCAATACAGAAAAACCAAGTCAAAGTCGATCGAAAGTGATGCTCTTCTTTGATAATCATAGTTTGGTGCAACATGAACATCTTTCAGAGGGACAGACAGATGGTTAATAAAGCATACCATTTAAAAAACTCTGCCAAAAATGGCTAAAATTGTGGCAGAACAAGTTGTGAAGTTTGCAGGACAATGTGGAAGCTTTGCCAAGAACTGTATATAAAAGAAAACTAGATCCTTCAACCAACGTGGATATTTTTTTTCTGTTCCCAAAAGTAAAATTATTTGAATGTGGCTTTGAACGGTTTGAATCGATCGAAGCCATTAAATAAAACTCATTGAAGAAACTGAAGGCCAACTAGAAAATCGTTTGTAAAAATAAATCGTTGGGTAATGTTGCATCAAATGGCGTCCACCACTTTGAAGGCATTAAAATAAATATTAATGCAGTGCTGAATACTTTGATTTATGTCTATAGGGCTAAACTTTTTAGTGGTCGGAACTGAACCTATAAGAAGTTATAGCTTTTGTATAGTTGAGACATTGCCTGAATGAATGAAACATTTTTTGTATATAGATATACTTCAAGGCACTTAAATTGCATGCAGTTTGAGTAGCACATAGTGCTAGCAAACAGTTTGAATAGCGTTGGGTTTCAACAATTTTTAAGCTTTGAAATTTCATTTTTATTTTAATAGAAATATCTCTTGATTCTGTGAGTCGATTTTGATGAAATAAACGCTAAATGTTATTCAAAATAAGGCTTTTTAACTCTCAGTAATTAGATTTTTTACGCAAAACTTATGTCTACGATTTTATTATATGTATATATATATATATATTTCATTAGGATACACGTAATGCATAGAAAATAAACTCTATTTTCTTTTAAATTCAAAAGTTCCAGTTCCCAAGATTTTAACTGTTACATATTTTTATTATATCTTTAATCATTTAACTTTAATTTAATTATATTATTTTATGCACATTTCGAGAAAGTGTTTGTCACAATATAACCAAAAAAAAAAAATCATGTATTGAATTTAAAAGAAATTAAATTGTGTGGTCCCGCTGCCACCGCCACCGCCACCGCCATCCGTGTTTGGCATAGCAATTAATAAATGATAAATTTTGAACATGGCACAAACAACAAAATACACCAGTTAACCTAGTGTAAAAAGTTATACAAGACAACAATATATTGTTTGTATATCTCTTTCGAGATACAATACCTGTCACTACAAATGCATTTCAGCCCACGTGAAAATGAAAATTCAGCTATACAAATCGAACACGATCTAAATTGTTGCGCTGCGCTGCACTTTGTACATTTTAAATGCAAAAACACGTCGACAAAGCGCAAATTTGCTAAAAGCTTCAAGGAACAAAAAGAAAAGAAAAACAAAAGCAATAGCTGCTGCTATAAATTGTTCGACATTTCCATTAATTTCCTGTGTAATAAACGCAATAAATTCTTTCTATAGTTGTATCTATTTGTTGTAGCTTATTCAAAATGCCGCAGCTCTTGTTACAAATACAAAAAAAAAAAAAAAAAAAAAAAAAAGTATCTAGAATATTCTTAACTCAAATTATATACAAATTTTCATAAGTTACAACTTAATCGAGCATTCGAACCACACAAAAAAGATCAAGCGTTTGACGTCAAAGCGTATGTCGACGCCACAACATTCGCAGCAACTGCAAAGACGCATTTGTATCTGAATTTTCGCATCCACATCCAAAAACTATTGAACACAATCGGAAAATTTTTGTTAGCATTCTTTCATTACAAGTATCTAATAGATTTTTAGTGCGCCGTTGCACTTTTAAACGTGGGCGGTCGGTCGGTCGGTCGGTCTGAACTTGTATCTTTTGCAGCTCTTCATAGCTAAAAATATGCCATTTGACTTGCGGTTTTACATGTTTATACAAAACATCTCTTAGCGTTGTTTCGGCATTTTTCTTGTTGTTTGTGTTGTTTAATATTTCTGCTTATTTTGTAAAACATTTTCTAATTGGTTTTGATGGCTTTTAGAAAATTATGTTCTTCTAATGAGTCACATTGTTAGTCTTTAAAGCTATACATCAAATAGAAAGAAAAAAAATATCAGCCATCATCAATGCTTGTCGTTTGTCATATGTATATGCTAATTAGTGAGCTATTTAGTAGCCAAACGAACTATCAATTCATCAAATAATAAAACAAAAAAGTAAAATTAATTTTTCTATCTTTTTATCTTTTTTCAATTCGTGCGTGCGTGCGTGCAGCTTTCTTTCAATCTTCTTTTTAACTGCTCAAGTTTTAAGCATGTATTTAAAAATGTATCTCAAATTATCCATAACTGCAAACTAATTTAGGTTTATTTACAAAGCGCCTACAGTGTTCTAAATATTTCAAAAGAAAAGTTTTTCATTTTAGTGTTACCTTTCGATTGAGTTTCTTTTTCTTGTGCGGGAAAAATCTTAAATCCAATCAGAGTTGCTAATGAGCACAGAATTTTATTTAATATTTGTTTTTATGTTAATAAGCCGCCATGAAGTGTATAGAAGGTACAATTTGAAAGCCATATAATAGTAAGATAATACAATACTCAATGAATTAATTAATTGATTGATTAATAATGCTGAAATGGAGCTTGGTTTCGTTTCGGTTGCATGGTATAAATAAATCTTTATTTTCCATGACTTTTTAAAATAAAAATGAAATATAGATGCTTGGCAAGCAAGTGTACAGAAGTAGGTCGAACAGGAAGTTTTTTTTCTTTTTAACATAAAGCTACGGTGTTAAGGTAATTTTTTTTTTTTTTTTTATTCTTTGTGTAGCGTAGCATCTTGGCTTAAAGTGTTTCTCGGTGCTTTTAAGCAAAATGTGATGTAAAATATGTCAAAAATTTTATTTCTTTTATGATGAGTTAAGATGCTTACTATCTACAGACTATTTTCGAGATATTCTCAAACTATCTTTCAACTATCTTCAATTTATCTTCTATTTATCAACTATATTCTATAAGAATCTTTCTTCTTTCTTCCATGTACCTTCCAACAATATTTCATCCATTTCCCAACTACTTTGCATCAATCTTCCATGATTTTTTTTATATATCTTCCATGTATCTCCCATCTACGTTCCAAATATGTCCCATGTATTTTCTATATATCTTCAATCTATCTTCTATAAATCTTCCATATATCTTCCATCTATTTTCCATTAATCTTCTATACATCTTCCATATATTTTCCATCTATTTTCCATCAATCTTCCACCAATATTTCATATACCTTCCATCTCTGTTCCAAATATCATCCATATATTTTCCAGCTATCTTCCATCCATCTATCTGCCAAAAATCGTCCATCCATCTTCTTTCTATGCTCCAACTATCTTCTATCTACCTCCCTCACCTATCTTCCCCATCTTTGTTCCAATCATCTTCCCACACCCTTCCAACTATCTTCCATCCATCTTCCATCTAACTTCAAACTATCTTCAAACTATCTTTCATCCATATTTCTGCCAAAAATCTTCAATCTATCTTCTTTCTATCTTCCATCTATGCTTCAACTATCTTTAATCTATCTTCCTCACCTATATCCCCCATATATCGTCCAATTATCTTCCCAATACCTTCAAACTATCTTCCATCCATTTTTCATTTATCTTCAAACTATTTTCCATCCATCCAGCTGCCAAAAATCATTCCTTCATTCTCCATATTCAACTATTTTTGAACTATTTTCCAACTATCTTCAATTTATCTTCGATCTATGTTTCAACTTTCTTAAATTTATCTTCCTTCTATCTTCCATGTACCTTTTAACTATCTTCTATCTATCTTCAAACTATCTTCCATGCATCTATCTGCCAAAAATTATTCCTTCATCCTCCATATTCAACTATTTTGGAACAATCTTTCAACTATGTTTTAACTATCTTATATCTATCTTCAATGTACCTTCTAACTATCTTCTATCTATCTTCCATAAATCTTCCAACTATTTTTCATCTATATTCCAAATATCTTCCATGTATCTACCAACTATCTTCCATCTACGTTATAACTATTTACCATCTATTCTCCATATATCTTGCATTTATCTTCCATACATCTTTCATCTAGCTTCCAACTATTTTCCATCAATTTTCTATCAATGTTACATATATCTTCCATATATCTTTCATCTATGTTCCTTCCAACTATCATCCATAAATTTTTCATATATCTTCCTTCTAGCTTCCAATTATTTTCCATCTATCTTTTATATATCTTCCATCTATAAATTAGCCACTTCGAGTCAGAGTGTCAAATGCTGTTCTACAGCTCTGAGGAAATTTTGTCCTACAATGTTTTTTGACTAGAATAATGGAAGGAAAAATTTAAAAGCCTCTAATTATTAGGCGACTTTTTGTATTTCAACATTGAAGTAGCACAAGAAAAGATCCTATCTAAATTCCAATGGGTCATTTTGGCGAAATATGGACAAAGGACTTTGTCAGAACTATATAAATTAATTGAAGCAATTTATTATAAAGAAAATCCCTCAAAATTCCAGCGTTCCCTCGCACAAAGCGCTATTATAAAAGAGTATTTCTGCTACGGTTCTTAGTTTTTCTTCAATAATATATAAAACTTTTCTATATTTACGAGTGAAATAAAATGTATTAAATATTTTATATACAAGTATATATATTATTGGAAAACAATGACAGCTAAAAGAAATACAATAAAGAGGACAGCAGCAGCCAACCGCATGCATGACATACAAAATGACATAAAATAAAGTATCAATGGGTTATCTCTGCCAATGTACATATATATATATATATACAATATATACACATATATATATATATATGTATTAACAATTACGATTCCGAAACCAACTCCGAATTCGAGATCGACAGCGACAACGCCTCCTCCTCCAAAGAACAACAACATCGACAATAATCATACGTAATTATGATGTTGATAATGATGACGCCGACAAACGCATTCAAGGTTATTTGAACAATATTTAAAACAATTTTATTAAAGTGTTGATAAACAAATAAACCTGTGTAATTTAGTACACAACAAGATGTAGTATTCAAGACAGACATATATACAAACATATGTATATACGAGCATGTATGACATGAGTTAAATGCCACAAAACCACCTCTTGACCAAAAATGTCAGATTATTATTTTATTTCTTGTCTTATTCGTATATAATATAGCATTTTATTATTTTCCTTATTTGTGCTGGCTGTGTAAAGTGCAAACTGACATAAGCTATTAAGCTAAAAAAAAAAAAAAAGGAAATAAATATATAACTTAATATTTTTCTTTCTTTTTTGGTAGCAAGTCTGAGAAAACAGTGTAGAAAAATTAAGATCAATTTGTTATTTTTTGATTTTAATATTTTTTTCAAACTAATATTAAAAAAAATATCATAGTGATATTAAATTGCTACTTTTTGATATCAATATCAAAAATGTTTTAAATATTCAAAAAAACGCAGAGTGAGCACATTTTGTATGAAAGCTATCCCTGCTAGTGCTCCGATCTGTAACTGTGTGAAAAATTTTATAAAGATTGACGCCAGTTGCATTAAATTTGGCGTTTCAGGCAAAACTAACAACAAGAAAATATTTTTTCAACCAAAAGTCAAGAAGAGGGTACAGATTTAAATGACAGCTCTTCCTTCTAGTGGATCCATCTGGAGCTGTATGAAATATTTTATGAAGATTGACATAAGATACACCAAATACGTATTTTCAGTTAAATTAACAAAAAATGTTCCAAAAATCCCAGAAAAGGAGAACAGATTCGATTGCCAACTATAACTTATAGAGAACTTAAATTTTTTTTTTGAATACTAGCGAACCTGCCTTGCGCTTATACACTCTCTATTTGTCATCCTCATATCACACAGTCAAACATTTTGCATAAATATTGTTCAGGAGACTGTTACGATAGTCATATGAAATATGTTAGAACTATATGAGAATTATAATTGCTATAAACATTAAACAAAAAAAAAAAAATAATATGGTGGATAGCGATGTAGAACATAACGAAGAATAGATGTTACTAAGCCATAAATTTGCACAGTAGTGTACTCAAAAATTGTACAAAGTTTCATGACATTTGTATAAATGGTCTCGAAATCCGTTAAGTTGAAACATAAATGCATTCATTTTAATGTATAAAGATACAGTTTGAGGCAATTGCATTGCTTGCAGTTTGAGTAGCATAGGTAGCAGGTTTGAATAGCGTTAGTGTTTAGCACATTTTAAGCTTAGAAATTTTATGCCTATTTTACTTAAAATAAGTTTTTAAGTCCAAGGAAATCTATGCGAAAAAAATTCTCTACGATTTTATTAAGTATATGTTTCAATTAGTTATCTGAAGATCCTATGTAGTCTTCAGATAACTTGTTTTAATATATAATAATATCGTAGAGAAATATTTTTTCATACAGACAGCCAGTCAAGTCCAATCTTGTTTAACATCTACACCTGTCATGTTGGTTTAATTACACGGTACTGAGCACAATATATGATATATCATCATACAACGATCCCAACAGAATAATTAGCACATGGTATAAATAATAAGTAATAACAAAATTCTGTGGGTACCAACTTTGAAGTTTGAAGATTAACTCCTACAGTCTATGAAATTGCGATAGTAATAAGAATTGTAAATAAAAGACAGCGTTGGTTGCAATGTAACTTCACATCGAATACTGGGACTAATATGCTACCCGCAATTGGGTATTTAACCGTCAACCACCATGTCTCGGCGTCTAGGCAACTCAACCAATAAGTCAAATATGTACTGAAGTGCATAGGACTTAATCGACATCCTATGACACTGAATAAGCCATTAGTAAGGCTTGGTAATCAAGTTAATAGATTAACAAGACTACTCACAAGATTTTGACCCAAAGGTTGGTATACAATTGCTCAAGACCCAATTATACTTTGTTAGTCAGACAGCCAGACAGATGAACATGTCTATATTGATTCGATTTTTTATAGTTTTTTTTTGTGTGATATAATAAAAAAAAAAAAAAATACAATCTCACGCAGTGGACTAATGAGGGCTCGAAGCTGAAACAATTGTCTTCGTAGCTTTCTAAAATTTTTTGAATTTTTCTATTCACATTAAAAAAAAAAAAAAAAATGCCAGCCACCATCTATAAAAGTTTATACCGACAGAGGCAATTGTTGATCTATGGACATCACCAATCAAGTTAGCCATGTTCCAGAATCTTAATACCTAGACTTTGTTTTCCGGTTTATCTCTCGCTTGTATTTTTCTTCTATAATCTATATATATAATAAAAACGTAGAAAATAAATTTGTGTTGGTTTCTGCACGCATCACGCATAAACCGATAAACCAATTTATATGAATTTTGGAATAGAAATAGTTGAAACGTTGGCAAAAAACATAGGCCACTTTTTGTTAAAAGATGTTGCCCCCCCTACCACATATATAACGATATACATCTTTCGTCATAACTTTGCAACCATTTGAGGTACAGATATGTAATTTGTTATACATATTAATGTGATCGAGAGAAGTTTAGCCTAATAAAGCAATTACGAACAAATGCAATGTCTCGAACAAATACTTTTACCGAATACTAGGTCACCCAGGTACTAGTATTTCGAATGCATATACATATTTCAATATAATTCGCAATGTTTTTTTTTTTTTTTTTCTTCTTATTTTACTTGACATTGGCTATCAATTTAAACGCATGCTAATTGAATTGTGCGATATTTTTCTTTACACATTTTAGGTTCAATCAACTCGACTTGCTGTGCTAAAATTTCACTTGAACTCGAATTTAATCGCAATCGATTTTTGAATTTCTGAATCAGGTTGAAATAAATTGAACGGAATTGAACTGAACAAAAAAAAAAAAAAACAAATTAAATTAAATATATAAAATAATATAAACAAAATACGCGCCGCAATTGTTTATAGTAATTAGCAGATTTTGCAATGTGCGCAAATAGATGAGAATTCATAGTTCAAAAGTAGGTAATAAAAATAATAATTTTTAAATGAAATGTGTGTAGTACAAAAAAAAAGCAAACAATTTATAAAATTTTGTGCTTTTTTTTTTTTAATATTTAATTGCGTACAAAAAGTTCAAAGTGCTACCCAAGAAACGCACTTGAACTTAAGCAGAAAAAATAAAATAAAATTAAACAATTTCAAAGCAAAAAAAAAAAAAATTAATTGTTTATGCTACTCATCAGCATTGTTGTTGTTTTTCTTTTTTGGCTTTTTTTTTTTTTTTTTTTGGCAACAGCTATAAGCAGATACTTTTTATGACGCAATAAATGTCACTGACACACACAGCGCTAAGCTGACATAATAGATACAACCTGTTGAACTGAATAGTAGGGTGCCTTAGGCTAAAGGAAGGATACAGTTCATTGCACTGTTCTATGCAGCATATTATATATAAAAAAAAAAAAAGATTTAAATGAAAAGTATTTCAAAGTTAAATGTATCTAAAAGTTTGTATTGTGCATATGAGCTCATCGCAACAAAAAATATAAATAAATTAAACAAGTTGACCGTCAAATAAATAAAAAAAAAAAAAAAAAAAGTAAGACAAGCGCACGCTTGCGCATTTGAATTCATTCAAACGAACGCAACTATTTTATTGCTACCAGATATGGCTATCTAAAGATCATAATCAAATATTATTAATATTAATCATGGCTCAAAACGGTTGTTTTTTTTTTTTTGTTGTTGTTGTTCACACTAACTGACTGACTGAGTGATTGACTAAATGAATGAGTGCGCAACAATTTAAACAAAAAAATAAAGTATCAAATGACTCTGAAATACATATTGAATGAATGACTAAATGAATGATTGACAGCGGCAGCGACAAAGCCTTCAACTTCTATTATTGCCAACGGCTATGTGGCCGTCTCAGTCATCACCAGCTTCAGCAACAATATCTTAGGCGGCACAGATCTTATCACAACACATATAGCCCCCGTCGTCGTAGTGGTTCAACAAACTATCTGAGCAGAAAGAAAAAAAAAAACCGCAAATGCCGCAGCAAAAACGTGTTCATAATTTATCAAAAATGTAGTCAAAATATTATTGAATAATGCTTTTATCTTATATCTTTTATAGTTTATGACAAATTATCTTCAAAGAAAAGAAAAAAAAAAAAAAAAGTATCTACTACTTTCCTAGAACTGCTGCTGCTGCTTATCTGCTTAATACAAACTTCAAATCGAAATCAAATAAAAGAAATATTTCGCAATTGTCTAAAGCAACTTGTGACATTTCGCAAAACCGAAAATGTTGAAATGCACGTTTAGAATTATTAATTTTTTTTTTTTTTCTTTATCTGACCGACTTGGAAACTATTTTTTTTTTTTGTCGAAAATATGCGACACAAAATATTTGCATGCATTTCGATCGAATATGGTTTTGTGTGTTAGCAAATAAATTCATATTTTGTATTTAAATGCGCATAACTTTTATTTTATTTTATTTATTTTTTGGTTTTGTTTTTTGTAGATAAAATATATTTTTAAGTTAGTTGTTAATGCGACAACCTTGAAAGTCTGTGTTATGTTGGCTTCCGGCAAGTGAAATACAAAAGCAAATCGTTATAGTTACTGATTCATTCAAAATCTGTACAATTTATTTTCTATTTTCATTAACAAATGCATTTTAATGCTTGCTTTGGCATATGTACAGCTACTACATATATGTAGGGTATTAAAGCTGTCGTTTAAACCGAAGTATTAGTTTGTCAGCAAAGGTATATTGATTTTGCGCGGAAATTGTAGACTCTATATTTATGTATAAATATGTAATTCTTTTGTATTTGTGTGAGGCACAAAACTCATCTCAAACGGCTGAACCGATTTTGATGAAATTTTTTGTGTTTGTTTGAGTTAATTTCAGAATGCTTTAGACTTATTAAATGGACACGCAAATCGGGTTCCAGACTTTTATTATTATTCTCTGAAATTTTTTTTCTTTTATTGAACTTCTCCCATAACAGCACAAAGAGGCCCAAAATTTCCCGTCGTGGAGAAATTGATTGCAATCAAACACGAATGCGTATCTTGAGAAAGGCAAATTGGATTTAATTATTTTTAAAAAATATTATAGGCCAAAAGAGGTTTCTAGGTACAGAAAATTCCACAACTAGCCGTAAGAAAAGAAACATTCTGGAAAAACTCAAGAAAACGTATGGAATTATTGTATGAACTCAATAATACAACTCAAGATTCGATGTATACTTTGGCATGATAGTGGAAGAATCTTCATCAAACCTAATCTCCCTATCAGGACTATTAACTGAGAGAACAGCTTCATAATAATCCATTAACAAATTTTGTAGCAGGAGCAGAACTTGGAAATATTTTTAGGGAATAATATTTGACACAATTTCAAAAGAAAGTCTGTTTATTTTTAATAAAATTTTTAACAGATATGTTTTATATATATATATATATTAACTAAGCCCCTTTTCCCTAGACGTGGTCACATAAAAATGCTCCTGAAAAGCATCATAGAAGTAAAAAAAAATTAATCTTTGAACATGAAGCATTTGAAATGCTGGTATACCGAGCAGCCTTAGGCATCAGTTCTAACAAGCATTTGCTTTCGGTGGACCCCCACATAATCTGACAAATGATCAAAAAAGATCTGTATAAGATGAGAAGCAAAATGGCAGTCGACTGTATGAGCCTTCGAAAGCAAACCAATAACAAGAAAAATGTTTCTGATAATTTATGTTTTGATCTAAAAACTTGGATTCCTGATTTAAAAAAAAAAAAATTGTTTTTCGAGTTCTAAGACGAAGTCGAATTATACGACTTTTGAGAGCTAAAGAGTTGAGAATATGTCAGGTAGGGAAAGTAGCATAGCTTTTGTTGTTGTGGCCTGGCTAAGTTACCGGTTGCCATTGTCAGAGTCCAGTAGAGATATCACTGGGCCAAACTGAATTTTATAAAATACAGTTAGGGAAATTAGTTGGATCTGAACTTTTTAGTGATAAAGATGTTTGAAAGTTCAAAAAACTGGTCGACCACTTTTTTGAAATTTTAATCTCTACTAAATTCTGAAAATTATGATTTCAAATTTCAAATAAATCATGAACAGGTCATGTGAATAACTATATATACATATATATAAACACATATTATAGCGAAGCTAGCGTAGCAGTAGGATTAATTTGTATGGTCTTAGATCATTTTATCATCGGCGCCTCGGCAGTACCTAGAACCTATCTATCGTGTCGAATGGAAATCGGTCGGCCGCATCGGCGACAATATGTTCTCCGAAAAGTCACAAGCCCCAGTGTATATGGTGGCCTACAGTGCAAAATGATGGTGGATCACTATTAATTTAGAGCTTTCAAGTTTGAAGGAATTCTGAAGAATAAGCATATCATAAAATAGCCCCAGCTACTGATACTGAATGGATCGATCGTAATTTGGGGGACCCTAAATTGATGCTCTTGATATCATTTATAAAGAAATAGTGTTTAAAATGTCAAAATGACCAACTCTATTTCCCGCTTTGAGATGAACTTGAACGGCAAGCAGAAGATATTAAACTAAAGAGCCATATTAAACTCTAAATTTCTTAAAGGGATTGTGAAGAGTCAATCAAAGGCAATTCAAACACTCCTGAAAAAAATGATCAGAGTTTTTGTATGATACAAAATTTTTTCATGTTGTTTATTTTGGCTAGAAACACCAAATTTGGATTACCTTAAACCTTATCACATATTCCATTTGAGTTCAGATCGGAACACAAATCTGTACAATCTTTCTGAGTTTTTGTACGAAAATTTTTTGTATTTATTAGCTTGAAACGCCAAATTTTATGTATTTTGTATGATTCCTAAGCAAATATTTCATATAAGCCAAAATAGCACTCATACAAATCGTTAGGAGTCGAGCCTACTCCATGCAGCGATATTTCGTGTTTCTTTTTAAATGTTTTAAAATTTTTGGCTTGTCAAATTTTGGTTAAATAGTATCTTTAAATTTTATATGGTGTCTTCATATACTTATATGCATTAAATTGAACTCCATACAAACACATCACTCGTGTTTAGATTTTTGGCGCTGTGAATGTTCTTTCTTTTGGTTTTTTAATATCAACAACTTTAGATTCCGCATAATACTTCTTAATGGTTTTTCTTAGCAGAACAAACAAGTCACATCGAAATGCTTTGTCGTGTGGTCACAGCATTTGCATATGCGTGAATCATGCTGGGCAAGTCAGTCAGTCATGCGGTCAAATCGAAGCAATTAAAAGGAAAAGAAAGAGAAAAAAAATGCAAAATGCAAAATGCAAAATGAAAAGCAGTGCGATTTGTTCCTTTTTTGTTTTTTGTTTTGCTTTGACTGCAACTGTGTCGTGTGGCAAATATAAAACATGTCGTCTGTCTGTCAGTATGTATTTTTTTGCCCCACTGTCGTCGTTTAGTTTAGAGTCCATGCTGTGCACGATGACGCGAAGAAATGGCAAGCAGAGAAATGTTTTTTTTTTTTTTTCTTTAAATAATTTTAATTCGGTTATAGTGGCATATTAATACCTTTCATGTTGAATGAATGGTTATATAATATAATAAATAAATAATTAGTACACAGCTATGAAGACAATTGTTTCGAGTTTAGCTTCTATTAAAACTTTAACAAAACAAACTATACAAAAAAAATTAAACAACAAAATGTAAAGGGTATAGGCTAACACACTGCGTATGCGTAATATGCCCAGTGAAATGCAGAAAGTAATTTTATGAAAGTAGATATATATAAATTGCCAACAACATTTTGCTTGTTGTTGAAGTTGTTGTTGCTTTTTATGGTTGTTGTTTTTTTTTTTTTATTGCAGTTGTTGTTGCAGTTATGACTCAGCGCATTTCCCAAGCAGCAACAGTTGCAACAATGAATAGCGGCGGCGACACATCAGCGTATCTCATGCACAACACCACAGTATCTCACAAACTTGTCGCCATCGTCATCATCGCATCGCATCGTGCACAAACAAATAAATCTTTTTTGCTTATCCGATTCGATCTCATTCGTGATAAAGTAAATATTAATTTTTATTTCTCTCGCTTTTCGACTGTAGTCGCTGCATTAAAACGCTTACCAGTGCAAAAAAACGGTTAGCAAATAAACGTCAACTCACCTGCAAAAATAAAAATAAAAAAAAAATAGAAGGTTTTTTTAATTAAATTTAAATTAATTTAAAATTCAAATTGTTATAAAAGTATATTAATTTAAAAAATATAAAATTAATTAATTTAAAATTTTTTATTAATTTGAAGTTTTACGGTGAATGGTGCAAGCGAAAGCTGCCTTTCAATTTGTGCATTTAGCAGCTATGAAGAAAGTTTTGGTTTGAAGGTTAAACCCAAAAGTGTTTCCCTCTCCATATGAGTGACATCGCAGTTAGAGCAGCATAGGATGCTCAATTCTAAATGATGTGCAAGCATTTCTTTGCTAAAAAAAATTTCTGAGAATTAAAGAAAACAAATCGCCGAAGACGAATCATCATACTTGTCCATGACAATTCGTGCGCTTAAAACATCAAATTGATGGATCATTTGCTATAAAGTTCTGATTTGTCATACTCTGTATTCTCTTCTTCTTCTTCTTTTCGCACAGCAAAGTGAAACTGCATGAACAGCTATTTTCGTCGGAAGATGAAGCAACCATTGATGCCTTCAAAAATCATGTTATGGAGTGGTTTCAAGATGAATGGGAAGAGGCTAAGATACGTGGTTTGTGACGATTTTACGCCAAAACCGCTAAATAGATTTGTTTGAATTTTGGAATAGAAATAGATGGGTTAATAGATAGGAAATAAGAGGTGCGATGCTTCACCATCCATATGATCCATAAACCATCCAGCAAGTCATATAAAAAATCATTCATAACTTTGCATCCATTTGAAGTACAGAGCTGAAATTTGGTAAACATGTTAATGGGAGTGGCAGAAGTATTCCAGTTAATTTTGAACCAAATCGGAGGGCTTGATGTCCAACCTCCCATGAAGGCATATACAAAATTTGTTATAACTTTGCAGCCATTTGAAGTACAGAGCTGAAATTTGGTAAACATGTTAATAGGAGTGACAGAAGTATTCCAGTTAATTTTAAGCCGAATCGGAGGGCTTGATGCCGAACCTCCCATGAAGGCATATAAAAAATTTGTCATAACTTTGCATCCCTTTGAAGTACAGAGCTGAAATTTGGTAAACATGTTAATGGGAGTGACAGAAGTATTCCAGTTAATTTTGAACCAAATCGGAGGGCTTGATGTCCAACCTCCCATGAAGGCATATACAAAATTTGTTATAACTTTGCAGCCATTTGAAGTACAGAGCTGAAATTTGGTAAACATGTTAATGGGAGTGGCAGAAGTATTCCAGTTAATTTTGAACCGAATCGGATGGCTTGATGTCAAACCTACCATGAAGGCATATACAAAATTTGTTATAACTTTGCAGCCATTTGAAGTACAGAGCTGAAATTTGGTAAACATGTTAATGGGAGTGGCAGAAGTATTCCAGTTAATTTTGAACCAAATCGGAGGGCTTGATGTCCAACCTCCCGTGAAGGCATATACAAAATTTGTTATAACTTTTCATCCATTTGAAGTACAGAGCTGAAATTTGGTAAACATGTTAATAGGAGTGACAGAAGTATTCCAGTTAATTTTAAGCCGAATCGGAGGGCTTGATGCCGAACCTCCCATGAAGGCATATAAAAAATTTGTCATAACTTTGCAGCCATTTGAAGTACAGAGCTGAAATTTGGTAAACATGTTAATGGAAGTGGCAGAAGTATTCCAGTTAATTTTGAACCGAATCGGAGGGCTTGATGTCAAACCTCCCATGAAGGCATATACAAAATTTGTCAGAACTTTTCATCCATTTGAAGTACAGAGCTGAAATTTGGTAAACATGTTAATAGGAGTGACAGAAGTATTCCAGTTAATTTTAAGCCGAATCGGAGGGCTTGATGCCGAACCTCCCATGAAGGCATATAAAAAATTTGTCATAACTTTGCATCCCTTTGAAGTACAGAGCTGAAATTTGGTAAACATGTTAATGGGAGTGGCAGAAGTATTCCAGTTAATTTTGAACCAAATCGGAGGGCTTGATGTCCAACCTCCCATGAAGGCGTATATAAAATTTGTCATAACTTTGCATCCCTTTGAAGTACAGAGCTGAAATTTGGTAAACATGTTAATGGGAGTGGCAGAAGTATTCCAGTTAATTTTGAACCAAATCGGAGGGCTTGATGTCCAACCTCCCATGAAGGCATATACAAATTTTGTTATAACTTTGCAGCCATTTGAAGTACAGAGCTGAAATTTGGTAAACATGTTAATAGGAGTGACAGAAGTATTCCAGTTAATTTTGAACCGAATCGGATGGCTTGATGTCAAACCTCCCAGCAAGTCATACTGCTTCGTATTAGAGCGCAAGACTTAATTGAAGCTAATGTTTTTTTTCTTTTCTTGTTTTAATATTTATTTAAATTCTCATTAAAAAATATAAGCGTGCCATGATTGCATGTAATACATCTGGAAAGCCAAGTTAAGTGCTATGGAAAAATTTTGCATTGTTTACTTATTTATTTTTTATTATTAAACGAAGAACGACTATAAATCCTGTTCACTTGAGTTCTTT
This sequence comes from Leucophenga maculata, assembly GCA_035044805.1. Lineage (NCBI taxonomy): Eukaryota > Metazoa > Arthropoda > Insecta > Diptera > Drosophilidae > Leucophenga > Leucophenga maculata. Next base: position 324,811 of record JAWNNP010000643.1, on the reverse strand, counting down.
CATCTGGCCGTATAAATCCCTCCATTAGCCTTACTTCCGCCAAGCGTTGTTGCCACCGCAGCAGCAGTGTCATCATTTTTATTGTCATAAGTCTGTGTTTTTTTAATTCCTTCAGCTTCAGTGCTATGCGTATTAAATAAAACATGTTCCATTTCATATTCAATTGCATGCAGTTGTCGAGTAGCAATCGCAGAAATAAAAACAACAAAAGCTACTCAAAAACCAATAAACAAGAAAAGACTGAGTAGTAGTACTACATTGAAAGTAAAAGGAAGGAAGCAACAAAAAAATAATGAAAAAATTAAAAATGAAAAAGAAAAGTATAATGGATTCTCCGAACGATCGAAACGAGTGAACACATTAATTGGTAAATTGATGATTTTGCAGTCGTTTACTTAAGCATATCAATTTTCCATTGAAATGACAAACGCATTCATAGGAGGTAGCAGCAGAAGATGGTGTACTTCACTATGAACAGCAATGGAGTACACTAGAAAGCATCATTATGCTACTTGCAACATGCTCTGTCTTTTTTGCTATGCTACAAGCGCGCTCATCATATAATCATACAATTTTTCTTTGTAAAAGATTTTGTTCAAGTATGTTCGTTCGCTAATAGAAATAATAATCATGTTGCAAGCAAATTAATGTGCAATATTAACTTTGATATTTCATTATAGCTGCTGCTTCGTCTTCTGCTTCTAGTTAAGTTTAGTTAGTTAATTGTTAGTACAAAATATATAAATAGATACAAAAAGTATCTGCATGCCATCATCATGTTGTCTTATAATATGAAGAAAAATAAATTTAAAATTTTCACACTTATTTCAACAACTTGAAGCCAATTATTTTAACTTGTTAGTCTTTACAGCGAAAAAAAGAAAATATTTTTCTACTTATAAGTAAATGGAGACTTATTCGCTCATTTGAAGTACACCATTTTAGCTCTAATAAGCATAGCTTAAGGTTAAATCGTGTATTTAGTTGGTACAAATGTTTGTTACAGGCTGCAGAATTCAAGGCGGACTTCGTAAGTATATATATTTATTGTATCTTAGTTAATTTGGTATAAAATATTCAATATATGTAGTTGCATATGGAACATCTACTTCTTGCAAAAAAAATATATTTTATTAAAATCGGTTGAATATTTGGGGCGTAAAATGCTTTAAAGATCTTTATTTAAACATTACAAAATATTTTTCTACATAAACACTAATCCATTACTAGTTGCTATGACCTTATGCCCAACTGTACCTTAAATAAATTTTATAGAGAATTTTTCAGGTTCTCTTCCGCTATAAATAGAAATTAAAACCGTTTGCTGAAGTAATGATTGGATGGTTTGGCTTAAAAAACATCTAATCTAATATTTTTCAAAAGATCTTAAGTTTGATATTCAGAAAAAGAGCCCACATACACTAGTCGGCATAATTTTTTTGACAAAATCTATTTGTGACCAACGCTTTGCTTAGTACTGGTACGAAAACGATGCCAAATATTTGTTTGTTTGCATTCTCTTTCAGCTGTTAAGAATGCCAACAAGCAGAACATAAATTTTTTTGTGGCATAAGTATTTTGACAAAATCTTTGACGTCAGAAACTTACCGATATCCGATGCTAACCGCAAAACAACGACCACTGAACACCGAGTTCTTCTGACAGCAATTAATATCAATATCTACAAATATATTAAAGGTGAACTAGCTCAAAACATTGGCTTTCGCAAGTATCTCCACTTTTAGAGAACCGTTCTATTGACAAATGAAAGCTCATTTAAGTACTATTCATCAAAACGAAAAATTTTTATAAGGCTGCTATAGATATATGATGACTAAGAAAAAATATTCCCGTTTATCAAAAATTAAACCATGGTGAAAAGTCTATCATGTTCTGGGAATTCCAACACCAGCGCGATGGATGAATCAACATCAAACTTTGAGTACCCGAAATGATAACGCATAACTCTTCGGAGATAGAATTATTGCCGATTCAATTATTCTCATCCCACAAAAGCAGAATGTTTCAATACAGTTTTGAAGAATATTGGTGTTCCTACTCTCGACTGGTCTACGCAAAATACAAACTTCTATGTTATCGATAACGTGTGTGGGTTCATATGAGATGTAAAACAGTTACTTAAAACCAAAAAACAGACTTTTTGAAGTCATTTCTTTTTGGAAAGTGATATCCTTATTCCTTTCAGACTCACATTAAGCGATTGTGAGATATAACCTTAATATCAAATCTTCTTTAAATGCTTAAAAACTCGGAGGATGACTTTTTCACAACATAACCAAAAAGATAAATATGAAAGAGTAAAAAATTTCCTAATTCTAATTAGCCGATTTTACTTAGTTGCATTAATTTTAGAGGACGCCGAACACCATTGCAAATATGATGTAATTACCGTCTTGAAATTCATTACAAGAAAGCTGTAAAGTATACCAAAATGTATGCACTTTCAACATTTGGAACTAAATTCTCATTAACAAGCACATAAGGGAAAAACTTTTATGGCTGTTCCATTATCATGGATTGCTTAGGTTACCCCACAATGAGAATGTACTGGTGCACTTATTTCCGGAAGAAATATAGTTCGTAACTGATATTACGTACTACTCAATCAAGGAAGGTGTACAGCACGGCAAGTAATTAGATCGAAATCCAGACCTGTTGGACTAAAGAATGTAATTCACGCAACCTCTTATGGAGTGATTGTAGATTTTGAACAAGTTTAAGGTATCTTTCCACACTTTGGATTTGGACATGGACCGTTACAAATTTTAAGGTTGAAAAAAGTTTTACCAGTGAAAAACTCAATGAAATCGGTTTCAAAGCCACTGGAATCATAATGGGCAATCGATTAGGAAAGCAGCTACAGTCAAAAGATAAAAATAAGATACGTGGACAGAGACATGATCCAGTTTGATAAAAATGATGAAGTAGTGGTGGGGAAAATGGTGTGACTCAGAATGCGCAACGTGGAAAAGACGCTGGTCCCGATCCGAAAAACGGCGTTAAACCATCCCAGTGTAAGCCGTAATTGTGGACTACAACTAGAATATAGTTGGTGTTGATATAGGTGATTGAATTAAAATGAAGACAAAAAAATGGTCAGTGAAGATCGTCTGCCATTTCTTGCTGCTAGCAATCTTTAATTCTTGGATGGGATACAAAAGTGAAGCTACTGCGCTCGGAATTGCAAAAAAGGGTTAAAAAGTTTTCTAGATTTTTACTAGAGATATGAAAAGTGTTAGCACAAATGAAAGACCCAACCTCTGTAGTTTCACGGTTTAAGTGTCGACCTCATGCTCCAGATGCTCCAGACGATTTTAGGTTAAATATTATAGATACGACTACTGGCAATGAATGGTGAATGGAACAGACAAGGGATGCCGTAACCAGAAATGCGTCATCCGAAAGAATGTTTTAAGATTTACCATTCAATTTGAAGAATAATGAATAACACAAAATATTTACTTTTAAAAAAGTTCCAATCGTTTATTATTGTGGGTCTGAAAGGATTAGAGCTCCTACAAAATTTAATAGACTCAGTTCCAAGACGCTTTTAAGAAGTTATTACAATAAATACACTTGTCAAAATACTTGTGCCAAATGAAAATTATATTATTTAATATATTTTTAAGTGCTTCTGAAAAAATCCATCCGATTGTTTTTCAAATTTGTTTTAGCAACCAAAAGTTGGATACAAAAATATATAATTTTCACTTCTAAAAAATTTTTAAATAGTTTAAAAGGGATTAAATTACCTAATTTTGCATGATAGCATGTCAGCCTTACAGACCCTCCTATCGACACATTTAATAGTGCTGTTGTTTGCTTCAAATGAATATTTCGGACATTTGTTTTGAACAAATCATAGATTCATGCAAACAATCAATCGCTGATGAAACTCAACGCTAGGTTCTTCTTCGCTTTTGCAGCTGTCCAACTTTTATTTGGCTTCATTTGTGATTCAAAAAAAAAAAAAAAAACTTGCATATGAGATTAGACAAGCCAAAGAGATACAGTTGCAAGCCTGCAACAAACCAATAAAGGTGGCCCCGTCTGCTTTTCGACTGCCAATTTATATGTAAATTGCATGGAGTTGCAAATTTTGAATTGTGCACAGAACAAAAACAGAATTTTAATTTCGAAAAAATCATATTTCAGCGAGCATATTTTCTATGTGCTACAGCAATTGATCAGTGGTGGCAACCTGCACGATATAAGCCTTTAAATTTACTAAAAATTCTCTAAGTTGAATATTCTTTTAAAGAAAAATATACTTTTTTCCTTTCTATCTGCCTAGAAAACATCTTTGTTTTGCATATATCCCTTGCTGCATATGTATATACATCAAAAAATCGTCAAAAACTTTTGATTTCGTGCAACAACTCTTACAGAGTATCTATCTATCTTTCATACCCATGTATCTAAGCAAACTAAATGAAATGAATAGAAACAAAAAAAAATAACCATTAGAGCTAAGAACTAAGTTGCGTGGAACGCATCATCGCATCATCATCGTTTGTATTGTCTCTTTGTCATTATCTAACTTTTTATGATGAGCAGCAAGTTGCACGGCGCCGCAATGCGTAGAGATGAGCTCATATTGCTGATGACATTTGTCGACGACGACTACAGTCCAAATCCAGCCACATCCATCCGCTGTCCGTCTGTATCTAACTACTGGACACAACAGTCTCTTGTACACTTTGTCATACTACATACACAGCATAAGCATCATCAGCAGGCTGTACTGTAGCGTCAACTTGTCGCCTGATACTCGAACTTGTAATGCATTTTCATGTTGTTATCAATGTCAACTTTGTTTGTTGTTTGTTTTTTTTTTTTTTTTTTTATTCACTTTTTATGTAGGAGACAACTAGCAAGCATATGGTGCACTAGACTTTAATATGGCAAATGCTGCATCAAAAAATCATCTTCATAATCTTTATGTTGCAACTTTTTTTTAACGGCGGCGGCAGCGGCAGCGGCATAGCAAAAATTGTTGCGCTACTATTGACATTGTCTGTCTGTCTGGCTGTCTTTATTATTTTTGTTGACAATTGTCGGCAACAGCTCATAGGATTTTCCTTTTATTTTTTTCGCCTACAGGATATTACAATAAATTTTTTTACATTTTTAATAAAATTGCAAATATTATATAGCATGCTTGTACATTGTAGCACCCTTTATATTTTTTCCTTCTACTACTGTTGACTTTTTACTGCCTTTTTCATTTGGAAAAGCGCTTTTCTTCTTCTGTGTCAATATTTTCCACACTTAGCCACATACGTTTTATTGCAGTTGATTTACTACTTTTTTCTACAAATGCTATTTTGACGAGCTTTAGCGGCTGCTCTGGCTGTGAAAATTGATGGAAAACCTTATGGAAACAGCTGGTCGATTTGTCTTGGCTAAGCACGTTTTTTTTTTTTTTTTTTTTTTGAAGCTGGTTTTTGTTTGTATTTGTAAGATTTATCTTGAATCTTTTAAATGTTTTACGATTTTGATAAAAAAAAAAAAAAATGCCATTCGAAAGATATTTATTTACAGATTTGCATAATATATACTTTTCTAAAAATCTTTTGCATATTTAGGCTATTGCAAGCTTTTAAATATTTTTGACGTCATAAAACGCCGCCTATGCAGCACTTTTAAACCATAATAGATACTTTTGTATCTGTACGCTACGCATATTTAAATACATATTATACACAACATGCAACAAGTTCATCTGTCTCCATTACACAGCAACAACAAAAGTAGAAGAAAACCTGTCAAATATGCGACAATATGTTGTTATTTAATCTAAATTTATATTGACAACTTACATGCAGCAGTACGTACGTAGGTACAATGCACATTCTGTTGCAGATACATATAGCTACGACGACGGCGATGTTACTGACAACCTGCCTGCATTATATCATCATATATTGTATCTAGATACACAAAGTATCTAGATACTACGCGTCTATTTGATGAACGCACTGCACTGTGCGTGCGTGCGTGCGTGCATGCGTCTGTATAAATATTTCAGTATAAAAAATATGTTATTTTATTTTGATTTGCAAATTTCTCAGTAAATTTAATCAGCTGTGACAACCGTTATGCATCTCTGTTATATGCACAAATGCGCAAATACATATAAAATTCCTTTGTACTTGACTGAGTACAACATATGCGCTGCTGCTCTGCACATGCTGCTGTACGGCTGGCTATTTGAACTGTCCGTCCATGTTATTTTTGCCATGGCAAAACATATAAAGTACAAATTATAGTACGCATTTTTTCTATATACCCTACACTGAAATGATGCAGTAAGGCATTATTAGTTTGTTGTCGATATGAGACAAGAATGAGACAAGAATTTTGGAATATATTTGTGAATGTCTGCGCCGGCGCACGTCACGACACAAAACACACAAGCGCAGCTGACTAGAACATATATATATAGAGAAATGATGAAATTTTGGATAGCTATAGACGGTACTAGTAGTTTATCCCAGCGTGGTCCAGCGTAGAATTTATACAAATCTTATATGAAGAAGACGTTGTCTTGAAAACAGAAAAATTGTTCCAAAGTATTTCTAAAGTGCCCAAATTTTGTACCATATAAACACTGTCCCCTTTCAATCCATTTGCAGTTAAAAACTACTCATCACCGGTTTCAACTTTGCGTTGATGAGTAAATAATTCAATGAATAAGTCAGATCAAATATTCTTAGGTAAGTATACAAAAAGCAAGTTTGAAGAGTTGTGTGGTGATGGTGCAAAAATTTAAAATTCCGGAGAAGTCCTAGTCGAATGCAAAAAACACGAAGTCTCTATCTATTACCGTTTCCGAGATCTTTTCGTTCATACAGACGGACATGGATATATTGACTCCTCTATCACTCCTGACCATAATGGGGGTAACTTTGGGGGTCTCCTAAAAATAAAACATTTTACCCATGTTTTCTTTATTAGGGATGAAGTTTTCCGAAATTGGCGTAAATTGTATTAAAATATTTTAATTAGTATAAAAATTTAGTTTGAAGATAATTGGTTGAAAATAAATTTTTGGCCCCCCTGGGGAAGAAAATTTCCAAAATCGTCGATATACGTTTCGATTTTTGTTTTTTTTTTTTGTGCAAAGTTACGAATCGACGTTCAAGAGAATCAAACGAAAAAAAAACAAAACTTTTTAACCCCCCCTTTTTCGCTTTAAAGGTGAAGTTATCGATATCGGCGAACTTTTGGTTAAAATATTTGTATATAAAATTTCAAGAAGATCGAATAAAAATATAATTTTGTTCCTCATTATTCTTGAAAACCCATTTCTTCACTGAAGAGATACTTTCTAAACACCGGTGGTGCAGTGCCCATTTGCACCAGAGAACTGTAAGACTTATTATCGAAAATGTATTCTAGAGTGGATTTGCACCAAATTAATGTAAATTACTTTCATACCAGCTATATAGATAAAACCCAGAAATACATTCTAAATATTTAATATTTAATTAAATCTTCAGTGATTATTTGAACCCTTAGAAAAATATTTACCAGTTGATCTGTGTGAGGCTGATACATTTACACATACATACATACACCCTGTCAAGATACTATCGGGAATATATAAATATCAATTTGAAACGAAATATATTTCTTCCTATACATGAGCAACATACCATCTGTTGCTTAGCCTGCTACAACCTCACCCATTTGACAGAAATCACTAACAATATAAAAGAAGGAAAGCCAACTTCAAGCTTCGCCCCAGATTTTTTAAAGACGTTGAATTAAAATAATGAAGAATTGGTACAAATATTATAAAGTCTATATACATATATATATACACTTATGTTGCCGGTTTCACCATGATGGGACAAGTTCAACGGGCCAAATATTAAATAAATCGGTTCATCCTAACAAAAGTTCTTTGGAATAGAGCAACCTCGGGATTATAAAAGGTTTCCTATTGCAACCTATACATTTTGAATCGTAATTATCTACCGTTACAATAATTCACAATACATACATGTCTAAATTTAGTGCATAATTCCTTGGTATTATGTAGGTTTTATAGTTGTGGTCACACTTTAAACATTTGCAATCAAACTTTCATTTGACAACAGTTTCTCCTTCATTTGCAACGCTATCTCCCGGACTAGTGCCAAAAAAAAAAACTTACAAAATGCTAACAAAAATTTTCATAGACATTTTATTTTTTTTTTACCATATTGTCGAAGGAGTCCGCAAGTTACTCAGTAAATCAGAAGATGAGGACTTCATATTTGAATGGGACTATTCAGACGTGCAGCTATGACTACGATGAGAAGGTTGAAGAAGAAAGTTACATGAAAACCGACTGAGCAATGAGGAGGACTATGGCGTACGTAAAATTTGTACTCTAGAATTGCTTGATGGACTCAATTGGACTTGGATTCAGCAAGTCTAAAAACATAGAATTAACTCAGTAAGAGCCTTAGTTCGGAAATATCAAGTGTGACTGCTGCAGAGCATTCGATTTGTATGGGAAAGATTCCAATCTGGAAACATTTTAAACATTTTATAAGAATTAGAAAGTAAAGTACTTCAGATTTGGCGTTTCTAGTTGAATTTAGTAGAAGAGCCTGATTTTTTATACAAAAAAATTAGAAAGGTGCAGCTTTCTTTGGTGATACCTACTTTAAACGATCTGTTTTGAACCTATATAAAATTTGTATGGGGAATGTATTCTCGTGTGGGATATTTTATTGGGATTTGTGTAAGGTACAACAAATTTGTTGTTTTTCTTACAAAAAACCCAAGAAGGAAAAAAGATTTATATGGGTGCTATTTTTTCTAGTGGTCCGATATGCTCATAGATGCAACAATTTATTAGAATTGCAGTAAGATACAACAAATTTGGGTCTTTTAGCTAAAATAAGAAAAAAAAAAAAATTATTTTTATTTCATTAAACAACACTGAAAAGAGGTTTATAGAGGGGAAGGGGGAGGTAGAGGGGAGTACAGCACATACGAAAGCGTTTGGCACATTCATTTAATACTTCTTTTCTGTACGAGTTACAGTAGTGTCTAAATGTACAAACTTTAAGTTTCTAACTCGTTATACATAGCCAGACAGACGGACAGACAGACTATATCGACTAGACTTTTGTAGGGGGAACACCACTTTTAGTGATCCGATTTAAACTCTAATGACATATTTTATTAGAATTGATGCAAAATATACAAAAATCGGCGATTTTAGCTACTTTAAAAGTTATCATAATTTTTTTTTTTCATACAAAAAAACAGAAGACTGGGAAAGATTTGTAGGGGGCTACTATTTTTAGTGATCCAATTTGGATCGAAATGAAATATTTTAAAATAATTAAAGTAAGGTAAAGGTAAATTTAACATTTCTAGCAAAGCTATTAACGAAAATTTAATTATTTCATATAAAAACTCAAAAGGAAGAATAGGTTTGCATGCTAAGTGTCAACTTTGGAGAGGGCGGTTGACACTATCTTTGAATACAAGTGTTCTGAAGATGGACGTACATAAGTATCTATAGAGTAAAACACGCATTTTACTCTATAGATACTTTTAATTCCATTATATAAACTTTTTCATTGGTTATTAAACATCTTAAATCTCCTACAATTTTCAAAAACAAAGGTTGCAAGCGTATTCAAGCTTCGGTTGCGCGAAAGTTTATAAATTCTTTGCTCTTCTACGATTTTTATTTTTCATTTTTGCGGAAGTGCTGCTTGATAAATTGGTTAAACTTGGTGTGCTGCCCTTCAGCACTACATAGTACGCGCTTGCTGCTGCTACGCACAACTGTGCTCATTTATCTGTTCAATTGGAATTGAAATTGATATAAATTATGCAGGCGCACAGACCGACCGACCAACTGAACGACAGACGGACGCACCAGACCAGAGATAGACTGTATGGCTGCGACAAAAACGAGGAAGAAATAAAAGCCAGACTACTTCTTTACCAAGCAGCATGAATAAAAAAAAGATACAATAGAAAGAGACAACATGATGCAGTGTGTGAAAGAGTAAGCGAATGTAAGGGGTCGACACTTGCGATAATAAATCATTGAACTTGCGGCGCTGCATGCACTACTTGCAACTCTTTCTCTAGTTTACTGCGTCACTGAAAGATTCAAAAATTTTTTATACAACGCAATTCTAATCAGATTTTTATCATTAAATAATTTTTTTTTTTTTCTTATAATGCGTCTCATTTCCGGTTCTTTAAGAAAAAAAATGCAATTTTCAAAATGAATAAAAAAAAAAAAATATTTAGTTGATGTCTTATTAATTATTCCAAAAAAAAAATAAATACTTTTTAAAATTCCGCAAAGCATAAATTATTAAAAAATGTTTAAAACCGAAATCAAGGGTGTTATGGTTTCTGGTTTTCTCACAAATCGAAACTGGAAAATATATAAAATAGAAACAAATAATAATATATACATTTGAGAAAATAAAATATGCAAATTGCAAACAAAACGCCGAGCACGCCCATTCATTCGTTTTCAGGCACACACTTCATTAGCTAAAAATATTAATTATATACAAAAAAAGATACAAAAATAGAGAACAATTATCTTAAAAATTATAAAACCGAAACGAAACAAAACTGTAAAACCGTTGAAAGGTCAGTGTAACATGGAATTTGTTAAAATTAAATAAATTATTAATAGAAAAAAAAATAATAATACTATTCCAAACTAAACAAAAGTATATAAAAATAATTGAACGCAACCAAATAAAAAAAATTAAGTTGTATAAAAAAAAAAATAAAAACAAATAAAGTTCAAGGGCATTACAGGCAGCTACTACAATAATATAATAAAAAAACAAAAAAAACAACAACTATGCTTATAACAATACAATTATAAGCCTCAATTTAAAACCAGACCACAAGAGACCTCAAGTCACATTTACAGTCAAATCAAAGACGCCACACGGCGGGCAGGCAGCAGTGTTGACAATCGAGAAATCATATAAATCAATAAAAATCAAATTTTGTTGTTTGTATCGAAAATTTTATAGAAAATTTAGCAAGACAAACACAAAATCCAATTGGCAATTCAATTTCACATACTTATAGACAGACAGACAGACAGACAGACAGAAAGATAGATAGACACTTGAGGAGGAACACAATGTCTGTAATCAAGTCGAGTCAAAATCTAGTTGAAGTCGTCACTTAGGAGCGGAAAAGGGAAATCTAAACGCACACTGACACGCCAGCCAACAGGAAACAACAAAGAGCACGCACAAGTATCCTACTATAAACAAAGACACAGCACAGAACGCTTTTGTATCTTATGGATACGTATTAAATGTATCTTTTGTTGTAACGCTCATGTTTACATTACAAGAAACAATAAGTTGAGTGATTAGCAAGCAAACTAGGCAGCTAAATTACTTTTTAATTATTTGTTGTTTATGTTTTTGTATTTCAGAAAGTATCTCAAGAGTCTATAGGGACAAATAGTAGGTTTGTATGTAACTTTGTAATTATAAAATTTTTGGATGTTGTTGATATAGAATATTATTTGAAAATAAATAAAAAAAAAAAAAAAACATAACCTTGAAATATTAGCAAATTTGTTAACAGTAGCATATATAAATTTTTTTTTATCGTGGGAACTTTTAATTTACTTCTCCATTTTGAATAAATCTGCAGCAATTGTTTGTAGAAGCATATGCTGAGGCTACCCTTAATGAAAAATGTTGGTGTGACTAGTTTTAGTAGTTTAGGACTATGAATTTCTCAACGAAGACTAAGCATGGCCGAAAGTTAAAGCAATTCGAAGCATTTTTGAATCAAGAGATTCATACCAAATGCAAATAGAACCTTCACTTGTACATATTAGCAAAAATTCAAGAAGCAATTTAAAATAATAAAAAAAAAGGAGGAAAAGCTGCCATATGAACGGATGTTGTGAAGCATGAACGCCAATTTTCCACATGTCACAGAAAGGGTTTTTCTGCATAATATAGTTAGTCACTGGTGATAAAAAATGGAACCAGCATTATGATAACCAAAAAATTAACAAAATCTACTGTTTTTAGGAGATTCACCTTTTATTTTTGTGTAAGGACTTCCTCAAACCGAACGAAACCAAGAAACATAATTGATAAGATTGGAGATATCAAAAATTTGCTCAATACATGGATAGCTTTAAAAGATGAAGCATCCTTTCGATGTGTTAACCATATGCAGGGAAAATAATGGGAAAAAATTAGTGGCAAGGGTTGGATAATACTTTGAATAAAATATTAGGTTCCATTCTTTCACTGATGGAAACTTTTTTTAAGATTGAACTAGAGTCAACTTAAGAACAATGAAGAATATTTCCAAGACGTGACACCTCATGTTTGGACATTTTTATTACGTTTGAAACACAATATTCTTTAAATGATCCTCTCGAAATCTATTGCAAAAGAAGATTCTTCTTTAAGGTTTAAGGTTTTCGATCACTTCTTTTACATTTCGGGTGGTATCTCACAGTCAAAAATTTAATGATTATCCGCAAAAGCAAAGTGTTACATATATGAGGTAAAAAAATGGAGTCAAATCTGCTTCTGGAAACTTCTCGCGCAATAAAACCCAAATCGATGGTGTTGTGTTCGACTTATGGTGTCATATTATTGGAACCACATAATCAAGTCAAACTGTTGAATTGAAAAACCAAAAATCCACCTTAACATTGATGTCACAATATCGGTTTCAAAAAAATTCGAACCAAAGACAGTGAATTTTTAGGGTTGTGCAGACCTGTTTTGATTATTTCAGAATTTTCAGTGCCTAAATTGTGACAAATATGCTTCGTCTGAAGAAAATTTTATTTGAAAAATCGACATTCACAGCCGGTTGTTCTAGCATATATTGAACGTATCTCCTACGCTGTATTAAGCCATAAGACCGGCCCAACTGCTAAAAAATTTGGGGAATTAACCAAATCAGTTCTTCAATCAATCTTACAGCCGCTTCATTTTTACAGTACGTGTATTAGAATGATGTACAGACTATTGCACATTCAATTGCTTTCAGAGTAAAGGATGAAAAGATGATAAGCTAAGAGCTAAGGTTATTTCTCAGTGTAGATTTCTATTTTTCACAATATTTATATATCAAAGAACATCTAAGCTATATTTTTTCAACGGTTCACCATGCCGAACAGAGCAGCATGAACTAAGATGATTCAAAAATTTCACCATTCTCAAAGTATACGAAGTCTCAAAGTATAATGCATCAAATGAGATTTATTTTCCTTAGCGTTACTATGAAATCTCAAGATCTATGAAAGAAACACGAAGAAAAGAGAAGGACGCTCAGATTTTTGAGAACAGTTAAGCTTCACCATTTTCAGAGATTTCTATGTCTGAGAAAATCATGCATTGAGAGAATAATGCACAAAGCAGATTAAATTTTCTGAGATTAATTGGGCTTCACCACATTCTCAAGGAATATAAAAATTTAAAATCTATAAAAGAATCATGAAGAGCAGAGAAGAATGTTTAAAATTTCTGAAAACATTTAAGCTTCAACTTTTTTGGAGCAGATTTCTAATTCTGAAAATCTTCATGCCGAAAATTAAAAGCAGAGAAGAATGGTTCTATTTTCTGAGAACAGTTAAACTTCACCGTTTTCAGAGTAGATTTCTAGTGTATTCGAAATCATATTCTCCAAATTTTTGAGTTAGAATATAGAAATTATTTTGAATAGTAATTTAAAGGTATTCCAATTTATTTATAAAAAAAACAAAATCATTTATTTGGAGTCAAGATTAGTCAGCATCAGAGAGCTATTTTGAAGATGATGGCTTTTGGCAAGTTAAAGGAAGTCGCTAAAAAGGCTTCTTTAAAATGGAACATTAGCAGATGTGGCTGTCTGCAGGGACAAACAGAAAGATCCTCGTACAACATCGATGGATTGAGAAAAAAAAAGGAGAAAAATTGGGAGAGAATTCTACAGTCCAATAAATTTGAAGCTTCAAAAATAATGGACAATTGAACTTTTACAAAATGGAGATTGATTTTTTTTTATTATTATTATTATTTTACTAAGAGATGAAAGAACAAGCCAAAAAAAAAATGCGAACATTTAACTTAACCATTTACAGCCTTTTCTAGAAAGGTCATACATCAAAAGAAATTTCCAAAATCAACAACCTCCGATTTTTATATTCACCAAATTTGTGAATGATTATATTTGCAGCAAATGAAAACAACAGAAATGAATGATTTTATGAATAGTTAAAAAAAAAACAGGGTCATTATGATTCAGTGGGATAATCTTTTGTCGCAACCATTCTTTGAAAACTTCAAATTTACAAAAAGAATTTGATGAATCATCGACATCTTCATAATCTTCATAATCTACTTCATCATCATTGCTACACCATATCTAGAGTGCCATTCTAGACAAAAGCTATCGCTGATGTTGCATGACAGCAGGTAGCACAGGTAGCAACGAAGCAAAATCGGTGGCATAATACATAAATCACATTAAAGTGCGAACACAATGATGCTGCTTAAAAAAAATACATCATCTACTATTTCATCAATATTTAAAAACAAAACCAAAAAAAAAAAAAAAAGAATATTTTCTCTTCTCAAAGATAAAAAGAAAGAAATAATATATACAAACTGGAGAAGAGAAGTTGAAGCAACAAAAATCTTAATGATCGATTACTATATTCTGCGATTCATATCTGCGTATGCGTAAGATACTTCTATATATTATATACATATATGGACTGCCATGAAGCAAATCGAATGGATTGAACTCACTAATTTCTTCTTCTTCTTCTTTGCTATGTTGTATGTTTGTCTGCTTAAGCTTAAGTGCGACTCTCTGCTACAAATTGGCAGGCAGGCAGGCAGGCAGGGCAGCAAAGCAAGAGCGGCAGCTGGAAAACGCCCGCAGCAGCTGATTCTTATTAGCTTTAAAATTATGTATATTATTAATAAGCGTTCAGCAACAGTTCACCTAATGATCTTTGCTGCGAGGCTAACATTTTGCTGCTTTGTTTAGAATATTTTTTTTTTTTTTTTGGGTAATGTAATTTTTATTATTCTAATTTTCAAGTTTTTTTTTTTTTTTCTTAAAAAAAAAGCTATTTTTGATTTTGTGTAGCTAATTGAAAACATGATTTTATGAAGTCTATTTTGGTATATAATGCAGAAATATGTTTATAAAAAATAAAAAATAAAAACTTGTTTTCGAGAATTAAAATATAAAATGGCCTACTTTGCGTTGAGAAGTACCAGTGTATGTTATAGAAGGAAAAAATATGAAGAAACTTTCAGCATGAAAATAAAAAAAAAATAAAAACATTTTAATTAATATTTTAAGAAAAAATTATTCTACAAACCTATAAGATATAAGTTCTAAAATGAAGTCTACTGTAAGAGCGAAAAGCCACATGTACACGACATGACTGCGCGCACGTTGTGTGTAGGAGAGCGTGTATGCAAAAAAAGATGCCATATAGGACTAGCTATTGCTTTCCGAAATGCATCTTTATAGGTCAGGAATTCATAATAATGCTTCTGTGTATGAAAGAGTCTTCTTTGGCAAAAACAAGGGAAAATATGTGATATCTGGACAAGTCTATGCATCACGTTATTTCGTATGCTAAGCATAAAAATGGTTAAAAATTCAAAAGATGTAATCCATACATGTGTGATCGCAGACAAAAAAAAAATTTATATTCATTATTTATAAGACCTCCATAAAGAAATTCATCATTTGGAACGGCTGCTCAGCAGAGCTTAAGGTGTGATGGTGTGGGAAATGTCATTATAAATTTTTGTTAACCCAAATGAAACCTTTTGTCTGATAATGCTTTATTAAAAAAGGTCTCTCCATTGTTTTATAACCTCTTTGAACCTCTGCTGTGGGTTTATCAATATGATACTCCGTCAATACATACTGTCCGGTTTGTTGTTGTCTATGAAAAGAGGGTTTACGTGCGAAAATAAGTTTTCGAGAAACTATCCCTTGAAGATAGTAAAAGAAGCATTACGAAGCCGTGTTACATGACATAGAAGCACACGACGACTTTCTGGTTTTCCACATGTGATAGAAGGAACGTCTGAAACTCTATTCGAATATAAAATTTTTTTCACAATTAAACGCCCTTTCTATAGATCAGTTCACATATTAAACTGGGCGCCTTACTCACTGGACTCATCATTGAAAATCTTTGGGGATACTGGTTTTTGGTTAAATTATTTCATTAATACTCAAAGCTTTAGCAAACATTCATAGAACTTTTATTTACACAAGAAAGAACGCTGTAGACGAGTGTGTTCGACTTCCAGATACCCTGTACCCGCATTGCACCTCAAATTTCGATGGGGCATATATTTTTATAATGATTCGTGGTGGATATTTTATTTGGATTAGTGTAAAATATACCAAATTTGTCATTTTAAGCTTATCCAAACCATACACCATTGTTTTTCTTAAGAACCACGGGAAAGGGTACGGATTTGTATGGGGTGCTCAACCTTCTATTGGTTCGAAATGTACGTATATATAATAAATTATTAGAATTGAAGTAAAATACGCAAAACTTGGCAATCTGCAAAAAAAAAAAACAAGAAAACACACAGATTTTCATTCAAAAACTCAGAAAGAATGAGCAGGTTTTTATGGGTCGTGCCCCTTAAAGAGGAGTTAGTACATTTAGTAAATACTATTCTGAGAAAGGAAAAGAAGATATTAATATCTCAACTTAAAGTCTCCAAGTTCTTGTTATACATAACCAGCCAGACGAACAAGTCTATAACGACTTGACTTTTTGTAGGGGGACCACCACTTTTAGTGGTCCGAGTGGAATATTTTATTAGGATTAATGCAAAATATATAAAATTCGGCGATTCTAGCTGATTTAACAGCAATCACGAAAGTGTTTTCATACAAAAACCCAGAAAGGTGAGACAGATTTGTATGTGGATCACCTTTCTAGTGGTCCGAAATGGAAGTATATGTAATATTTTATTAGAATTTCAGTAAGTTACGCCAAATTTAGCAATTGGCTATTACAACAATACAAAACAAAAATTTTTATTGGAAAATTTAGAAACGATGGACAGGTTTTTATGGGTACTACCCCTTATAGAGAGGTTGGCAAGTACATTAAACGCTACCAATCTGAAAAGGAAACAAGACACATTAAATATGTACAATTTCTACCAGATAGACGAACAAGTCTATTTCGACTTGACTTTTCACAGGCGGACCACCACTTTTAGTGGTCCGATTTGAATCCTAGTGGAATATTTTATTAGGATTAATGCAAAATGTATAAAATTCGGCGATTCTAGCTGAACTAACAGCAATCACAAAAGTGTTTACATACAAAAACACAGAAAGGTGAGAAAGATTTGTATGGGGCCCAACCTTCTAGTGGTCCGAAATGGACTTATATGTAATATTATAATAGAATTTAAGTAAATTACGCAAAATTTGGCAATTGGCTTTAGTAAAAAGAACACACAAATATTTTCATTCAAAAACTCATAAAGAATGGACAGCTTTTTATGGGCATATAGAGGAGCTAGCATGTACATTAAACAGTAACTATATGAAAAGGGAAAAGGACTCTTTAAGTCTTCAAGTTCTTGTTGTACATAACAAGAAAGACGGACAAGTCTATATTGACTTGACTTTTTGTAGGGGGACCACCATTTTTAGTGGTTCGATTCGAACTTTAATGAAATATTTTATTAGGATTGATGCAAAATATATCAAATTCGGCAATTCTAGCTGCATTAACAGCAGCCTTAACATTTTTTTTTTACAGATTTGTATGGGGATTACACCTTGGACCTACATATATGAAATATTTCACAAGAATTTAAATATTACTAAAATGAGAAAAACTAACATTGGAAGGCAGATTTAGTACAGATTAACGTAGAATAGATCAAATTTGGTGTTTCTAGCAAAAATCACGCAGATCAATAAAATTTGTTTATACAAAAAGCTCGGAATAAGGAGTAGATTTAATGGTCAGTGTGAACTCTCCCAAGAATATATATATATATAGGGTCTGTCTATTCGCCTCTTTCTGTCTGTTACATACATTTGCACAAATTTTATTCCTATATACCCTTTCTCCATAAAGGAACAGTGTATACAAGTCAATTAATTGTAATTAAATCGTAGTTTCTTAAATGTTACCAAAATTTTTTAGAGCATCATTCTCTATTGGATCAATGAATTGGTTTCAAAGCGTTGACACTCACCTGTAATAAAAAGAAAAATAAATTAATAAATGTGTTTTACAATAAACTTCCTAATTAAATCTAATAAAATATATTTAGCGAACTTTATTTTTGGAGAAATGATAATTTAGCAGTCTTGAGTTCATGTTCAGCAGGGTAAATTGCTAAATTCTTTGGTTTGGAAGCAGTGGGTGATAGAAAACAGAGTTAAAGGATTTCTAAACAAGGATCTATAAAAACATAGAAAACTAGATAGGCTCAGCTTTATATTTATGCGAGGTTTAGAACTTCCCTCAAATTAGAAAAATAATTTTTACATCATAGCAAATAAAATAATCGAATTAAATTAAAAATTTATGCGTTGAGGAACTCTAAAAAAATATTAAAAATAAAAACATTTATTTTATAATTCTAGCTTCACAAAAAAATTATTTCTTTTTTCAAGTTGTAACTTTTTGTTTGATGTGGTTAACAAAAAAAATAATAGAAACAAAAAAATAAATGCTTGACAATATAACAACCAATCTTTGTTGTGGCTTTGTTTTATCGCTTATCTAGCAAAATGTCATGAGAAAATATTTATTTGGGACAGTTCACAAAAAAAAAAAACCATAAATAAACAAACTTAAACCAGGAAAAATTTGTATCTTTTGTCTACTTGCAAAGCTCCCACTCAACGCTCGCAATTCTCAGGCTTAGAAAATAATAAAAAAAAAAAAAAAAAACAACCAAACCGAAAATCATTAGTTATATACATCAAACAAGCGAATGAAAGTAAGCAAAAGTCAGTCAGTCAAGTCAGTTCATCATCATTCATTCGTGTAGGTACGTTCATTCACAAAATGTATCTGAACGAACGAACACAGTTTGAAAGTGTGTATCTACAAAGTTGTTAATTATGCTTAATGCAAAAAGAATAAAAAAAAAGTATATATAAAAAGGTTAATGCAAACATTGGTTTGACATATTTAGCCTAAAAACAAAATAACAAAAAAAATAAAAAAAATATTTTCCATATAGCTCAGCTTTGCTGAGCAGTACAAATGCTGTACGCGCCGCTTTAAAACCCGATTTTGATGATTGATTAATGCACAAAATTTGAACTTTCGACAAGAGTCAATATCTGTAAATTATTTATTTTTGAACAGCGCGGAACACAAAATTTGTTAAACACTCAAATTTAAGTCGCTGTCGTTCGTACATATGTGATTTGTCTGGCAATACATACATATATCTGACTTGCTGTATCTACGTTTGACCACTTAACTGTTGTTGATGACAAACTAAACGAAAAATAAAAACCATTTCGAATGCAAAATCATGTACAAATTGTAATGTAAAAAAAAAAAGAAAATAAAATAAAAAACTGTCATAAAAATGCGCGCGCGATAAGTATCTTCCAACATCGACCGTCGTCATCATACACTAGTTCCCAACAAAAAATACAAAAAAAAAAAAACTTCAACTGAAGATGAAACTGTAGCAAAAAGCTAAATCAGCAAAGTCGGCAAATGAAACGCTTGACAATGCTTGCCGCCAAGCAACCACAACAAAAACTTAATAAACAAAGCCAATAGAGACAAAAAAAAATAAATAAAAGCGGAGTAAAAAGATTTATTAACTTACTGCAAATGTTATAATAAAAAAAAAAGATATAGTAAAATCTGTGTATGATTTAGTTGGAAGATCATCATCATCATCATCATCTGCAGCAAAACATGCAAAAATGTGAACAAGTGTAGCACAGCAAGTATTCGCAGCCACGAAGTTGAATAACAATTAATTAAATTTTGGAAACAACTAGTTAACCCTTGCCAAAATAAAAAAAAAGGTCCGGAGCTGCTTTTTGGTATGGTTTTCTATACATAAGCATAGAATTTAAAGAAATATAAAGAAGAACAATGCAAAGCGTTCAGTACTTAGTGAAATGCTCGAAAATAGCCGTTTACACGCACAAATGTACTGCCGAACATGCGCGTACCAACATGCTCGCTTTGAATAAGATATGTAAATGCGCACAACTGCAATTTTGATTAGTATATAATGTAAAATATTTAGTTGCGCCTAAAATATTTAATATTTATTTATTGGCTGTATGCATTAATTCATGCGGTTTTCTAAGAGGGAGCCTTCATAGTATTACTTCGCGTCATGTTCATCCGTAACTCTATTTATTTGGAAGCTACTGTCATTGCGGGTATTTTTTAGTATATGTCATTTGTTTCTATTCATGTGAAAATGTAGAACTTTGTGCCAGATAAAGTGTTTTTGGGGGGAGTTCTTCTTCATTACTGTAACATGAAGAAAAGTTATCGTATTTTAGTGGAAGTGGTGACCATGCTCTAGCTGAACGAACGTGCCAGAAGTAGTTTGCACAGCTTAAAAGGTTCAATTTTGACTTAGAAGACGACGAAGGACCCGGACAGCCAAAAAGTTTGGAAGATGAAGAATTGGAGACATTGCTCGTTGAAGATGCATGCCAAACGCACAAATAACATGCAAAAGCTACCACTACCAGACGTGTAAAAACATTGGGATTCATCCAAAAGCTTGGAAATTAGGTGCCGTATGAATTGAAGCCTAGAGAAATGTTGTTGAACACCACACAAAGAAGTCATTTTGGCATCGGATTGTCACTGGTGATGAAAAATGGATTTATTATGTTAACCACAAGCGCAAGAAATCCTATGCGAAGCCCGGCTAACCATCAACATCCATGGCGCCAAGGTAATGATTTGTATTTGGTGGGATCACAGTGCTGTGTTGTATTATAAGCTCTTGAAATCGAGTCAGACGGTCAAAGGGGACCTCTACCGAACACAATTGGTTCGTTTGAAGAGAGCGATTGCAGAAAAACGACTAGACTATGCGACCAGACACGAATCCATAATTTTCCATTATGACAACGCTCAGCCACATGTTGCAGGACCGGGTGGGAAGTTCTACCCGTCTTATAGCCCAGACATGACCCCTTCTGATTACTACTTGTTCAGTTCAATACAAAATGCCCTCAGCGGAATACGCTTCACTTCAGAACAGTAGATCAAAAATTGGCTTGATTCCTTCTTGGCCGCCAAGCCGGAGAAGTTCTTTTGGGATGGAATATACTAACTGCGTTAAATTTTTTTTTCACGTTGCTTAAGCTTCTTTTCCATCATATAGCGACTGACGACGAATCCACTATCATATTTCCAAGCGCAAAAGTCTTGTAATATGCATCACCATTGATGTTAAATCGAAATTTTATTCTTCCAAGATTATTTTCTGTATTTAGAGATATACTGGGTGCAATATAATATCCATGCTCAACCCAGAAAAGCGGTCGCACATTGCATTAAGGAAGACTGTCCCACTTGAAGTTATGAAAGCAGTTGTTACTGTACAAAACTATACTCAAACCAATTTTGGACCTACGAAGCACAGCTAGGAACATAAATGTCTGCAAATGTTTCAGAGCAAGGTGCTTCACATTGTTCACAACAAAGCTATACCGGAAGGGCTCAATGTTCTTCTTTATAACGAATGAGATTACCCACATAAGTGCTGGACAACTAATTAGACTGTCTGATCGATCTTCCTAATATTCCAGCCATTAAACTTCTCGACTATAGTTCCTACAATCAGAGTTTCAACAGGCTTCACCTAATTAGACATAATATATAGAATTCACAGCTTGTTCCGCAGAAGTTCTAGACGCCTTAATAGACTATCTGATCTCCGTAATATTCTAGCTTTTAAACTTCTCGACTATAGTTTCTTCAACATTAGACCTCATATTTAAAATTCACAGCCTGTTCCGCAGAAGTGCTGTACGCCTAAATAGACTGTCTGATCTCCCTACTATTCTAGCTATTAAGCTTCTCGACTATAGTTTCTCCAACAGGCTATACCCATTAAACATAACATTTAGAATTCACGCTCTGTTCTTAATCTCCTTAAGCTTACAGGAAATATAATCAGATTAAAGTTAAGAACATCATCTATACATCAATATGCAGACATAAACCTTAAAGCATGTTCCACTAGGTACAGATTTTAAAGATAAATAAAAAAATTTTAACAAGATAGAATGCTGCTGTGCAGTGTACTCAACTTCGAGATTCCCTAAACACTCTGAGACTGAGATCCGAATGGTTTAATTTATTAAGACTGATGCAAAATATGCCAAACAAAATTTTTTACCATAAAACTTTTCAAAAATTATATTGTCCGATCTCAATCTATATAAAATATATTGGAATTAATGCACAAAATTTGGCATATCGACGAGCTTAATTAATAAAAAAAAAAATATTTTTCAAACAAAAATTTTATGGCAGCTACTCCTTATAGAAGGGTCTAACTCCTCTCCAAGTTTGCTTTATAATTCAAGACACAACTCGACTTATACATTTATTGTCGAACTTACTTCTCATAGCCACATCAAGACAAACTTCACAAAATTCTGGATAAAAGATACTTTCAAACTAATATCTCAAAAGTACGAACATAACAAAACCAACTCGCCTGATTGCGCTGATCACAACTAAATATCAACACTTTATAGGGTGTACTCTGCTGACTTTAAGCTATTATAATACCATTCAAAATTTAGGAAAAAAAAATGAAGTTCAAACAATTATGGCCGCAATTTTTCGTTGCCCATACATAGTTACGCATGCGCAACGCCCACAAAGACTGCGCTAGACAAAAAAAAAAAGATACAGACACAGATATATATGCTATTTCTATAGACAATTAGTCAGTCAAACTGTCAGTTCGATGACTTGATGCTTGCTAATGAAACGAATTGCTTTTCAAGCTGTTCAAAAAATATGAAAAAAAAAAAAAAAATAATAAACAATTAAATACAAAGTTTTAAAACAAAAGTAACTCGTAATTTCAATTTAAATTTAATTTATAAAATTTTTCAAAATCTATTAATTTTAATATCACCCGCAGCAGCAGCAGCAGCGGCAAAAAGCGTCAAGACAAGAAAAAAGATACACGGTTTGCAGTTGAAATCTAAACGTTTGCTTGCACTTCAAGTCGCGCTGCTTTGAAATAGATTGCAACTTAATGAGCTCAAGTGAGCAGCAGCGGGTGGCGACGAAAGACAATAAATAAATTTATAAATAAAATCAAATAAAAAAAAAAAATTGTATGTGAAATTTCCGCGCTTTGCCCGCATTATGCGGCGCATTAAACGACAAAAGTCGCTAAGTTCAAATAGAAATAAATAGTTGCATAGCTACATAAAGTCCAGTTACTCATTAATATATATATATGTGTGTGTGTGTGTGTGTGTGTGTGTGTGTGTGTGTGTGTGTGTATAGCACAATAATAATCATTAGATACATGGCTATCTATAAGATACATGTACCATTATTTATTTACGGTGGTGGTTGCAAATTGTGCTACTGCTGTTGCTGCTGATGATGATCAGCAAGCAATTAAAATGGCATTTAACACCCGCACTTGGTTCTTGATGTGTGTAAATATATTTATTTGAGAGAAGTATACACTTATGGCTGCCTCCTTTCAACTTAATTTTATTGGTGATAGCTGCAAGAAAATTAAATGCTATATCTTTGCTGGCAATTGAGTTTAACACTTGCCACCACGTCTTCCAATTGTACAGACAGACAGACAGACAGACAGATAGAGAGACAGACAGCTCAGTGAGTGTGGTTATCGCTTTATTGCAATTTCTTATTTAATTGAAATTCATTATGCGCAAACACATATGTACGAATATGTTGGTACAGATACTCCTCAATCTGCGACGCCTTCATCATCAAAGTATCTACATAGAGTTTGCTTTAAATTGAACTTGATAAACAGCAGAGAGAACGTTGACAGACCAGAGACAGTCGTAGACAGACAAAAAATTGTTCAAGTTCGGCTTTCAATCGCTTCAAGTTGAAGTGCACCCATGTCAAAGTATTAAACATAAGCGAGGGGAATGCTAAAAGTAAGCGAAATTGTGGGTGGTTTTAAAATAAGTTTAAGCTTAGTTTGGAATACAGTTGACGTGAGAGAAGAAAGGAAAGGTGAGCTTTAAGAGAGCTAAGCTTCAGGAGAGGTTAACCACAGAAGAGATGAGAGTTGAGAAATAGGAGTAATGAGCCTGAGGAGTGGTAAGCAGTAAGAGTAGTGAGCCACAGAAGAAGAGAATCTCAAAAGAGGTGAACTTCAGAAGTGGAGAGGTTAACCACAGAAGAGGTGAGCCTCTGGAGAGAACAGAAATAGGATAAGTTAGCCTTAGGAGTGGTATGCAGTAAGAGTAGTAAGCCTTAGAAGAGGTGAATCTCAAAAGAAGTGAACATCAGAACAGCCTCAGATATGGTGAACCGTAGAAGAGGTAAACCTCAGGAAAGTTTAAGCTTAGAATAGGTAAGCCTCAATAGATGTGAGTATTTGGACAGGTGAGTCTCCATAGAGGTGAGAATTAGGAGAGATGAGAATAAGGAAAGGCAGGTCTCAGGAGAGCTGAGGCCTTGGAGATGTGAATCTTAGAAGAAGTAAACCTCAGGAGAGGTAAGTCTTAGAAGAAGTGAGTCTTAAGATAGGTGAGCCTCAGGAAAGGTAAGAATTAGGAGAGGTGAGCTTCAAAAAAGGTGAGTCTTAAGAGAGGTGAGCCTCAAGAGAGGTGAACCTAAGAAGAGGTAAACCGTAGGTGAAATTTACCTCAGGAGAGGTAAACCTCAGAAGAGGTAAGTCTTAGAAGAGATGAGCCTTTAGATCTGTGAGAATTAGAAAGGTAAGCTTCAGCAAATGTGAGAATTAGGAGAAGTGAGCCTCAGGAAAGGTGATCGTTAAAAAAAGTGAACCTCAGGATAGATTAGCCTCAGGAAATGTTAGCCTCAGAAGAGGTTAGGCTTAGCAGAGGTTAGCCTCAAGAGAGATGAACCTCAGGAGAGGTGAGCCTCAGGAAATGTTGACCTCAGCTGAGATTAACATCAGAGAGATAAAATTCATTAACCGCATCTTTCATCTGAGAGCAGATATACTGAAGGAACTGGAAGATGCCATCACATTTGATGCAGTACATTTTAGACTTAGAATGTGTAGACGTGAATATTTTGAACTGGTTACAGTTGCATGCATTCGTTTTGAGAAGCTGATAAGATGCTCCATTAAAAGCATAGTCAGACAATGACATCACCCTATAGGAGGTCAGTCATCCACCATTACTACTTAAGATGTTAAGAGAAGACTGCTGAATGCCTCTTGCACCTTCTGGATGGCTAGAATAAGAGGCTACAATTGCACCTCTGAACGGTGATAGCGCTTCGGCAAAAGTGTCAGCTGACAGTAGGCATTGCCGGTGACTAAAAGAGTGTTATACATGGCGGTGAATGTTTATTGTATAAAAGAACTTATCTACTGTCCGTCCGTCCGTCCGTCCGTCCGTCTTTCCAGCTTTCTTGTACTCAAAATTTGTAATGAAACTTCTTTAGATACTTCTGTCATTACTCTCGTAAGCACGTATCTGCTAACTGTTACGCCTATTACATAAGAAGCTTATAAATATTTAAAATCAACTTTTAATTAAATATTTAAACCCTTCATAAAGTATTTTGCTTTAACAGAGTGTATGACGATAATTTAAATCTAATGCGAAAATGTTGCAAATTTGAAAACTTTACTAAGTTCTGGCAAGTATTTTTGGGCTTACTTAGAGATACTTAAGAACACACACATGTGTGTGTGTGTGTTTTGTGTGTGTGTGTAAGTACTTCCTGTTGCTGCTGCTGCTGTACAAAACGCCTCAAGTATCGCTGCTAGATGCTAATCGTTTCTTGACAGCTTATAACAAATTTCTTTTTTTTTTATACTATTTTTTGCACTCTTTCAACATGTGTATGTGTATGTGTATGTTTGTGTGTGTGTGTAGGTTGTCAGCTTAGCTTTGCTTTTGCGATTTATTTTTTTGCGCGGCTTTATGTCTTTGTTCAGACGCTTGCTTGCTGGCTGTAGATACAATCAGCAGCGGCAGCAGTTAACTCAACAAGTACTACAACAACAACAAAAATAATAATAAAAAAAAAAAAAAAAACAATAGCATGATTTCGTGTTAATTTGTGAGCTTTGAATGTGCAGAATAAAGATACAACTAAACATTCAAATAGCGCAATAGATACATTGTATCTGCAACTGTTTGTACTGTATCTTCAAAATAATATTATGAAATTCTACAGTTAGCATAGCGCGTATGCATCAATAATTGTTATTAATTACATGTCTCCTCTGTGTTTTTTATCAATTTGTAGCTTGTATCTGTATCTTTTGGTTGGCATTTTACTTAATCGATTCGTTTCGATTTTGCTCTAAATAAAAAAAAAAGTAAAAAAAAAAAATAAAATGCATTGTTGTTGCTGTCATACGTATCGTCGTTGCATGCGCAACTTGTTCAACTTGCTGCATGTCTGTATCTATTGCTTTGATGTGCATCACTGCAATGTATCTGTGTATCTCTACGAGTAGCATAATTGCGTTGTCGATTTATCTATTGGTCTCGTTTCAATTTCATTTCTAGTTGCGTGTAAAAAGCATATTCGATGATGCGTTTTTATTTCGTCGACAGCTTTGTTTAGTGTTTTTTTTTTTTAGTATTTTTTTTTGAATTTTTGGTTTTTAGTTTGTCGTGCATCATTATTATAGCTCATTGCTGCGGCTGCTACTGCATGGTTTAATTTTCGCTTTCACTGCGCAAACAGTTTTACTTTTTTTTTTTTATTATTATTTCAGTAGCTTTCATTACTGCATCTTTTTCTTTTTTTTTTTTGTTCATTGTAAGTATCTTCTTCTCTTCGAACTTCTTGGTAAATTGATTTGTGTTTTTTTGGAAAACCAGAAAAAAAAATGAAAAACATGTCATGCTTTTTTATTGGGAAAGGGGGGAGGGGAATACTAAATATGAAAAACGAAAGTGAAAAGCGTACTAAAAACTTGGTTTATTTATTTTGTGGTTGTTGTTGTTGCAACAATATAAACATACAAATTCTTTGTTAATTGTCAACAAAAACAAAAACAAAAACAACCAACTGCATAGCTCAAATATTGGATCCAAATAGCAAAACATTTTAGTAAGCTTCTGTGATAGATATACACAGTAGAAAATAATAGGGAATGTTGCAAGGAAACACTGATGTCTCGAAAACTATCCAGGATAATACGAAGATGCAACTCAAGTACCATAATTTAATTGCATGCGATGAAAGGGAGTACCAAGCCGCATCAAGGAGTTTACTTCGCTACAAACTGGCATATATATGCTCCACAAGGTCAATGCGCTGAATGCAATGTTAGATCTAATACCACTCCATCTAGAAATTGAATACGAAAAAACAAAGCAAAAACTTCTGAGACTATTAGTCGAAGGAAAAAAAAATCACCATCAATATATGTCAGAAGGGTCTCTTTATAGTCAAGTCAAGTCAAGTCAAGCCTTTGTTGCTTTGGTCAAGAGATAAAATGAAAATGATGGAACTTTTTTGATAGAAACTTAACCACTCACTAAGTGGGTCGACAAGAAAATATGGAGGAAAGAGTGATCTTATACACTGAAACTATACAGAATTAAATGAACCAATGACGGTTGATTATACAATATATTGGAAGTAATAAATCCGAGGCTTGATTACTGGAACTTTATGAACAAGTACATACTGCACAGTTTGACAACAGAAGAGCCTATCACAACTGTGATATTGCGATTATATCAGACAGCCTGACATTGTTAAAGGCACTCAACTCAAAATCCATCAAGTTCAAACTAGTTGAACATCGTTCAACACAATTATATTTCTCATCTGTGTGATATAATAAATCCCTAATCAAACTGTGGCATTAGAAGACATAGTGCATTGCATCTTACATGCGCAAATATAGCAAAGAAGCATTACTGAATCACGAACCAAAGCGACCAATGGTATTCCTAAGGGGCTTACATAGAATCCGAGCCACGCAAAAGAAGATACTCTATATAATGGGATTATATATCTCTAAGTTATAGATTCTGTAACAATGAGAATGAAACTTCTTTAAATATTATAGCGCAATATAAAGCAGTAGTTAGAAGTAGAATTCATTTCTGAGGCAGTCGCTTTATGACAGTAGAGCAAATGGAAAGTTTTTGATACTAGAAAATAGTAATCGTCTAAGATCCCACAATAAAACGAACTTCACCGAGCTGTTTGATGGATGACAAGTATTGGATTGGATATATAGAGGCTTAAGTGTATCCTTCAACAAGACAATGCGCGAATCCACACAACTCGCAAAATAAAAGAGTTTTTGTCGGCTAGAAAAATACCCTCCTTGCCACTCGGCTGGAGTTGAAGATCGATGGATAATATTATTCATCAAAATCTAAAAGCGTGGTCGGCAGTTTAATGTGGTAGAAGAGCTCATTAATCAAAGCGTGGTTTTTATTTAGGTTTATATATGTCCATCCATATGTACATCCTTTACAAATCTCTACACCTTACTTGGTTTTTGTAAGAAAAACATTTTGTCATAGTCTAATTTATGTAGCTCAAAACAGCAAATTTGTTAACACTTATAATAAACCTAATAAAATATATCACACGAATGCAGATAGTAATATGAACTCCATTTAAATTTAACTCTTTTAAGGGAATCTCTAGGTCGTATTTGCTTTCTTTCGATTATAGATTTTTCTTTTTATAATTTGAGTTGAATTTTTTTCTTTGTAATTCTCTTGAACTATTGTTTTTTTTCTCATCATGCTGCACACATGTGACGCAACTTTCTAAATCGAAAAAAAACTCTTTTTGCCTAGAGTCTAGTTCTGGTTTAAGAAAAAAAAAAAAAAATTCATTTCGAGTTGTGTGCGGCTTTGACGTTTTCCTCCAATGCCTGTGTATCTTCTGTGTGTGTGTGTGTGTGTGTGTGTTCATTGAATACAAAAACAAATTTGTGTGCTATGCTGCCTAAATGTGTATAATTTTCTATTTTAAGTTCAATTGTTCATTTTTGTTCCCCAATTTTTCACTTGAATCCCTTGTGTAAACAACATTTGCACTTCTTCTTTTTGTTGTTTTTGTTTTTGCTTTTTGCTGTAATAATGCTCGTTTGTGGTGTTTTATGGTGTTTCCTGTGCAACAAACTGTGGCACTACTCCTGCCACTAGACACAGGGCACAAATGTAAAACATATGTTGCAAACGTGCACACACAAACTAAATCTTTCTCTCTCTCTCTCTCTCTCTATCTCTTTCTAAGCATATTTAGCTTTGTTTCATTCTAGCAAACATTGTATTTTATCGGAAATTAAATTTAACCAAAAATGTCAAACCAAAACGGATATTAGAAAAGCCAAAATTGTCTCTCTCCAGCTCGGTCGAGACAAAAGTAAAGCAAGCCACTAAGTTAGCAAAATACTAAGCACAAAACATACACAATGTAACAATGTATCTGTAAACTGTATCTGTTTTTTTTGTTTTGGAAAAAATGAATATTTGTTGCTCGCAATTTTCATCAAAATATAACCCCCCGCAGCAGAACAGAAACAATAATCAACGACAAAAGCCGAAAGGAAATTGCAAATTTTTAGTTATGCTGGCAAAAGAAATATGATTTAAAAAAAAAAATCGAAAAAAAACATGTGCAGCACGTTTTCTGAATTTAATTTAATTAACCCTTTGTGGACGATGATGACAAGCGTTTTTATTTTGGTGCCGCGCTACATTTTTCAAATCAACTCGCTGCACTGCAGCGGCCAACAACAACAACAACAACAACAGACACACAAAATAAAACAACCACAAAAGAACAAAAGTCGCTGCTGCAGCCGCAGGCGTCGCGTTGTAGGAGGCGCAATTGTCTTTCAATATGCAATATGCAGTTTTTCCTGCCGCCTTCCTTTTGATACCCTTTACAGTGTTTAAAAAAAAAAAAGAAAAAAAAAACAGTGTTTTATTGGTTTTAAGCAACAGTTTGTAACGAAGTACAGCAGAAATTTTGCATGAATGGTTGGGAAATATTATTTATATCATTTTTCGATTCGGAAAACCTCCAAACAAAGCACTGCACTTCATCTTATATAATTTTCTAGTTCTCTAGCAGATAAAAGACAGTCTAGTCTGTTGGATCATCTAGCCACACTAAAATTTTTTTACTTTAGACCTCTTTTCTCTAGATTAAAAAAAAAAAAACGAACTTCAAACGGATAAAATATAAAAATGACTTCGATTTATCTTGCTCTTAGAAGACGAAGAACGACACGCAAAGCCAAAAAGGTTTGAAGATGAAGAATTGAAGGCATTGCTAGATGAAGATGCGTGCCAAACGCAAAAAAAAAAATTACAAAAGCTTTGAAAGTTGATCAAGCAATCATTTCCAGATGTTTAAAAAGCATTGGGATTCATCCCTTAGGGAGACCTAGGAATTATTGCTTTAACAAAAAGAAGTCATTTTTGCAACGGATTGTCACTGGTGTTGAACAATGGATTTATTAGGATAGCTCCAAGCGCAAGAAATTGTATGTGAAGCCCGGGCAACCATTAACATCCAAGGCAAAGCCGAATATGCAAGGCGTCAAGGTATTTGGTGGGATCAGAAGGATGTGTTGTATAATGAACTCTTCAAATCGGATCAGACCATCAAAAGGGACCGCTACCGAAAACAACTGATTCGTTTGAAAACAGCGATCCCGGAAAAATAACCAGAATATGCGACCAGACTCGAATCCATAATTTTCCAACATGAAGCTCTACCTCACCCGCCTTATAGCCCAGACATGGCCCCTTCTGATTAACACTTGTTCACTTCAGAACAGGGTATCAAACATTGGCTCGATTCTTGCTTGGTCGTCAAGCCGGTGAAGTTCTTTTGGTATGGAATCCACAAACTGCCAGTAAGATGGGTAAACTTCGTAGCTTCTGATGGACAATATTTTGAACATTGAGTGTATGTACAGCCATTTTGTCACAATAAAGCCTTAATTTTCTTGATTCTTCGACAGACGGAAATGTCTATATTTATTTCATTTTTTATAGGACTAAAAGGTGGTACAGATTTGTATGGAGGTCAACCCTTCTAGTGGAGTTATCTAGACTTAAATAGAATATTTAATAAGAATTATTATGAGGAGTAGGTTTGCATGGTAAGTTTCAACTACCCTTTTAGGGAGGAAGGTAAGCACATTCGAAATATACAAATTTTAAGGCTCTTTCTATAGTCGCCAAGACTCGTTTCTTAGTTTTACCTGCATTCAAAAAAATCGGTCTAACTCGAATAAAGAAATGTTTTCTCATGCAAGTATTATTCAATATTTCATTATATTTGCGAGATATTGAGTTTCTCCTTATGTCTCTCCATACTCTCTATTCTATTCTCGAGTTTGTCCATGTGTAGTCACTCACTCCT
This sequence comes from Leucophenga maculata, assembly GCA_035044805.1. Taxonomy (NCBI): domain Eukaryota; kingdom Metazoa; phylum Arthropoda; class Insecta; order Diptera; family Drosophilidae; genus Leucophenga; species Leucophenga maculata. The sequence goes on along the minus strand of JAWNNP010000643.1, from coordinate 293,184 downwards.
AAGCAACAACACAACTGAATATTCTTTCAAGGTTTCCACATTATAAATACTTCACTAAAAACTAAAAATTTATGAATAAAAAAGCTTTCCAAAGCAAACTTTTTCTTAAATCGAACGATTCACCTCTTAATTATGCCCACTTCCCGTCGAGGCATTGAATTTTGACCCCCTATAACTAGACCAGTCTGGTTATTTTACTGCAATGAACCGAGTATGATGAAATATGACTTCTTAATCATATGTTCCTTCTCAACCAACTTAGAGATATCTTCTTTTGAATCCTACAGCTGTTAAAATCAAAGCCAATGTTCTTTAGTTAAAGCATTTGTGGGTTATGGCTTTTTTCATAGTTCTTTCAATCTGCAAAAATTTGCAGGAATTGAGTTATGTTTCTATCAGAGAACATTGATGATGCTGAGAACTGAAATCTTCAAATTTCCATGGTTCAACTGTTAAATTTTTGTATTTTAAGGCCCTAGTTCAGTTTGGAAACAACCATCCAGAGATTGAAAATCATATTTTCAAATGGATTTATTCAAATGGATTTATTATGGAGGCATTTTAGTGAACCAATATTAATGTGAGCCTTTGGAGATATAAAAAAAATTGTATATGATTTTCTCGAAAACAAATTCTTGGGAAATTTTTGCCATGATTTCTCGAACAACGATTGACTCGAAATGAGTTAGTATTGACTCAAATGCGTTGTCCTCAATCTACTCGTTATTAAAATTATTTTTAAAACTTCTGATATGCGCAGCAGGGTAACAAAAAGTCGGATTAAACTATATGCATCATATTCCCCTTAGCTAACTGCAGTCATTAAAATAAAGAATTAAAATAGCACAAAATAGGCTGCATGCAGAGAAAAGCTAAGAATCTCAGATTCAACTTGTACATATTATTCGCTATTTGAAGATATAAACATAAAATAAAGCCTAGTGGGAGACAAAGTCAGATGAGTCACTTCAAAGTCACTCTTGGCTTGCAAATGGCTTACAAGTTCAGCGCACTCGAATGAATATATAAAATATTCGAAAAAAGACGTCGCTTTCAAGTTCTCACTCGCAATAAATCAATCATTTGAAAAAAAAAAATAAATAACTACGAGTGAATATTTATATAAACAGCAAATCGTAAAAGCTGTTCTAACTTTATACACATATAAACTTCAGTCAGAAAAGCTTCTGCTCCTTTATTATTTCTTTTTTTGTTGCACCACTGAAGTTTTGCCTCAGGCAGCGAAACGAAATAATTCGCGGTTCTTATTGGCAATTGGCTCAAATGCCACTTAAACTTTGACTGTTGCGGCTGCGCTAAATGCTTGTTGCATGCAGCTTAAGCAAAGCAATACAGTGAGGACTCTTTTTGAAGAATGCTAAAAGTCACTTTTATGGAATAAAATATTTAAACTTGAGCTTGTTAATAAAAAAAAAAAAATATAAATGGAGCCTTAACTCCATAGCAATATTATTTTGTCAAAAAATAATATAAGGTTCCACTGTACACATTTGTGTATTCACAAGCATTTATAGCTGTAGAACTTTTTTTTTTTTTTTTTTGCTTTTTATTAAACCCATTTTTCTTTTTTTCATTTTTTATTTTAAAATCTTTTTCGCTTTTTTTTTGCCTTGTCTACCTTATCTGCTACTTCACAGAGTTTTGAGAAGTTTTTGCTTTATTTTTTTCGAAGAAATAAAAACACAGAATAAGAAAATTGGAGCCCCTTAAATTTCCAGGAATCGACGAAATGCATTTGAATGACGAAGCTCAGTGCTTAAGAAGAAGAAGAGTGTGTTGAATTTATAAATCAACTGTCGAAGAATAAAAAAAAAAAAAAAAAACAATACAACATTAACCAATTGGACAAAGGAAGTGATGACTTGGTAAAGAAGATGTGGCCTTCTTTTTTCTTTTTAACGGGGTTTGATTCTACATAAATTTTAAGACAAATTCATTAATTGAAAAAAATAAAAAACAAAAAGAAGTTTTATTAATAATAAGGCACGGTTGTATGCCCATGAATTTGTGGAGATATAATAAAATTTAGCAACAATTTGCCAAATCTATATAATTTTATGTCTGTTCCGTAAAATATTAATTTAAAAAAGTAAAAACAAAAAAGAAGTTTAGAAGTTTGCCCTAAGAAATAGCAACATATTAAAATTTCTTTAGTCTTATAGTTTAGTATAAAAAATGTATACTTTGGAGATATGATTTGGTAGTCTCTATTAAAATTTCTTTTATCTTTGTGCGATTGAGCCAAGTTGAAAAAATGAAGATTTCCATACAGAATGGAGGGTCTAAATTAGAGCATCAATCATTTTCACTACCATTATGAAATGTTTCGAGAAAGAAAAGAAGTGGGCTCGAATTCGAAATACTATCTAGCCTCATAGAACCTTTAATTTGTATGGAGGATATATTTCTAACTGGGTCTGTGTGGTATATTTTATTGAAATTAGCGTAGAATACAATAATTTTGTCGTTTCGTGCTAATCAAAACCTATAAAATATATTTTTCATACAAAAAACAACAAAAAAGAGGACAGATTTCTTGGAAACTAGCCTTTCTAGTAGTCTGTTATAGATCTATACAAAATATTTCATTAGAATTAAAGTTATATACACCAAGTTTACCGTTTCAAGCTAAACTAAGCCACAACAAAATGTTTTTCTTACAAAACACCAGCAAAAAAGGGTAGATTTGTATGGTGTTACTCTTTCTAGTGTTCCGATTTAAACCTATATAGAATATTTCATAAGAATTAAATACAATAAACAAGAAGGAACGCTGCAGTTAAATGTGCTCGACTATAAGATACCCTTTTCTGTACAATTCGTACCACTTCTAGTGGTCTATTATTGGCCTATATAAAATTTTATCTTGGGAATCATGTAAAAATGAACATATTTGGTGTTTCAGCTAAATAAATACCAATTGATTAGAAAATTCAGAAAAGTTGCACAGATTTGTATGGATGCTACAACTTTTAATGGTCGAAACTGCACCGAAATGGAACATTTGATAAGGCTTAACGTAAGATAAACCAAAATTTTTGTTTCTAGCAAAATAAACAACAAGAATTAAAAGTTTTTCATACCCAAACTTAGAATAAGAAGTTGCTTTATATGGTATGTGGCAACCATAACTTAGGGAGATTATGTAAAGAATGATAAGAAGACTTTAAATATGCAAATATAAAGTTTCAGTATATTTTAGACTTCAAGAACTTGAATTTCATACAAACAGACAGACGGACATGTCTATATCGATTCAACTTTTGAGGGCGTTTATTATGCTGTGCTATAATTCTTGGCTTTCTTCAAAATCAAACCCATGGATAGACTTTAAATAACAGATATCAGAGAATATATCACCACAAACATATTGTGATATGGTCTCATATAAAAGAAACACTCAAGAAATGCATATCGAGTCAGCTAAGTCATGCAATCTTCATACTTGGTGATGGCTCACGCATACAAGAGCAAGACAGCACAAACCGGGTTCACTACTAGTTTATATATTTAGCATATTTTAGTTTAAACATTAAAACATTTTGCTTAAACTATTTGCGAATTATATTAATACGCAATATTAAATTCTGTGCTTACTGCGTAGTTAAAAACGCAAAATTTGTTGCATTTTATGTTAATTCAAAGAAAATATTTCACACTAAAGATTCTATATCGGCATATAAGCTCACACAACTCAAAGTTTCTCGCAAATGCAATACCTAATTAACATTTGCAGCGTCGTAAACAACACAACAAAATGCTTAACACTAGCAATGTCCGTCTGTCTGAGCCCTATTTCCGCAATTTCTGAGACATTGAACTTTATAAACAAAAACAACATATTACGCAATGCTGTCATTAATAAGCTCTATACCCTTCACTCATACTAAAGCATTATTAATTTAAGCAATTATTATTTTTTTTTTTTTTTTAGTACAATTCTTTTTTAATTGGTTCAATACATTTAAATGTTTCCAATTAGATTCAAACAACAATTAGAAATTAATTAATATTAAATACAAAAATTTTATACATAGTATAAAAGATTATATTAAAGATAAAAGAGAAATAAAATATATTTCGCAAAAGATTTAATAATTTTTAATGGGACCAACTTCATACCAAAGAAAATTTTGACCTACACTCTAATTCTCAAAAAAAGCAAATTTTGTTTCGAGTTTGTAAATAAAATTTTTATTTTGTATATTTTTGGAAGCGAAACAAATTTTTTTTTCTGCTGCTTTTTATTAAAAACTGTTTAAAAGACAAAATGCAACACAAATTGTTGTAGTGTGGCTGTGAGAGCTTATGCTTCTTCTTCTTATTATTATTTCCTTTTGATTAGGATCTGCCAATCGTTTTGTAATATGCAACAGTTTTTTTGTTGTTGCATTTTTCATGGTATTTTTTGATACTTTTTCTAGTCAGTTAGCGGCAGCCCTACACAAAAATTTAGCATCAAACAATTTTATGAAATTTGCAAGAAATTCTAATAAAAATGTTTATTCTTTCTTTTTTTTTAATTTACCTTTGCACTTTGTACGTTTGCTTGTTGCTGCTGCTCGCTTAACATGCTATGTGTTGCACTTTACACGTTGCTGCTGCTGCTGCTGCGTCGCTTGCTTACTCTTGCACACTTGTTAAAGAAGATGCGTCAAGCGTTTTGCGCACTCTTTCGTTTGTTAGTTTTTTTTTTGGTTTGTTTGTATAGAAAAACAATTGCAACTATTCAACGTTTTATTGTTGCTTTTGCTTCTAGTTTACCCTTCTTCAAAGTCACTGCACTCTTTTTTTTTTTCTTTTAGTTTTCAATTTGGATTTGCTGCACAACAACAAAATATTCTTATTTGTATTAAAGTTGTTTTTTTTTTTTGTATTATTTTGTTTTATTCAATTCCTTGCTTTTCTTTTAACATACGTTGCTGCTTGTTGTTGTTGTTGTTGTTATTTAGAATTTCCAAGCACGTCTTCACGCTTTGTATATGTCTGTCTGTCTGAGACGACGTTAGGCGCGACGCAACAAACAGAAGAAAAGCAGAAAAGACAAAAATCGTAGAATAAGAATTCACAAGTAACAGCAAAAAAAAAATGCACTTCAACTTTTATTTAATTCTGCTTTTAGTTGCTTATTTTTGTTGCACTTGTTTTAATATTTTTTTATTTTTTTTTTGTTTTGTTTAGACACAAATTCACAAAATCTTTGGTTTTATTATTTACAATACCGTTTGTTTGTTTTTTTTTTTTAATATTTTTTTTTTGCTGTTTTTCAAAACTTGGCATGCAACAGGCGCTACTTTGCGCGCTCTCTTGTTTCTTATTACAATTGTTGTTGTTCTTCTTATAGTACTTGCCGCCGTCTGCTTGCTTTTGTCGGCATTTACTGCTTTTTAATATTTCTTTTTATTTATTTGGTTTTTGCAATTAAATGCTTTTCAATTATGCGCACATACACAGTTAAAAAAAAAAAAATTAATTGTTTAATATTTTTTTTCGGTTTTATTTTAATTCACTGTTTTCAAAAAAAAAAAAAATTTTTAACAATTCTATTCGACTTAGAATTTTTTTTTTGTTGAATGCCGTTGTTTAGCGATTGCCGTAAAGACAACCGTTCGCTTTGAGAGTCGCTTCGAAACAGGAAGAGACAGAAAAACTAAACAGTTCGACAGGTTCGAATGAATGTTTCGGCTTTGTGCGATTGTGCTCGGCAAATGCTCTTCGTCGTTGGCGACAGCAGTAGCAGCAGCAGCAGCTGTTCGCTGTGGTTTGTTGTTGTTGTTGTTATTGTTAGCAACGACGACGACGCCGGCATTGTCTTCGAAAAAAATACTCATGCATTGCATGTGTTTGTATGAGAGCAAGAGCGAGCGAGCGAGCAAGCTATTTTATGCTGTCAAAGTTACAGTGGTGACACAAATAAAACTTCAAATTGAAATTATTTTGTTTTTTCATTTATTAATTTTTTAATTTGTATATATTTAAATAAATAAAAAAAAAAACTTTATATTATATTTAAAAGTTAACAGTATTTAAGTGTGTTGTTTAAAATATTAAACTGTAAAAAACTGTTTACGCAGTTTTATACCCTTTACAAGTAGTTTAAAAGGCTTTATTAGGTTTATGCTGTTGTATGTTACAGACAAAATGTGACAAGTCAGCGCACTAAGCTTACATATATATATACTTGATCAGCATTAAAATTCAAGTCTGGCTTGCTGGATGACTGTTCGTATGAACAACAAAAACTTGGAGACTATAAAAGATAGATCCTACCAAGCTAGATATTCAGACTCTTTGCTATTTCATAAAACATATCAAACACTCTATAAGCAATACCCAACGTACAGTGGTCAGCAAAACATTTTTTTTTTTAAATTAGTTTAAAAAATTTGTTTTTGAAACTTTACGGAATACACCAAAACTAATTTCAGTTCTAAACTAATCGCATGATACAATGAGTGTCTCAAAATTTCTAGAACTATTTTTTCAGAGCATTTTCTGCTGGCGTTGGTGAGGATCTGCGTTGGAAAGGAACATCTTTTATTGATATTTCTTTCAAAATTTCATGACATTTAGAAAAGTGGAGTTGAGTATTTAACACAGTATTAATGATTATTAAACTTGGTAAAACTTTTACCGAAACTCCCGAATTGATGAGTAAATGTCTATCACGTACCATTACTTACGAAAAAAACGGTCGGGAAGACTTGGGCCGGCCGAAATCTTCAGTTCACGAACAAAACATAAAAATTGTCCGAAAATTCATCAAAAATGAGCCGAAATTGTAATTGCGGTTCATTGAATTGGAATTGGGATTCTTCAGACTCAATGCATCGCATTTTGGTCCAACATTTGGACTTCAGGAAAGGGTTTGCACGATTTGTTTCGCATCAATTAAAATACGTGGAAAAGGCGCTTCGGATTCAACATTTTGAAGATGCCAAAAAGGATCAGAACTTCCTTTTCAATATTGTTACTGATAACGAGACATGGTCTTCTCAATACGACACTGAAACCAAGCGTTAAAGTGCCGAATGGAAGCCTCCTGGTCAAAGGTGTAGACAATGTTTTTTTTGTTTATACGATTCGAAGGGAATTTTTCACCAAGAGTTCATTGCATCGGGCCAAGCAATTAATGGGCCTTTTTAACTTGGTGTTATGAGGCGTTTGCACCGTCGTACTCGGCCAGTTTGGGTAATTTTGAGACATACCTTGTATAGTTTTCAAGACTTTTGATTCAAATCAGTCTGATTTATAAATAATATTAATTCGATTAAACATTTTTTTTTGCTTTTTTATAACAAAATATTGCAGCTTCCGGTTAAATAAAATTCTCAACGCATGAAAAATTTTTATATCTGGAAATTGAACAACATAAAAATTGAGTAGCAATAAAAATCAAAAATGTTTATATTCAAAATTAAACAATTGAAAATCAATTAAACTTTCGCATTAAACCCAAGAGGCAAATGGACTTCGGGTGAAAAATTTTGTGGTGGTCACAAAGTTTGGCCACACATTAAAAAATTATATGGAAAGCTTTTGTAAATGAAATCGTAAAAGATTTAAAATAAATAAACAATTTAACAAATAAACAAAAAATATTTTATAAACTGAAAAAAAAGAACGAAATATAAATGCCCTGCACGGAAAATATGTTAAGCCTGTCAACAGCACAAATATAAACAACTAATAACAAGGATGGCAAAAAGTAAAAATTGTTTAATTTTTTTTTTATTTCAATTATTGTTTATTTAATATTTGCTGAGAAATAAACAGAAAGACTCTAAATATTTGCCAATGTTTTGAATACAAATTTTTAAGCAAATAGCACTGAGTTGTTTATAAATTTTTATTAGAAGTTTTTAACACACAAAAATATATAAAAAAGAGTTCTTAATAATATATTTTTTTTGGATTAGATGAAACGAAGTTAATATATGCCGCTGCCAGGCTGTTTACGCAAAAAAATGGCTTATTTCCGCTCAAAACCACTTAAAACTTGGAAAGAAATTCTATAAAATATATAGAAATGATTTTTAAAAAAATTCCATTTCACTGAATTTGATTTAATTAATTTTATTTAATTATTTAATTTATTTAATTTAATATGCTAAACGGTTTCTACAGGGTATACGAATGCAACATATGTTGCAACGAAATGAATTAAACCGATCGAAATCTAAAGAGCAGCAACGCATCTTAAACTCTCAAAACAAATACAGAGTGAGAATGAGAGAGCGAGTGAGTATTCGAAAAGTGAGCATGAAAACAATATTCGAAAATCGTATTCGAAGTTGCACTTTGACTGCAGCGCAGAATCAGCATAGAAAAAGTAAAATAAAAAGCAGTGAGTATTTTGCACAGCTGCAATACTGGCAGCACACAATAAGAGCGCAAGCGAAAGTGTGCATGCGTGAGTGCGTGTGAGTATGTGTGAAACAGAGCGTTAGGCAGTAGTTGGGGGAGTGACTGTCAGGCATAAAATGACGATCGATGATCGTGCACTACTGTTATTGTTTTTGTTGCAAATATCATTGCTGAAGCAAAGTGAGTAATAGATATGAGAGAGAAAAAGAGCGAGAGCGAGTTTGATTCAAAGTTCGATTGAGAGTGCAAAAAAAAAAAAAAAACTACCGGAAATTAATGCATCTGTTGTTCTTTTGCTTTTGTTTTTTTTTTTTTTTTTTTTGCGTTTTGATACACTTCAAACAAATTGTGCGAAAAAGTATTATTGTTTGCTTAAAGCGTTTGTCATAGAGTGTTGAAAAATTATATCAATCAAATAATAATACAATATATACATAATATAATAAAAGATCATCACATATAAATGCTGTATATCAACTTAAGCTTCAGCATTATTATGCCGCATGGCAGGAACATCTTCTGTACCTTCTACTAACTGCAGATCCAGAATATCAAGAATTTCTTGGACTATTTCAAGTATGAAATTCTCTGGCATTTCGTCTGGTATTTCAGGAACAGGCCAAAAAGATTCTTCCTGCTCTGACTTAAAAAGCTTTTTGCGTATGATCTCCACCATAGTGTATTGTGAAAGTTAATGAAGTAAATTGCCGAGTTGTCACACGCTTCTTGAAGAAGTCAGTTAGAAAAAAAATTGCAACAAAAATTATTGCTGCGTAAATTTTTCTGTAAAATTTGTATTTATTTGATTTAATATCTGTGTGACAATAAAATGAAATATATTTATCGAAATAAATATTTTATATAATTTATTAAGGCCAGTTTACTTAGATTTGATGGCTGTCACCTTCAGTTTGTTTGTTTTATTGGCGAAGGAGATGAAGGTATCGCTTCTTGTTAGTTTTTTGATTCGTTGTTTTGCGAAATTTGGTTTACCTTGTATGATTTTTTATAAAATATTTCATTAAGCTCCAACTTGAACCACTAGAAAGTGTAGCCTCCATAAAAAACTGTCGCTAATTACTGAGTTTTTGTAAGAAATAATTTTTGTTGTTGTTAATTTTGCTAATAATACCAAATTCTAATAAAATATTCTATAAACTAGCACCAAAAATGGTAGCATCCATACAAATCCTTCGCTCATTGCTGTATTTTTGTATGAAACAAAATTCTTATTGTTGGTTATTTAGCTAGAAACGTCAACTCTATTCAAATTGTCCATAAAATTTCTCATCGGAACATTAAAAGTGATAGTTCCCAAACAAAAAGTCAAAATTCTGTCTTGTTTTCCCTAAGTACATCAACAATTTGGAGAATATAAAGCTACCAAATAATTATATTTAGTTTTTTCTATTCTCCCATACCTAACCCTCTCTTCCATCAGTACTCATAACAAACTAACCCTCTCCACTGTGTTTTTTAAATTAATACATTTTTGAGTTTCTTCTTCTGGTAGCTAAAAACCCAAAATTTTGTGTATTTTGCTGCAATTCTAATTAAATATTCCATATAAGTTCATATCGGATCTTTAAGAGACATAGCATCCATACAAATCTATCTCCCTTCTTTGGATTTTGTAAATAAAACATTTTATTGTGGTTTAGTTTTGTTTCTTATTTTAGTTTTAATAAAATATTCCATATTGAACTATATCGCTCTACTAGCAAGGACAGCCCCCTACAAATCTACTAATAAAACATTCTACACGAATCCGGAGTACAATAAATCTGCATAAAAATTTAAAGTTCAATGGTGTTACAGCGTACTTCAAAGTTGAGGAGACTTAACTGCAGCGTTTTTTCTTACAAAAATTTTAGCTTTTTGAATTACTGGACTTGTTCTATTTTCTAAACAAAATAAAAAAAGCCTTTGGTCCACTTTCCATATAAGCAATTGGTATTTCATAATTTTTCACATTTAATTTGCATTTCAAGTCGTTTTTCTTTAAAAATTTCACTAATACGTTTCACTTGCTGCAACTGCGCTTTAAACACTTATGTGGCCATCCGTCCACAGTGTTATACTTCTATATATATATATCTGTTATAATTATACCACCATACTCTCTAATAATCTCGCTCTGCCCTTTGTCTTTGCATAAAATATATATATTTTTTTTTTTTTTTGTATTTTATCTCTTCATGCACAATTGTTGTTGTTTGTGCACTTTGCACTTGTGCTTTTGCACCAACAACACAGAAGCCACGGAAGATTCGAACGAACAGTACAACAATGCAATACTCTCTTACTTGCACTCACTCTCTGTCTCACTGCACTATTGCCGTTACGCATGCGCTGTATTGAAGCGCCAAATTCAATGTTCAAATATTGACTTAATGCGCCAGAAAGAGATAGCATGTGCATGACAATACGCTTCCATTCATCTGTCACTGTTTCAAGTGCATGCGGCAGATATTTATTTATTTATTTTTTTTTCGGCTTTATTTAGATGAGCCGAGCTGCAATTGAAAATTTCAGCAGAAAATTTTTCAAAAAATAAATAAATAAATAGTTTGGAGTATAAAAAGAAGAATATGCAATGAAATGAAAATAAAATAGAAGAAACATGACAAAAAAGGGAGATCAACAAAACTAGTTTCTCGTTAAAAATCGAAACTAATCATAATACTAACGGTTTGGACTAAAGTTTTCAGACTTTGTAGAAGTTGGGAATAAAGTTCGATAAAATGGAGAAATGGGCTGTAATTCTTTTCGCATTATATCTATATTGTGGACAGGGTGGTTGATCCTCAAGCTTCGTTAAAAAAAAAAGTATTTGAGGTTCTACCTGTACCATCTATCATAATATACGGTCAAATTTTCAATAGGGCTAATCTGCAGTTCAAATAACGTTGCTATATGGTCGAAAAAAATCAATCTAGAACAGAAGGACCCGATAAGCATGATGTAAGATGATTAAATATATCGATTTCTGATAGAGTAACATCGTTATTTACGAGTGTATATCTCTGGGACATATGACACCAACAAATAATCCCAGTTACTCCTCACTATTTGATGGTTTCAAGAGGAGCTATTTTCTACAATACTAAGATTCCGTCTACACAGAGATGTACGGACAGTAGTAATAGCTTGGAAAAAAGATCCTTTTGAATCACTGCAAATTTGCATTTAGAAAGATGCAGAAATTGAATAAAATCGTAACCATCAAGTCTATGTATAAAAATAATGTGACATTCAATAAAATAGTCCATAGAACTCGGAAGGAATCGACACTACCTTTCGAATATTCAGAAATGAAATCCGTTTTTCCCTGAGACAAAAGAAAAAGCATACAATTTTCGTTGATAAGAGTTGGAGGAAGACTACTGCAGTCACCACCACTTTCTAATGATACAAAATTTTACGTTTTGCAAGGAAAAAATTCGCCGTTCATAGAGGCTTATTTGAAATTTCTTTCTTTGGGATTAATCAACCGAGGTGGAACTAAATTGCAGACCATTATGTTCGTTCAGCCTAAATCCCAACCACTGTGGCGCATTAACTCGAGCTCATCTGTTAATAGAAGGTCCATTGAGAGCACTTCCTATCGACCAAAGTACAGATATGCACATAAGTTGTCTACGAAGATGACAGCTTGAATCTTATCTCAAGTCAAGATTCTGACAATAATGGTCCAGAGAATATCTGCTTGGTTTGCAAGTTCGAGTTAAGTGGACACACCATCGACCCAACGTTCAATGGAGAATGCTGGTGCTGATAGCAGAGGACAATCTTCCGCCACAACAAGGGATGATGGGCCAAATATCTGAAGCACACCAAGGGGGGACGGTAAAGTCATGGTCATCGACGTTACAACCAGCTTTTATTACAAAATCCAAGGATGTGGGACAGATTTAAATGGAGCTTTGCCCTTCTAGTGATCCGATATGCACTTGTGTGGCATAATTCTTTTGAATTTTGAACCTTTTCATTCAACAACTCAGAAAAGAGGTGCAGAGTTTTAGGATTTCTACCACTTAGAGAGCCAAAAGCGTCTTATTTAACGCAAAAAATAACTGGGATTTCTTAGAAGATGCAATTGACTTTCATGAAGAAATAAATAGTTTGCAACATACAGTGAGATCCATCTCGCTTGAACCTATTAAAAATAGTCACACCACGCTTACCCTTACCCAAATTTTCTAGGAAAACTCCTTGCAGACAAAATGAAGCAAAGAAGGTTTTGGCAGGCAACTACCTCACTAAGTGATAAAACTAAGCTAAACTAAGACGAACAGTGAATTGAAGAAGTGATTAGTAAAATCAAAAACAAACTTTGCCAAGCACAAAAAATCACTGACTATTCACTACGAAAAAAAAACATTAAACAGCAAATTAAGCTCCTTTGAGGACCCGAAAGAATACATGTTGAAAATGTAAATAATTTCGTCCGTCCATGGATGTCCTTGTGAGCAACGCGAACTTGGAGACTATAATAGATACGGCATTCAAGTTTGTCTATTTAGGCTCTCCTTTGTCTTCTTCAGTGTACGTGCCAACTTACCTCCCTTCCCTCCCCGTCTTCTGAGTGTTTTGTATAATTAAAGAAAAATTCTTAATTATTTAGCAAACGATACGAAAAGTAGGAACTATGCTACGTTAATAATTATAAAATATTTCATATATGTAGGTACAGATCGGACCACAAGAAGCGGTAGCTCCCATAACATATCTGGAACTCTATGCTGAGTTTTTTTAAGAAAATATTGTTGTTGTGGTTAATTCAGTTTGAAATGTAAAATGTTTTGTATTACCACAATCCTAATAAAATATTCAATAATGGAACAAATCCGACCATTGAAAACGATAGCCTCGGTCTTTGTGTGGCTGTCCTTCTGAACAACGAGAGCTTGTTGAGGATGAAACCTTCATTGAAACCTGGATTGTTAATCAATTCCATTTTTTCTACAGATTATTTTTATTCAATAAAAGTGCTAAATCCTCTCTAAGACGTAATACCCATAAAAACCTGCATCTCCCTTCTGAGTTTTATGCGAATTTTTGTTCCAGCTATTCTTCGAAATGGCTTAACTGCTTTTGACGGGACTTTTACAGCCTGATAGCTAATGTTATAAGGAGTAACTTTGACTTTATTTAAAATCGTAGGGGGTGATGTTCCACCACCCATATAAGCGATAAACAAAGATTTTTATATCTTTGCATCTATTTGAGGTACGGGGGATGGTATTTAGAATATAGTTTATTGAACAAACCAAACATAGATAATACGAAGATAAAAATCAAAAGTTTTTAAGATAATATTTCAATTAATTTTTTTTAATAGATCTCCCATTTGGTCCAATATGGCGAGGTGTCACACTAATTAGTTACAAGTGACACAAAATAAACCACTAATTTTAGATTTGCCATGATTTGCTGACACACATCTTTTCAGCTAAAGCTCATTTTCATCTTGGTGGCTATGTCAACAAGCCAAATTGTCGTATTTGGGGCACGGAGAACCCACATGTAATTGAACAATTGCCGATGCATCCATTACGAGTGACTGTTTGGTGTGGTTTTTGGTCGAAAGGCATCATTGAAACATTTTTCTTTGAAAATGAAGAAGGTGAGATGGTTACAGTCAATGGTGAGCCATGTTAAGCGAATTTTTGTTCACAACAATTGCAGATGAGAACCTTGGTGACATTTGGTTTCAACAGGATGGCGCGCCGTGCCATACAGCCAATGTTACAATCGATCTTTTGCGCACTGTTTTTGAAGATCGAATAATCAGTCGAAATTCTGATGTAGTTTGGCCAACAAGGAGCTGCGATTTGACACCGTTGGACTATTATTTATGGGGAACCGTCAAAGATTAGTGTTACGCCAACAAACCAGAGACAATTGAAGCTTTGAAGAACCACATTCGCGATACCATAGCCGAGATAGGGCTACACACCGTATTGGGTACAGCATGGCTAGCCGTGGCAGCCATATGAATGAAATCATATTCCACTGTTAACCGGAAAGATTGAGCTTTCGAAATAAAAAAATATCATAAAAACACAAAACAGCTCAAAGATTGGCGTATTATGTTAAGAATTAAACATATTAATTTAATTCAACTAGATTCTCCTTTTTTACTTCACTGTGCCATCAACGGCTTAGGCTACCCAATTTTCGACTACTTTATTGGCTTTGATATGCTCTTAGATACAAGTAGAATCTTTTATTAGACTCATTGCATGAAATAACAAGCACTGAACATTAATGGGTGCAAACTATTCATATTATTCCAATTAATTATAGCTGAAGCATACAAAAATAGCATTTAATAATGCAAAGGAAAAAGCTATTTTCGTACTTATCAGCGCATGGGAGGAAGACATCTGAGGTGCTGGAACTACCAACATTATTAATTGTGTGCGAACTAAGCTGTTTACAAAAAGAAGATAAAACAAACAACAACAACAACAACAACAGATACAGAAGCAGACTCATAGATACAGATACAAAACTACGAAAAAAAAAAAACCCCACAAAAAAATGGAGAGAGAAATATATTGTATCTGTGTATCTGCTGCTGTATGTTCGTTCATGTATCTGCGTATTTTTTCGGCTATTTGACGAGCGACTCTTTTCACAACTTTTTTCATAATTTTCTGTCAAATTTGCTGTGCGCCTGTTTGCTTCGTCTGTGTATTCCGTATAAACGCACGTTTGTGTTTGTATACAGCTACGCCGTAAGCTATGCAACAGGTTCGCGAAACCTAACTACGTGCTTCAACTTCAACTGCTTCTTCTCGCACTTACATACATGTTTTCCATTCAACATTCAAATAGCACACGCAGAAGCAATTTGTGGTTGTACTCACCTGCAAGAAAGAAAAAACATCAAATTAGTTCTTGAATTCATCTTGATCTCTAATGTGCTTTGCGTAATTGCGGCACATAGCATAAAATCATTCATGCAACAAACTCAAAGGTACAAGATACAAAAAAAATTTAAAAAAAATAAGAAAACGCGCACACAATAGATGCCCGAGTGCCCGTCGACAAGCAGAATCGAGCATATATAATTCATTTCAGTCCAAAAAAAAAAAAAACTGTATGGAACAGGTAAAAAAAAAAAAAAATAAAGAACAAAAAATCAAAATGAATTATATCTGCTTGCATCTCAACTGTGTATCTTAAGATATATTTGTATAGCGAGTGATAAGAAACGACAACAGCCACAAGAGAGAAAAAAAAAACAACCACAAAAGACGACAACATTAGATACCAGCAGCGCCGAAATTAAGACAAATTAAACAGGTTTCTTATTTAATACCCTTTGTATATATAGTCCAAGTAGGGTATAAGCAGTTTCTTGGCTATGTTTGACAAGTAAAATTTGTGCAACTGTCTCGAATGACATCGACTGCCACTTGTAGCCTATACATATACTAAAATTGTAGAAGAAAACTTTTGTCTGTCTGTTTGTGCATGCATCACGTAAAAGCCATTCATTGAATACAAAATCGAATGACTGAAAGTTAAGAAGGCTTATTGTTAGTAACTTTTAGCGTTTGTTTCAATAAAATCGAACTGCAGAGTCAAAAGTTATTAATATTAAAATATAAATTAAATATCTAAGCTTAAAAATTGCTAATTGCACTAACGCTATTCAAACTGTTGGTTAGTGATTTTCAAACTTCTGACATATGTGCTATTCAAAGTATTTATAAAAAAAAATTTCATTTTCGGGGCTGCCTCATCTCAAGTTGAGGAATGTAGCAGCACAAGTCGATCCCTAAGTTTTCAAATAAATTTGAAGTAGCATCTACGCCATCGAATTTTAGACTACGTCAAAGCAGCTCAGTGGGCTAAACTACGAGGTTGCTTGTTCTTAACGTTGAGTAGAAGTACTACCCCTAGTCTAGTGATCCGATCTTTGCCTTTATGCAATATTTTCTTAGGATCCATTTAGGAGCCATTTCTAACTAAATAAACAAGCACAATGAAAGTTTTTCAAACAAAAATTTTAAAAGGCTGAACAGATTTTTATGGGGACCACCACTTTTAGTGGTCCGAGCTGACCCTAATTAGAAAATTTGCTAAGAATTAAAGTAATACATATAACAAAAATTTGGTGTTTTTAGCAAAACTAACAAATTCAATAAAAACTTTTTCATACAAAAAATCAGAATAAAGAGCAGATTTTCATGTTAAGTAACAACCTCCCTTATAGAGGGGAGGTTAGCCTGTACATTGAATAGAAGTTATCTGAAGAATGAATAAGAGAATCTAATTATGTAAATTTGTTGGCTCTAACTATTATAGTATCCAAGATCTTGATTTTCATACGAACAACCAGACACACGGACATGTCTATATCGACTCGACTTTTGATGCTGTTGAAGAATATATATACTTTATGGAGTCTGGGTCGCCTTCTTCTGCCTGTTACAAACAATTACACAAACTTAGTAAACCCTTTATTCCTATGGACACAGGGTTTATAAAATAAAATTTCTAACAAATATGTCGTTCCTATAGACAGCTATTAAGGAGAACATGATGTCTGGAGTTTGTCCGAGTTTTCTGAATTTCTTTGTAAATTTTATTTGCTGAAAACTTTCCTGATTCATAACGCACAAAAGAAAAAAGGTTCCAATCCAAAATTCCAAATTTTTTTCCAAACCTCTTTCCTGGTTCAATTGTGTATCCTAACTATTCATGGAACGCCTCAAACACAAAAAAAAATTTCCTAAAAATCAATCCAGCCGTTTAGGAGTAGTTCAGAAGAATTATATATAAATCATATCAGGCCCTTATAGATATGCAATACATAGGTGTCACGGTATAGACTTCTTTCTTTCATCCAAGCTCGAAGCTATTACATAAATTTGGTATAAATGTTAAAATCGATTAACATTTGCCTGGAATCGTATAGACTAGTGGAACTACTGTCATCTTTTTTCTGAACTTATTGGACTTCACTGATTAACCATTAAAGAAAGTTAAGTACCAAAAACTTCTTCTAAAAAGTATGTACCTTAGAATTTTATAAGAATGAGGAGAATTTAAAGTCAAGAATGTAAAGTAAATCTTAAAAAATGTCTGGGAAATTTCCCATAGGATAAAGGTGCCCATATATGCTGCTTTTATCCTATGGGTACCTTTTACCCTATCCTATGGGCATCTTGAAATTTCCTATGGGAACCATCTTTTACCCTAAGGATAAAAGGTACCCATAGGGTAGGGTAAAAGGTAAGGTAGATAGAGTAGGGTAAGGTAAAGTTGTACCATAGATAAAAGATATATTTATCCCGTAGGATAAAGATAAAAGGTAAAAAAAAAATAAACATAAGATAAAAGGGTTTTCATAAAAGGTATGAAAAGTTACCATAGCGTAAAAGATGCCCATACGATAAAAGGTACCCAGGTAGGGTAAAAGTTACCCAGTAAATAGGTAAAAAGATGTTTCAAATCCCATATGAAAGGATATACCCATATTCAAGATGCCCATAGGGTAGGATAAAAAGTATCCATAGGATAGAAGGTACCCATAGGGTAAAAGATGCCCATAGGGTTAAAGGTTTCCAGAGGGTAAAAGATGCCCATAGGGTTAAAGGTTCCCAGAGGGTAAAATATGCCCATAGGGCAAAAGGTTCCTCGGTAAAAGGAAGATGGGTAACACTTACCCATAGGGTAAAGAAAGGTATGAAAAGTTCCCATAATTCAAATATAGAAAAAATAAACAGATGAAAGGTATGGCGTGCTATAGGGACCCATAGCGTAAAAGGTACCCATAGGGTAATTAATAGGTAAAGAGAGTAAGATGTCCAAAGGGCAGGGTAAAAAGTATCCATAGGAAAAAAAGGGTATAAGATGCCCATAGGGTTAAAGCTTCCCAGAGGGTAAAAGATGCCCATAGGGCAAAATGTTCCCATGGGTAACATTTACCCATAGGGTAAAGAAAGATATGAAAAGTTCCCATAATTCAAATATAGAAAAAATAAACAGATGAAAGGTATGGCGTGCCATAGGGACCCATAGCGTAAAAGGTACCCATAGCGTAACCAATGGGTAAAGAGGGTAAGATGTTCATAGGGTAGGGCAAAAGGTACCCCAAAGATAAAAGGCATCCATAAGGTAAAAGATGCCAATAGGATAAAAGGTTCCCAGAGGGAAAAAGGTGCCCCATATATGCTCCATATATATTTTGACAAATCACCAAACTCAATATACCCTGCTACAAATATTTCAGAATCAAGCTACTATTAAAAATTTCACCGCATGTGTAGCGTATAAAGAATTCACTTTCAAATAAATTTCTTTTTTTTTTCTAATGTGTGGGATACGAGTTTTGAATAGGAATTATTTCCTTTAAAGCAGGTAATACGATTTTTTTTTTGTTTCATTAAGGAAGCAATCATCAAAAAGAAAACGAGTTAGTAACTGAGGAAATTATTTAAGGAAAAAAGGCGAGTCGAGACAGCGTAATTTTGTAATTAGAAAAATTAACAAGTCATTTCTTAAAACAAGAAGAAGAAGAAGAAGAAGAAGAGAAACAAGTTCTAAAAAGGAAAAACCGCCGTCAAGGGTTTCAAATCAAAATAAACGGCGCCGGGAAACTCGTGAAAAGTTATAACAAAAAAAATTAAATAAAATAAAATAAAAGGGGTTGGAAGGGTCAGAGTAGTCGCGGCGTGTGAAAAGATTTAACACTGAATTGAAAAAGGATTATTTGGAAAATTGCGCATTGTTCTTGTTGTTGTTGTTGTTTGGTTAGTTTATTGTTTTTTTTTTTTTTTTTTTTTTTTTTTGTGCTTTCCTTTCATATAATCGACATAAATCAACATCAAGTAATAATAAAGCGCTGACAAAACGAACCAATAAAACGAGATAGTATTACAGTAGAGGATTGTGTACTGCGTCATTTTATTTACTTGCGGAAAAACGCATTTTCATTTAAAACAACAACAACAACAACATAAACCAAAGGTACTCTCACCGCGTATAAAAAAAAAATAATAATAATATGAAAAGCAAGAAAAAGTACAGCTCTGATTGAGATATGCGCACAGCAAAAAGCAGCTTTTCTTTTATTTTATTTATTTTTCTTTTATACCCTACACTGTAGGGCCATGGGTAGACTATAACTTTTTGCAAAAGTATGTAGTGGATAAAATGGCTATACTATAAATACTTGAAGAACATGATAAGTTGAGTTGAAATAAAAAGAAGTTCTACATGTCTGAATGTCTTAACAATGAGTTTCTGGAGAATCTATGAGATCTATGCTTTAGAATAATGACCTGCTTTATATATGGTAGCCCCTCAGTATCATACCATCATTTACCAAGATTAATGATCCGTCATCCTTCGTCATTTCAACCAAATTGTTGCATCGAGTTTTGAGCTTGGACTTGTAGCTATAAGCGTCTATAGTTCAATTGGTGCAGAAGCTGAAATATTGATTGCGCACAATGGGTACACTGTATCCATGGGTAAAAGATGCCCATAGGGTAAAAAGCACCCATAGGGTAAAAGATGCTCAAAGGATAAAAGATGCCCAAAGGAAATGTACACAAAGGGTAAAAGATGCACATAGGCTAAAAGGTTCCCATAGGGTTAAAGGTACCAATAGGGTAAAATGTTCCCATAGGATAAAAGTTGCCCATAGGGTAAAAATCACCCATAGGGTAAAAGGTTCTCATAGCGTGCTCAAGTTTGTATATTTTGAATCAAGCTACAAACACTTAATTTGTTCTACTTTATGTTGTCTTACAAAATATTTCATTAAGGTCCAGTTTGGACCACTGAAAAGGTTATAAATCTGTCCTACCTATTCGGGAATTTGTATAAAAAATTTTGGTTAAATCAGCTAGAAATATGGAATTTGGTGAAATATTCGTCAATTCTAAAAAAATATTCCATTAAGCTTCAGATCGGACCACAAAAAGATGGAGCTGTCCTAAAAAAAAAAACCCATGAAGACTATATAAGATGGAACCCTCAAAATTAGATATTTAGTGCCTTATATTTCCTCTTCAGATTGAAAGTGCTTAATGAACGTGCCATACTCCCTATAAGCGGTAGTAGCACTAAAAAACCGGACCCTAGCTAAAAACGCCAGCTTTGGTGTATTTTACTTGAATTCTAATAAAGTATTCCATATAGGTCCACTTCAGATCACTAAAACCGGTAGCTCCCATACAAATCTTTCTCCCTTCCCAGGTTTTGTGTAAGAAAAACATTTTATTTTAATTAAGCTTAGGTTCATATATATAAACGATAAAGTTGGTATATCTTATACTAATCTCAATAAAATATCCCACACGGATCAATATATCCCCCAAAACAGAATTAAGGTTCAATGGGTGTACATGGTATTTCGAAGTCTAGCACACTCAACTGCAGCGTTCCTACTTGTTTTATTGAAAAAATATTTATATTTTTGTACGACATCCATTACCATCTCGACGGGCACGTAAACATCGAAAACCATGTTGCCAAAAGTCTAGAGAAGACCATGCAAAAGCCATGGTCTTAACCCATAAAAATGAAAAAGAAAATGAGTATAAAAAAACACTGAAAAGGTCAATTCAACGCGATTTGAGATTTTAGATGAGTTTCTTCTATGACGAAGGACTTTGATGTAATGTGATTCCTATAGGAGTTTGTCCACAAAAAGTTTTTTGCGCTGGAAACATCCGATGTATCATGCCACTGTTATATTAACTTTCCGCGATTAAACATTGTTGGACTTTTTTGGAGCGTCACGAAATATTAAGTCTCTTAGAATATTATTCAAAAATGATTTCATTATTGATTTCGAATTTCTAAATTAGCTATTCGGACCAAGAAGGTCGAAATTTGTCAAAATAACATTCAGCGACATATTGGAAGATGTATATCCTACAGTCACCTAACCAGGATTGATAAACTGATATTACATCACTCTATATCGTTATATATATTATAAACAACCGCACTAAGTTGCTGCTAGAAGTGTACTGTGATGTCATTTTCAGGATAGGAGTTCCATTAAATTTTATTTATTTTGCAACATCCATTGAATGCATCAAATGATGGCAGAGATAAGGGTCAAGTTTGTATATATATAAAAAATTATAAAAAAGTTTAAACAAGAATAACCCTATAAAAATAATTGCTGGATGAAGTGAGCAGATGTCTTTGAGTGATACCGAACTCTGGATAATGGGTGAACCTCGCCGAAATGTCGAAGCAAATTGGAAATTTTTTTTTTTCGTGAGATTTCTGCCCATAAATTACTCGTTAGATTTGGAAGTTTACATATTTTTTTGAGTTTATATTTGTAAAGGAGGATAAATGGAGAATTGGACACCCATAAAAAAATGTGGTGTGTTAACATGTGCAGGGCACCTTAAATAATATTTTTAGTCATTGTCTTAAAGGTTGCATCCCAAATATCATAAAGATAAATATGCATACTAACTGAACAAATCAGATTATTCTTGCCATGTCTCTCTACCTGAGTAATGTCTTAACTCTTCGAAGTTTTATGAAAATTGAGGGAAACCAACCGCTGAAGACAGATCATCCTCTCTGACAATGCGAACCCACACACATCAGCACAAATAAGTAACTTTTTGTGCAATCAAAATTGAAAATTTATGGATCGGTTCGTACGCCGTAACATCAAAGATTGGACAGCATTTTTCCTTTGGCAGAAGTAGCCGTTGATGTGTTCAATCATTATTTTTTGCGCTGACTCAAGCGGAAAGAAGTTTCATACCAAATGTTTCATAAAGGAGAATATTTTCAAAAACAATAAAACCATTTAAAAAAAAGGAAGAAAAAAATATTTACGCTTGGGCCACATAACAGAAGTGAAACTTTTTGAGGGATCTTCATTCTGATTGCCTGGTTACTCTATTGGTGAGAAAGATTAATCGTATGAGGCTGTATGACAAAAGTACACAGAAAACAAGTACATATACTCACAAGTGTTACAATTTTAGTTACGCTTTTTTTTTTTTTATTTTACTTAAGAAGTTTCACTTTCGTTGCAACACAAGTATTACAATTTTCGTGACGCTTTTTTTTATTTTTATTTTACTTAAGAAGTTTCACTTTCGTTGCAACACAAGTATTACAATTTTCGTGACGCTTTTTTTTTATTTTACTTAAGAAGTTTCACTTTCGTTGCAACACAAGTATTACAATTTTCGTGACGCTTTTTTTCATTTTTATTTTACTTAAGAAGTTTCACTTTCGTTGCAACACAAGTATTACAATTTTCGTGACGCTTTTTTTTTATTTTACTTAAGAAGTTTCACTTTCGTTGCAACACAAGTATTACAATTTTCGTGACGCTTTTTTTTTAAATTTTACTTAAGAAGTTTCACTTTTGTTACAAACAAAGTGTTAAAATTTTTGTGACAATTTTTTTTTTTTAAATTTTATTAAAAAAGTTTCACTTCTGTTGCAAACCAAGTGACGATTTTTTTTTATTTTACTAAAGAAGTTTAATTTCCGTTGCGAGTCAAGTGTTACAATTTTCGTGACTATTTTTCTTATTTTACCAAAGATGTTTGACCTCCGTTGCAACACAAGTTTTATAGTTTTCATGACGATTTTTTAATTTTTAATAAAGAATATTTACTTCCGTTGCAACATTTGTGTTCCAATTTTTAGGCCTTGTACCGAAGGTACAAGAGCCTATTGGGTTTGTGCAAATGTAGAAATAATGGTCGGAGACCCCCCAAAGTTACCACCATTATGGTCAGGAATGAAAGAGGAGTCGATATAGCCATGTCCGTCTGTCCGTCCGTCCGTCTGTCCGTCCGTCCGTCTGTCCGTCTGTATGAACGAAAGGATCTCGGAAACGGTAATAGATAGAGACTTCGTGTTTTTTGCATTCGACTAGGATTGCTCCGGAATTTCACAAGTTTATTTTGAAATTTTGCCCCTCCCCCCCTTCCCCATAAAATCACCCCTTAGGGCGAAAATTTCTTCGGCACAAAAAAAATTGAGTGTACCAATATAGAGATAACGTCTCTCTAAGCAAAAATCCAAAAAGTTCATCAAAATCGGATAATAAATGGCGATTTTATAAGCAATTGAATTTGAACAACCCCCCTTTTCTTTTCATTCATATTCGCGCAGTGAGAAGTGGTCATGTGTTTGGTCATAAGCTCGGGAAACATTTAATATGTTTGTTAGGCGACCTGAACTGGTACAGGGCCTCTTACAGTCGGTTACGCCCGACTGTATTTCCTTACTTGTTTTTTTTTTAATTTTATCTAAAAAGTTTCACTTCTGTTTCAAACCAAGCGTTACAATTTTCGTGACCATTTTTTTTTATTCCACTAAAGATGTTTCATTTCCCTTGCAACATAAGTGTAACATTTTTCGTGAAGTTTTTTTTTTTTGCTTACTAAAGAAGTTTTACTTCTGTTGCAACACATGTTTTACAATTTTCGTGACGACTTTTTTATATTTTTCTTAAGAAGTTTCACTTCCCTTGCAACACAAGTGTTAACATTGTAGGGGCGTTATTTTTATATTTTACTAAAGAAGTTTCACTTCCGTTTCAACACAAGTGTTACAATTTTCGTGACGTTTTTATTTTTTTTTTATTTTACTAAAGAAGTTTCACTTCCGTTGCAACATATTTGTTTTATTTTACTCAAGAAGTTTCACTTCCGTTGCAGCACAAGTGTTACAATTTTCGTGACGAGTTTTTTTTAAACCTTTTTTTTACTCATAGTGCAAATCTAAAGCGCATTTAAGCGTCGTTTCGACCAAATTTAACGCTTTTCTCTTGTTCTTTTTTTATAATTTTAATTTGTCTTTGCTATTTACTTTCCTGACTTCCTGTTTTATGCTCTTGTTATTCAAAAGGACTTGTTGACAGCTTTTGAAAGCAACAACCACAGATTGTAAACAATTGCTGGAACAACATGTACATAAAAAAGTAGAAGAAGAAGAAAGAAAAAAACGTCATAAAGCAAGGAAGTAAATGTCTATTATTAAGGTTTTTGACTTTTCACAACTGGACTCGTTCTATTCCGTTTCTTTGTTTTGTTTGGTTTTGTATAGATTTCTAACGAGCGACAACTGCGCGATTGACGAAGTCCTCAAAGGTTCAATGATATATAAATCAATAAGCATAACAAATGTCACAGCGGTTATTCTAATTGGATTTAGCAAACGTTCAACTTGTAAGTGCTTATATCATTGTTCGAAATACGCACAATTTATTTATTTATTTATTCATGCAGGCAGGCAGTAGGGCTGTTTGATGAGTTATAACAAAAGAAGACGAAATCGAATTAATTATTCGTCATAATTCTCTTCATATAATTTATTGTTATTTTTCCTTATTTAATAATTTAATAATTTTAAATTAAATGCGTGCATGCACTTCACTTTCAATCGCTTCAAGTGTTATCATTCGTTCTAGTTTTTTTTTACAGCTGCATCTTCCAACTTCCAACCATGCAGCAGATCACGCACTGCCTAATAAATTCTAATCTTCCAATAACAATTGGATCCAATAAGTCTGCATGACTGCAGCACTTTGGCGCTTCGTGCACTTAATGAAGACTGGCAATAATACTTAAGATACTTATCAATTGGGAATGCATTCGACTTCTTTGAAACTTTTAGTTTTTTGTTCTTGAGAAAGTTACAATACGAATTTTCGAGAAAGTGATTTTCTTTGTCATTAAACAGAAATCGTGCAAGAAAGTGTTCGACGCATAAATTCTTTATAAATTTCGAACATTCTTAGTTACTATAGATGATAAATAAGTAGGGTATGAAAATTCGCTTACACAGTGAAAGCAAATGTTCATTTAAATGTTTTAAGAATGCCCTAATTTGCACTTTCTTGTTCGATTTTTTTTAAATGTGCTTTGAACTTAGTTTATTATAGCCAGCTACTGTGATTCATTCGCTTTTATAGTTTATCTATTTTTCGATTAAGCCTGAAATGAAGTTCAATAATGAATGGAAATCACAGCTAAAAAGTGAGCGCACATCTTTCGGTAGGCAAGGAATTATGTTTTTTATTTCCAAAGTCCACAGGTGGTGGTTCTAAATTTTAAAGCTGGCACGAGACCTAATTAGCAGAGAGTTACTGTGAATGTTTAATAATTAATAATCAAAGACTAAGAATCCAAAATGCGGGAACTAGAGCCGCCTAAATAGGCCCTATACCGAAGGTACAAACTAAGCAAAAAAAATTTGCAAGTGCCAAAATTATGGAAACAGAAATAGAAACGATGGAAATACGTCCTGTGATGTTTTAGAGAATGAAGAGCTAACAGCCCGAATTACTGAAGTTGATAATGAAATTATAAAAAGTTTAGTTGTTCTGGTTCATGTTTTAAATTGTAAAAATAAGTGCACGGTCGTCTACAAATTCGGCGTCCTCCAATCAAGTTTGGGCTCCCCATGTAAATCATGCGTGCTGGAGCTCTTTCATCCATTCAAATGAGCTGCCCAGCCCAGTGCAGCCGCTGGAATTTTATGCGCTGGACTATGTCAACCTCATCGAATAGCTCGTACAGCTCGCGGTTCATAAGGGATCTAAATTCGTCGCCGTCTCTAATAGGATCGAAAATCCTGCGAAGAAACTTCCGGCGCTGTCTCATCCGACTTAATCACGATCCATGCCTCTGCGACATACATATCACCGTCATCTCATTTTATTGCTCAGCCCAAAAAAGCATCTGTTTGCAAGCGTGATTCTTCGTCTGATCTTCAGACGAAGACGTTGTTGTTGCTGGTTATCTCGAATCCAAGATAGACGAAGTTTTCGACAACACTAAAGTTGAAATTCTCCATCGTCATTGACCGTTCAAGACGAGATGACGCAGTGCGAGAAGATACCAAGTACTTCGTCTTGTCCTCATTCATTGCTAGACCCATGAGCCAAGATTGTTTGTCAATTTCTGAGAACTCATTGCATACTCGTTGTTCTTGCGTGCCGATGATAGCGATTACATCAGCGTAAGCGTGCAGCATCACTTCTTTTTGGAAGATTGAGCCCGACATATTCTGTATGTACGGGCACTGGCGTAGAATGTATTCCATCAGAAGATTGAAAAATCGCACGAGAGAACATCGCTCTGCCTGAAAGCTCTCTTGGTACCAAAGCGGTCGGAGAGGTTTTTCCCCACCCGGACAACGCTTTGTGTGTTAGATAGCGTCGCCATGCAAAGACGGAAAATTTTTGCCGGGATACCGAGTGCAGACAGTGCGTCGAAAAACTTCGAATGTATCGGCGTATCGAAAGCGGTTTTATAGTCGACAAACAGGTGGTCTATGTCTTTGTTAAACTTACGGGACTTTTCCAAGATTTGCCGTGAATATTTGGTCACTGGGCGACCTTTTTGGTCTGAAGCCACTCTAAGATGGTCCTACTATCAGTAAATCCATATATGACTGCACCCTAAAGAATGTTATATCCGATGGAGAGAAGACTTATTCCGCGGTAGTTGGCGCAAACAGCGGGGTCTCCTTTTTTAAAGATAGGACAGAGCACACTGAGATTCCAGTCATTGGGTATGCGTTCATCGGCCCATATTTTGCATAAAACCAACCAGCTGGCAGCCCATCAGAGCCTGTCGCTTTGTTATTTTTCAGCTTTTTAATAACTGAATTGACCTCGTTATAGTCCGGTGGCTCTACAATGATGTCATCATTAAATGGTGGTTCCGGTGTTATTTCTCTATCGGTGGAATTGTGCGCCTCCGAGTAGGTTGGAAAAATGACTCCTCTATAATCTCAATGATTCCTGTTCATCCGTTACCAGATTTCAATTATCATTCTTGAAAGATACTATGGACTAGATAAAATGTGAACATTTACAATATGTAGGCAGCCTCCTTAGATCTACGTGATATCACGAATGGAATTGAAATTTTTCGTTTAGCAGAGACAAATTTTAGCTGCTATTCTCTTAAACTGTGGTCCGACAAAATATTGTAGATACTGATTTAGAAATAATGTGCCATCTTAAAGTACTCGACTCGAAAAAACATAAGCGTTTACTCTGTTTATTATTTGCATATTTTTCGCTTAAAGGTCCCATTCTGGCATTAAAGATGTAGAAAGATGACCCAAAAGATTTACTTATAAACCGAAAATTAACTATTTAAATATTATGATGGACTTTTAACTCAAGGCGTGCGGAAATCAAAAAAAAGAAAATGTCAAAACCAATTCTCATGATTTTTCGTTAAGTAAAAATTGAAACACGACACTCTATGGCGAGCATAGACTGCCCAGGTGTCATCCTCAAACCGGTACAAGATTATATAGAGAAACAACTTAGTAATCAACATTATTATCGACATCATAATGATTATCATAGTAATCATGTTGCAGTCAAAGGTGCAGCAACGACAAACAACCATCAACCAACAACCAACCATTCATTGATGCATACAACAGCAAGAAGCAACATAGTCATGCAACCAACGAGCGAGCGAACGATCAAACAGAATAGTGTGCGCCTAATCGATCGATTGTGATATATTAGCAGGCGTTAACCTGCGTTCACACGATCGATTGCCACACAAGACACTCTTGCTTGCCACTTGGAGCGTGGAGCATGGAGCATGCAGCTTGGTTGGATGGATGCTGCTTGGATAGATGGTGTCGCCTTAACTGTGTGCGGTAGGTCGCCAAGGTGAAGAGTTGACATGGTTGATGCACTTTAATGCCAGACAGCTAAAATCTAGCTAAGTGTGATGTATTATATACCTAAATATATTTCATGTAGCAACATGTGGCAACAACATAATGCAAAAGTAGTAGCAGCAGCAGCAGCAACATTTAAAAATATGTTTATTTGCATTAATTCCGGCATTCAGACAATTGTCATCGCCAACATAGTCAGAGTGAAGCTGCTTAGATGCAACAAAAAAAAAAAAAAAAAAAGAATACACATGTAGCAACAAGAACTTACATAGATAGACAGGATGTTGTGGGTAGTTCATCAGCTTAAAGACTAATGTCGTTTTACCCCTTCTGTCAGCCTGACGGACTGACTGTGTGCCAGCTTAAGTTTAAATTTTTTTTTTTTATCTTTTTAAGAAGTCGCCGAGCTGGGTTGAGTAATGCAATTCAGGTGGCAATGAACAATAGATGTCATTGTTGTTGTTTTTTATTCTTATTGGATGACGACACTAAGCGCGCCAACTGAATGTCAGCTTGGTGTTCTTATTGTTGTTGTTGTTGTTGTTGCAATCAGCGGAAGTACTTGTACAACAGCAACAACAAAGTAAATAAAAATCTAAAACTTCTTTTTTTTGTTGTATTTTTTATAGTCTTTACATAAAGTGTGAAACACGAATGTGTTATAAAAAGTGGGCGTCACAGATCCCATTGAATAAAAATCTATTTTGTTGTTCAGCTTCATAGCAACTGGACTCAAAATAATCAAGTTCATATGCTAACTTAAGCAGAATACTTTCAATACACTTTACAAAAGAGTATATCAAGTTTGTCTAAAGGTATGTAACAGGCAGCAGCTGAGGAGATTGTAGCAACACAAGCTGAGTCGATTTAAACATGTCCGTCTGTTTGGCTATCTGTTTGAAGATTGAGAACTGGGAGACTATAAAAGTTAAAGCCTTTAAGTTTGTATAACTTGATGCACTTATTCCGTCTTCAAATAACTAGTATTTATTGCACGTGCCGAACTCTCTTTAAGCAGATGATCTTGCAACATTTATTAGAAACGCACTTCTCCAACACATGATCGAAGTTCAGCAATAATATTTAAATTAGAGGACACTCATTTAAAGCTTCAGCTTAGATTGTATTAGAATAAAAAAAATATTAATAAAACATAAGCAGTTTGCCGCCACCCCCTCCCCTACTCTCTACTACTCCTACATAAATGATTACTTTCGGCTGTTTGCAACACAATTCCAATCAGACACATTCCAGCGCATCAGGGAGACAAAAAATTAAATAAATATATGCTGCCCGCATAAATTCTGACACAATGCTTGATGACAATGACAATGAAGGCAGGCGAACAGACAGACAGACAGACAGACAGACAGACGGACGGACGGACGGACAGTCAAACTGAAAGGCAATGCGGTGCACAGCACAGCCAGTCTGAGATCGAAATCACTTTTACCAGCAAACGACAACTCGAGCAAGAGGAGAACGAACCCTTTTTTCATGTTCAACAGTAAGTATCTGCTGCATGTTCTTATGTATTTGTATTTGTAACTGTGTACGTGTGTGTGTGTGTGTGTGTGTGTGTGTGTGCGTGTACGCCTGTGTGGTCCTGCATCAAATGCAGTGTAAAAGTAACAACAACAACAAAAGCAACCACAAACAACTTGCCTCAGACACTGGTTCATTCATTAGTTTTGCTCGCCCGTCACACAGTGTATCGCGTCCAGTTCCAGTTCAGCATTCATAATGCGCCCCCGGTCCTAAAGGCATTCACAAACTCTCTATCACTGCCGACTACAATTCCCCCGTCTTGTCTTAGGTCTGCTGCGCCGGCGCACAATTCGCATTTGCATTTGCCCATAATGATCATTGAATCTAAAGAACAGCAGAATGCATTCGAATTGACGGGGATTGTGGCTGGTACTGGAATCGAATCGATTGAAGACGTCTACAACAACAACTCAAAGTTCGTTCGTTGTACGTGAAATTCATGCAAAAACATTAAATTAATGCATATTAAAACTGTGGGAATGCAAAATAAGCAAGAAATGATAAGTAAAGTTCGGCATAACCGACACAAATAGCCTTTACAGCGAAATTTTTATTATTATAAAAAGCATAAATACATAAATTTGTTCATTGTTTATAACATAAGAAAGATTGTAATTTATAAAGCACCTAAAAAGTCGTGCTTAACCGACTTTATTATACGCTGCATGCTCTTATACATATATAGGTATTAGAGATATATTTGAATCTGTAACTGTGTGCAATATTTTATTGTTCTTAGTCTAAGATGCAACCAATTTATCGTTTTTAATGGTTTTTCTTACAAAAATCCCGAGAAGGGAGACAGATTTGTATGGGGGAACTCCCTGCTATTAGTTCCAACTGGATCGATTTGTTCTGTTTTGTAAAAATTAACGCAAAATAGACCAAATTTGTCGTTTCTAGAAAAATTGACAATTTAAATAAATGTTTTTCATACAAAATGCATGTTAAGTGCCGAAATTGAAATATTTCCGCTTTTACCACATGAGTGCAGGGTATAAAAGGAGCAAAGGACTTATTATAAATTTATGATTTTTTTATTTAGATACAAATTTACTTAATCTTAAAAAAAAATTGTGTACAGTAGCAACATTATTAAAAATAACCGCGATGTTGCTACTAGAAGGTACTGCTCCTATACATAAATATTTTTTTCAGGATCGGTCAACATGAAAACGTCTTACAGGGTTTACATAACATTTAACATGGCCTGCGTTGCTATGCCCCCACTTTGTCTTTCATTTCTACAGGTCTCGAAGATACCTCGAGAATGAAATTTTTCCAGTCTTATATTTGATTTATCATGGCATGCTACGACTTCTATTTGACTCTGACATTTGCTGTTAGCTTCTACCGCTATATCGCGCTCAACTACTCAACACTCTCTCTCTCTCTCTCTCAGTGCGCTCACACTCCCATCAGTCATTACATAGACTACCGGCTATCACAATCACCTACAATCACACACCTTTCGCATTAAACTCATAAGAAATATTTTAAAATTCTGACAATTATTGCTAGAAAAATTTTTAAAAAATTTCTGGATCGCTATCTGCGACGGAACATTACCTCTAAACTTCGCTGTTGTGTGTACAAAAACTCAGGAAAGTTTCATTGTAATTGGATGAACGGTTAAGGAATGCAGAAGTAACGAACAAACATTAATTTTTATATATATAGATTAATAGATTAATAACTTTTGACTCTGTAGGTCGTTTTTGATGAAATAAACGCTAAATGTTACTCACATCAAAGCTTCTTCTCATTCATTAATTCGTTAATATATCCAATGAGTAGCTTTTACGTGATGAGCGTACATATAAACAAAAAATACCTTCGTTTATGATTTTTATATGTATATAGACTAGATATAGATGAGACAATGGTCACCTTTTTCAGAGCGCTTAATACAATTTTCGGTTCTTATAATTGTGCAACCATATACGCTGTGCGTGCTCTTTTGTAGAAATTTTATTATTGGATGTTCCTGTGACAGTGGGACAATGCAGCGGTCCAAATACAATAAATACTGCAGCCATAAGTAGTTCACTTAAAAACTAGTAAGAAAATCACAGTCGGGCGTAACCGACTGTAAGAGGCCCTGTACCAGTGCAGATCGCCTAACAAACACATTAAATGTTCCCCTAGCTTATGACCAAACACATGACCACTTCTCTCTGCACGACTAAGTGCCTTTTAAAACATTTTTTTATGTATGAAACGAAAAGGGGGGTCGCTCAAATTCAATTGCTTATAAAATCGTCATTTATTATCCGATTTTGATGAACTTTTTGGATTTTGGCTTAGAAAGACGATATCTTTATACTGGCATACTTACTTTTTTTTGTGCCGAGGAAATTTTTAGCCTTGGGGGTGATTTTATGGGGAAGGGGGGGGAGGGGCAAGATTTCAAAATAAACTTGTAAAATTCCGGAGCAGTCCTAGTCGAATGCAAAAAACACGAAGTCTCTATCTATTACCGTTTCCGAGATCCTTTCGTTCATACGGACGGCCAGACGGACAGACGGACAGACGGACAGACGGACATGGCTATATCGACTCCTCTATCACTCCTGACCATAATGGGGGTAACTTTGGGGGTCTCCGACCATTATTTCTACCTGTTACATACATTTGCACAAACCCAATAGGCTCTTGTACCTTCGGTACAGGGCCTAATTAGCCTCTCCATTCTTAGAAATTCGCAAACTCTAAGCCACATTGTCACGATTTTTTTACTCTTGACCTACATTCTAACATGAATGATCATTTGTAGCACCAAAACATCTCGGATTGCGCTCACCAAAATTTTTTTTAGAATATTCTGTATTTCATCAAAGAATCTTCTATGTCGAAGAAGCTCATTTTTGGCTTAATGCAAAATATTTTCTACTACAGAAGAACAGACCCACTTGTGATCCAAGATACTACAATTCCAGCAAGAAAAAATGACTGTGTGGTGTGAATTTCATGCCGGAGGTGTGATGGGACCATATTTGTTTTATTGGTAATAAAATTGTTCATCATGTTAATTTCAATAGAATTCGATATCCTACAATGTTGTAAGACTTTTGTTGAGCAGAATGGTATGAACCTAACATCATTAAAATATGCTTCAATTAATTCACCTATTGAAGGAGAAGTGTTAACTCGAGAAATAGTTCGGTCAAATGGTCAGGTCGCTTTGATGGGTAAACTGTAACACATGTCAAAATTAATCCAAACATTTACTAACTTTTCATTCTCTATCTTTTGAGGTTAGGAGGTTTTGTTAACCGAACGAAAGAAGATAATAGATATATCATAAGAAAAAAGTTAAAA
This sequence comes from Leucophenga maculata, assembly GCA_035044805.1. Classification (NCBI taxonomy): domain Eukaryota; kingdom Metazoa; phylum Arthropoda; class Insecta; order Diptera; family Drosophilidae; genus Leucophenga; species Leucophenga maculata. The sequence goes on along the minus strand of JAWNNP010000643.1, from coordinate 260,235 downwards.
AAAAACCCAAATTTATTATAAAACAAGAAAGGAAATTTCAGTCGGGCGTAACCGACTGTAATAGGCCCTGTACCAGTTCAGGTCGCCTAACAAACACATTAAATGTTTCCCGAGCATATGACCATGTGTTCTCACTGCGCGAATATGAATGAAAAGGAAAGGGGGGTCGTTCAAATTCAATTGCTTATAAAATCGTCATTTATTATCCGATTTTTATGAAGTTTTTTGATTTGGGCTTAGAAGGACGTTAACTTTATACTGATGTACTCAAATTTTTACCCTAAGGGGTGATTTTGTAGGGAAATTCCGGAGCAGTCTTAGTCGAATGCAAAAAACACGAAGTCTCTATCTATTACCGTTTCCGAGATCATTTCGTTCATACAGACGTACGTACGTACGGACGGACGGACATGGCTATATCGACTCCTCTAGACCATTATTCTGTACTTGAACGACAGTGTAACAGTGGGGACCAGGCTAAGCTTGTACCAAGAAGCATTACGAATCATGTGCGGAAGGTCGTTAGAAGTTATAACTTTTCCTACCTTCTAACACTTTACGTTCTTCAAACTCACTGCTTACATCCTCCAAACCACATTGCTTTTAGATTTGGAGCCAAAAGTTGGTCGTGTCGGACCTTGTCGTGCTACTGTAGGCTATACACTTTGGGCCTCAACACCCTCTACACACATGAGAACAATTATGGATATTAACAAAATATATAAAATTATTCTGGACATTATATACTTCGGAAGAAGATATAAACCAGAAATATTAAGAGTACGGGCACTTGATCAAGGCACCAAAAAAGAGAGCGCTACAAGTAAAGCCCAAAATTTAAAGAAGCCAAAGAGATGCAAAATACATAATGCAGAAGCGTCTAGGTCTAATCTAGGTCAAAGAAGCGTCTACTTATGTGGAGTTAGCAAAAGACCTGCAGTCATTTCATGTGCTTATCCATATTTAATGCTCTCTCGTAAAGACCTGGGTTAGGTAGAGGACACATTTATTTAGATGCTTGTCATCGCCACTGATCGAATGCAAAGATCAAGGCTTTGTAAACGTAAGTAAAAGGCAAATGGAGTCGAGGCAGATCTCATAAAATACTTTAAGTCGAGTCGATATAGACATGTCCGTCTGTTTGCCTCTTTGTATGAATAACGAGAACTTCAACACTACAAGAGATAGAGCTATCCAGTTTAGATATTTAGATGTTCATATTTCGGCTTTAGATGCAAATAGTATCCATAAAAACTTGCACCTCTTTTAAAAGTATTTAATGAAAAAATTGCTTTACTGGTTATTCAAGTGAAAAACTTCATATTTGATGTAACTTATTACAAGTCTATTAAACTATTTTACATAGGTTGATCCTACTGAACCACTAGAAAGGGTAATAATACCCAATTAATTTATCTTGAAATAAAAATTTGCTGTATTTTAACAAATCCCAACAAAATATATCACACGGAACCCTATAAGAATATCTCTCCTACACAAATTTAAGATTAAATGGAGTGCAATCTATTTGTTTTGAACATATTCTAGCATATTTTTTTGCGAAACACATTTCCTGCCACGCGCTATCGATTATATATGTAGATGCTTTTGAATAGCTTTTGATGTCCTTTTTTTCTGCCGACGGAAAAAATAAAGTTCATTGATAATAAAGAAATATTATCAATGAGGTTTTTCTTTATAGTTTTCTTTGCTTTACTTTCTTTTTTTTTTCAAGGAGATAGTAGAGATGCGAGGAAATCCAGTTAAAATGCATCCGTTATGCTTCATGCTTTCAGTAAGTGCTCCAATAAGCAGTTTATACTCGTATAATTCAATTAAAAGCAAAAGTCAGTGGCGCCTACCGGACGTCACTTGGAAAGACTTTGACTATGAGTGAATAGAGCAGCGCAACGAATTAGAAAATACAGCAGGGGAAAATAGCAGAAAAAATATTCTATTCTATAGCAAGGGTAACGCAAAAAGTTTCTTAAAATATAAAGTGGAAATATTTTTCTGCTGTGAAGAAAGAAGTTTCGAACTGCCTAGAAAATATCTAAAAAAAAAAAAATAATCATCAGAATTAGAGAAGAAAAGTGGATTGGCATCTTGGCATCAACCAACTGAAACGTGTAATAACTCTGCAACAGCAGTGTATAGAGTCTGACTAGACCATGCGAGTCAGTTATGGGCCACACAAGTGAACCTCTTAAATGTAATTTTCTGCAACAGGCGTGACTTGAACGAATCAATCAGTGCTGAAATTCAGCAAAATTCAGATAAATATCCCAAAATTAAACTGGTTAATATTTTTGATGTCCAAAAAAAATGACATGAAAGTTAGGTTCACCTTGTGGCGGGGCTCTTTCCAATGATTACAGCTGCACGCTAACTTCCAAACTAATATATTAAAACTAATACAAACTTTTAGAATTACGCTCTCAGTAAAATGAATGAGAGCAACTGAAATGTATAGTGGTGGCACGAAGAAGAGCCGATAGATGAAGGGTCAAAGATTAGCAGCGATAAGTGGCCAAGAACGTGAACGCAACGCAGGAAACTCAACGATGCCGGTGGCAACGGCAGCGGCGTGTGGGCGTCCGGTCAGGGTGCTCATGAAGCTGCGCAATTTGTTGCGGCGCTCGGGTCTTGCTATTAATTTAAATTGTTTTTATTTTTTCATTATTAAATTTTAATTAATAATTCAGATGCAGTGCATGATGCGGTTGTGCAGTGTCTCGGCTGACATACAAAGGTGCGATCTAATTGTTTAGTTATTTTTTGTTTTGTTTTTGTTTTCGAGCGTTGAAATTGAGTAAAACCAGGAGTGAGCTGCAAGCAACTCAGCAGCAACTTGACAGCAAACAAATAAAAAGTTTGCTTCATATTTTTTATACCTACTCGTAGTAGTGCATCCATCCCATTTGCGCGACCCAATTTCCCGAATTTCAAGTAGCTTTTTGTACACTCAACTCATTCAAACGAATTTGGAGGCCAAGCAAGTAAGCACACACATTGAGCTAAGTGAATAGCTTAGCGCATTAAGATAAGCGCCATCAAATCGATTGTCGATTGTAATTATTAATGCGCGTTGCCCGTTGCAAGCAACCGGAGTGGGAGCAAAGTGGAGCAGACCAGAGCGCGCTGCAACAAGATATCGAAACGAAGATGCATGTAGAAGTAGCTGAATCGAAGGCATCTGGGTTATGTTGAACTAATTGATCTGCTCGGCTTGCGCTTGCACAGCGCAGCGCAGCGCACAGATTACGTAAGTGGCTTACTGTAATGAGGCAAGTGGTGCTCAGTCGCCTCCATCTTCATACATACATCGCCATGCATGCACCACAATTGAAAATAAGTTCATTAACTAGGTCAAATTAAGCGAAAAAAAAGTATATATATACAATATATAAATATATATTTAAAAAAAAAAAAAACAAATGAAGTCCGGAGAACCAGTGTAGACACATTATATAGATTTTGAGTTGCTGAAGCCGCTAAGACCCTTAAATTTCTTTCTAAACTCTAAAAAATATTTGAAGAAAAACCCCATAAGTCTATTGAGCAAATCAGGGGAAGAAAACGTTGAAGGCAATCCTGCGATGTATAATAATTTTTTTTTTTGTTCTAGCCTGATATGTTTAGGTTAATTGAGACAGGAACTTCTCGGCTTGAGACAGAGAGAGATAGAGAAAGAGAGAAAGTGTCACCTGTTATGAAGTAGCTTTAACCTCTGAGACTGGCCAGGAAGTCGCACAGAAGATTTTTGCTAGTTTAGTCCTCTTTTAGACAGAGTCTGCTCTATGTTTCAAAACAGAGATCCATTTTGTTAGTATAAGTTGGCTAGTGAGGAAACCCATACGCAATTTTGAGTCCAGAAAGTTTCTTGTCCGTTCATATTAGTAGTAGAACGTAATCTGGCCATTCCTTCAAAGCACCTATAACCAGAAACACAATAAATTGTGAGCTTTAGAGTAACCAAAAGTTGTTGGAGGGTATCGCAGCATTGTTTTATCAAACTGGAGGCCAGTTGCGAGAAGAAAATTAAGTAATGTTGGTCTCTTTTGGACTTTTCTTCAAAAAGTGTCGGGTGCATACCTCGTTGGTATGCATCTCAATAAAAATCTTGAAGCTGGCTCAAAAAATACTCGACCGTCTCGGTACAGAACCATCAATGTATGCCAGTTAGTGGTTGATGGTCCAATACATGTACTACTGTCTGCTGAGTCCGTAAGGTTTGGGAATAGAATATTTTAGTAATACATAGTACCTTGCTCATGCAATGTGTTATGCTTCAAATCGCGATGCCAAGAATCAATTTTAAAATACAAGGTTGACCCCATTAAATTTGCTCTTGTCTTATAAAGCAATATTAATTCTTTCTCAGTCTTTCGAAAAAGTTCACCGCTAGAAATTTCATTATAGAATAATATTCTAAAAATATATGCTTGAACTAAAATTCAGTTTGTATTTATTGGGCAAGGCTAGTAAAGTAAAGCTAAGCTTTCTGTGTTCGCAGAGTTGAACTTCCTTTATTCCGCGATTTAGGAGCAGAACCGCTTGGTAAGGAAGTCATCGTGTACAATCGAGTGCAATAGAGGAGACATAACGTATACCAATTTATGTATAAAGAGCCTGAGACAAAGTGTCTGATGTCTCGACTTCGTGCATACTTGACAATGACTGCATTATTCAGTTTCATTTATGTTCCATGAACGGCAATGTTAGCAAAACTCGCAGGATATTAGACTTCAGTGACTTTGCACACACAAAATCTAACGCATTAATCGAGCGAAGATACTTTTCATAGTAAATTAACATCATTTAATCAACTTATGACAAACTTTAAGCTTCACGCCAACTCAACAACTCAAAACTGTAGAATTAAAGCTAAGAAACTTCAGGAACAATGTCCAAAGAATAACCATTATTTATATCATTGCAAGTCTGTGAGAAACATAAAAGCTTCGTTCATGTTGCATTAAATATTTCCAAGGATTTTTTCTGTCAACAGTTTTTTTTTTTGTTATTAGATTTTGTTCTAGATGATGTTGATGTGCAGAATTTTGAGAAAAGCGTGGGAAAATGCAGTTGCAACAAACACTTCATAGAATTAGTGGGCTTGAATAGGCAGACATTGCCATTGCAACGTGTTGCACGCCGCTAAATGCTGAAATGATTGCCACAGCATTAGAGAGCAATACAAACAAGAAAAAATGCTGCAAATGTCGCATATGCGAGACTTGGAGATACACTTTACAACTGTTTAAACTTAAATTTGTTTAGGTTTAGTCAAAGATATATCAAAAATGTATTCTTTCAAGCTAAGCTAAACCACAAAAAAAAATATTTATTTTGTAGAAAAACTCAGAAAGAGCGAAATATGTGTCTATGGAGGCTATCGCTTCTAGTCTAGTCTGATAAGAATCTATTAGGAATATTTTATTAGAATTAAAGTAAAAGTTAGCGTCTTTAGCTAAAATAAAAAGAAAAATCGGACAGTAGAGGCAGCCTTCTATAGGTATTACCCTTTAGAGAGGGTGTGGTACGCTCCTCGAATGCTTGTTATCTGAAAAGGGAAAAGGAGAGACAAAAATATTCAAACTTGAAAGCTTCATCATTTAAAGTCTCCAAATTATCGAAGTCTATACGAATAGCCAGACAGACGGACATGTCTTTGCACAAACTAAATATACACTTCAACCCTCTGCGTACAGGGTATACGAAAAAAAAAAAAAAACAAAAAATGTCAACTGAACCATGATGCGGGCGTTGAATTGTATTGCTTCTAGAATTTGCTTGCCACAAGCTGAGATTGATTGCGCCGCATCTCAGATACTTATTCGACGACGTTGAAGTTATTTTTGTCTGCCATGTGAAATATATGAGCCAAGAAGTATTGTCGTCATAAACACCCAACCAAGCAACGAACCAACCACGCGGCACAGATTCAATTGCTTGTGGTGTATGTTTGTGCGAGGAGTCGAGACTCGGTGGCAACAACTGTTGCTGTTGCTGTTGCTGACGACAAAAACATTCAAAATGACGATGACGGTCAGATACGTAGTACGGCGATGTTTCTGCGCTAAGCTGCAATTGAGCACCAAACACGCGCCAACACGCTACATTCAATTTAATCTAATACTAGGACAATTCAATCTGTCATGACATTTTCCGGGCAATTTCTAAATGGTCGATTTGTTGTTGCGTAAAATAATTTTATCGTCATTACTCGCATTTATATTCTTAGCGGTCGACAAATTGTGGGGCGCACACGAGCAGCAGCGCCAACAAGGATTTTAGTTAACAATGAGAATATTATCAACAGAAATTGTCAGCGTGCCACATGGCAATGCAACACGAGACTTTAATTGAATATAAACAGCTACACACACACACACACACACACACACACACAGAGTTTGATTTGTTAGTTGTTTCCAACCAATTTCAATCAACTCGTATAAATCTGCAATTTATTTGTTCACCAAAAGGACGATGCGCTCCATCAACATGAGTCGAGATGTATCTGTGTCATATGCAGAAATAGTGTCACGCACGATGACAAGTGTATTTGGCTTCGTTGCAATGCATGCAACATCTTGGCCACGTGTTGCACATTTAATGTTCGTCTGGGTTATTCAATTCGTTGTAATGGAAAAATGGAGAAATGCATGAATGCATGGCTATGGATGCTGTGATATATATTCATACTTTACATGTGTAGCATGGCAGAGACACTCAATATAGTATATTCTTGGTCATCTTGACAACACGAGTCGAAATAAGTCGTAAATAAGTCTGTCTGTGAATAAAGCTTTTGCAAATGCATGTCATAGGCAGAAAGCAGCATGAAACAATGTCAAATACTTCAACGACAGAGCTAAGTCTGTCTGTGCGTCATTTATATATTTGAACAACAGCATCTGGTAGACTATTTGGACTATGAAGACGATTGAAGCAGCTTATTACGCAGTTAAAAAAGAAAAAAATTGGCATACCATCGTTGTTCAGAAATGCGTAATCTCATGATAGAGCCCAATGGCGCAGATAATCAGGAATATTAGTTCAACTTTTCTGCTGATCAGAATTTTAAGTCATCAGAATTTTAAGAAATAACTCATAGCCGCTTCTTTCTTTAAAAAAAAAATCGTTTGGCTTCACAAGCCTACCTTAGAAAGGCGGCAGGGCATTGCGAAGTCCTGAACTAACTTTTACTAATAATTTGATCTGATCTGTATGAAGGCCACACCTTCTGTTGATCCTAACTTGGACTATTTGGAATACTTCTAGGAATGCTGTAAGATACAACATTTAAATAAACAACAACAATAAAACATTTTTCATACAAAAACACAAACTCTAGTGGTCCGATATTGGTCTATATGGCATATTTTCTGAGAAATCATTCAAGAATTAAAATTTTTTCTTAAATAAATAACAACAATAAATAGTTTTTCATACAAAAATTTAGAAAGTTTGGATTGTTTTGTATAGAAGCTACCCCTATTAGTGCACGTTTCTAACTAATAAACAACAAAAATAAACACTTTTTCATACAAAAACTTAGAAAGTTTAGACAAATTTGCATGAGGGAAACTCTTTTTAGTGTTCCAAACTGCACAAAAATGGAATATTTAATACGGATTAACTTAAGGTCAACCAAGCTTGGTATTAGTCAGAAATTACCTTACGTTAATCCTTAATAAATAAGTCAAAGTCAAGAAATTTTTTCGTACAAAAACTTAGAAAGAGGAGTTAGTTTGCATGGCAACTATTTAGCCCATTTATTGTATGGTAAGTACATCAGTCGACTTGGTTTGGCGCTCTGTGCCCTTAAAACCAATTCAAGTATTAATGAAACGTGCCAGCTTATCCAGTGGTAGGTTCGCTAGACTTTGCAGGTCTTTCAAGAGTGGTTTCCTAAGGAATCGGATGCATTTTCTGAGAATAACAGGGCACTCATATAGAAGGGTACTTGGATACTATCCACATCTCCTTCATTACCTCAGTTGCGATAGAATTTGTGGTAGGAAGGGGGGAGGGGTGTGGGGTTTGTAGAGTTAGGGGATGTTGTTTATGACTTCAGATGTCCATTCCGATTATTATGTCGGCCAGATGGTTTTTGAAATATGACAGCCAGCTGCAGTTACCAACTATCTACTCGCTAATTCTTTGTTAATGCTGAGAGGATCTCCAAAATACTCCAGATGACTAAATTAGTTTTAATTGCCGAATATAGAGCCTTAACTACAGATTGGCTGTTAATATATTTCTTGGATTTCTCTCCAGTGTGCTAATTAGTTTAACTGATTGAATATATCTTCACCTGTAACACGCTACATCAGTAGGGTAGGCAGTATAAGAGATGCTTTGTAAGTTCCTTGTTCCGCTTCTTTAAGATTCTGATCTAATATTTAATAATTACTAATGTCTGCGAACTATTATCAAATTCTATTTGTTCTTTTTTTTTTTTTTAACTCCATCCACTTCAAAACATTCTAAATAAAGCATTGGCATTCGACATTTATTTTGTTTAAAAATAAATAATAAGATATTTCCTTAAAATAAAATCGCTTGAATTCATTCAAATGACAGCGTCATAATCTGCGCAGTATCACAGCAGAAGCCACTTTGTTGATTCTGTGCGTTTGGCATATGGGTAAAAATTTCCACAATTGAATGAAGAAGAGTTACAAATTTCTTAGGAAAAATATTCACCATTAAATTTGCACAGCGCGCACCCGAGTGTAGTGTCAAATGCATGCTTAACTGACAATCAATATAAAGAATCGGGTTACATGCAAAGGACAAACGAAAGTTGGAGCTAGAAAGTGTAAGGAGAATGAATTGAAGGGTAAAAAGAAAAAAAAAAAAAAAAAAAACAACAACAGCGCAACGATGTCAAGTAATGGCACACTAATGCCAATGTCAATAGCAGTATCAGTGTCAGCTAGCTCTGTTGGGGTATTTAAAAATAAAAGAACATACATATATATGCGAAAAAAAAAAACAAGAAATAAAAATTTAAATTTGTGTAGTCGAAACTTTTATACCCTTCACATAAAATTTTGCAAAAATTAAACAGTTTAAGTGTCGGAATTCAGAAATTCAGCAAAAAAAGGAGATTGAAGCTGAATGACCATGGTCCATGTGACGGCTTAGCTGAAAGACCAAGTTCATGGTTTTAGACAACGCTTTTTTTTAGGATTACATGTTAACTGTAAGTCCTAAAAATTTATTGAAAAATCTAAAAATTAGAATCGTACCATAGAGCTCCAAAATGATGCTTTTAAATTTTCGATACGACCATTTTTTACCTAAATATAATCTTGTAAAAATTATCGAAAAATTTCTGAAATTTTATTAGTTTTACATGTTTATTCCTTATTATTTGTTATTTCACTTTTACATTTATGCTATACTAGTTTTACGCGCGTCTTCGCCCCAAAGAAGCTAAACTATCCATACCTTTCCAATGAATCTTACTTCTCCCGAAACCCTTAACATGCATGCAAAATTTCATCTCTGTACTTCAAACGATTGCAGAGATACAATAATATATATAAGGCTGGAGGACGGTGCATCGGCTTCTCCGGTTTTGATTGCCTATGTTCTTCTCCAAGATTTCAGCTATCTCTATACCAAAATGCAATAAAAATTGGTTCAGCAGTTTAGGCGCACAAAGGAAACAAACAGACAAAGTTAGGTTCGCATTTATAATATTAGTATGGATAGTATGTCGTATAGCAACATTCTGCTTGAATGATCAGCTCATTTCTCGGTTTGAATCGTTTCAATGAATCACGGGGTATATCGGCGAATGTCGCTACAATAATGAGTCCCAATGAAGTGTTTACTAGAAGCCCAAATAAATTATATCTGTAGTAGTATGAGGCGAACGGCTTTAAGGTTTCGTAAAGAACACAAAAACAGGTTATGGTGTTCAGTTTCTTTCTTGCTTTGATTATAAAGGGTGTCGCAAAATTCATGCAAGTTTTGAATTGGTCCTCATTTAGATGCAAAGTGTGAGCAACTAACAAAAGAATAGGTTAGTAAAACTGGAGCACTACAAGAAAGAATAGCTCGTTTTTATTTTGGAACAAAATAATATATAAAGCTTCAAGCGGAGCACCTTAACAACAACCGTTGACATGCAATACTCAATTCACACAGAGCGTTGTAAGGTTGGGGAAAAACCTTCGACCCCTTTGATACCAAGAAAGGTTTTAGGCAGGGCGATGCGCTGTCGTACGATTTTTTCAATCTTCTGACGCCAGTGTCCGTACATACAGAATATGTCGGGCTCGATCTTCTAAAAGTTTCATCCTTTTGGAAGATCGATATCATCGGCACGCAGGAAAGGCGAGTCAGCAAGGCGTTCTCAGAAATTGAAAAACAGTCTTGGTTCATGGGTCTAGCGGTGAATGAGGACAAGCCGAAGTACTTGGTGTCTTCTCTGTCACTCCGTCATCGCGTCTTGGACGGTCAAAGACGATGGAGAATTTCAACTTTTTGGATCCAAGATAACCAGCAACAACAACGTCAGCCTGGAGATCAGACAAAGAATCACGCTTACAAACAGATGCTTTTTTGGGCTGAGCAAGCAAATGAGAAGTAAAGCCCTCTCTCGAAAGAAAAAAATCAAAATCTATAAGACGCTGATACTTCCGGTCCTATTGTATAACGCAGAGACATGGACCGTGATTGAGTCAGATAAAACAGCGTTGGAAGTTTTCGAGAGGAAGATTCTTCGTAGGATTTTCGGTCCTATTAGAGTCGGCGACGAGTTTAGGTCCCGTATGAACCGCGAGCTATTTGATGAGGTTGACATAGTCCAGCGCATAAAATGCCAGCGGCTGCACTGGGCTGTGCACCTCATTCGAAAGGATAAAAGAGCTTCAGCACGCATGGTTTACATGGGGGGCCCAAACTTGATTGGAGGACGCCGAAATAGAGGTCGACTGGGCACACGTTGGAATGACCAGGTATGAAGAGATCTCTCCGTTCTTGGCATTCAAAACGACGAACGCCCATGACCGGAAGACGTTTGACGGTCATTTAAGTAAGTAAGTGAATCCTCAAAAATTCTCCAGAGCACCTGAGCCCATTGTATGATTTGCATCAAAAAATTTCTACGCCGAAATTCAAATTGTATTTTGGTCGGGTTTATCCATAGATACCGATCGATTAAATCGACTAAGTGGTTCTACTATAGAACGGAGTTCACAATAGAAACAAAATAATTTTGCATTTTAAAAGTAACGAACCTATAAACTTCTTTCAGGATCTGTCAACGTCAAAACTTTAGACATGGTTAAAAATTTTTATGATAGTAAACTTCAATAAGTAGCAATATTTGGAAATTAGAAGCAATTACTACCGAAATACGATCGGAGGTGTGACTGGAAAATATTTATTCATCAATGAAAATAACGGCTTTATTGCAGTCAATTTTTGGCAAGAATTGGATGAATATTTCGGTCAAAAGGTTTCTGCCAACAAACCAACAACATTAGAGGAGGTTAGGAACAACATCTAGTCAAGTCGTTATGCAAAGAAAAATAATGGAACATTATTCAAAGTGATCATATGAATGGGATCGATTTCCTTGAGCCCTTATCTTATATAGGAATAATATATGTATTTCTGTTGGTTGTTTGTGCGCGCATCACGCCTAAATTTCTCAACCAATTTGTATGAATTTTGGTACAGAAATAGATGGGATGTTAGCAAAGAACATAGGCTACTTTTTGTTAGTATCGGAGGAGGCTATGCCCTACCCAACATATAAACTCTAAACCAAGTAGCTTTAGAATAATTTCAGTTACTGCGAATGAAATTTGGCTAATGGAATTGGGGAAGTATTCCTGACACTTATGACTAAAATAATTCGTCAAACTGATCCAACCATGTGGAGTACCTCAATACTGCCGTCAATAGATTACAAACTAATATACACTACACGTGTAGGGTACAAAACAAAACGAAAAAATTTTTGTTCAATAATGTCTTAGCGAGTTGCGGCTGCTGCAGTCTGCAGATGACAAAAAGTATAGAACACACAAGCGGGTGGGTGGATGGACAGACATGACAACAGACAGAAGAATGTATACACTCCATGCAGTACCCAAGTTCAAAGTCACAGCAGGCGGTGACAGGCAACATGAGAAGTAGCAGCAAGCGGTAAACTTTTCAAATTATCCTTGAGCCAACAGCAGCAGCAGCGTCAGCAAAATAAACAAAAACGTAAAAAGGGACATCCTAGGACGATGACGATAACGACAATGGCAGGCGACGGCGATGACATTGTTAAGAGTGAAAGACGCCAAAGCACTGAGAGCGAGCGAACACAGAAAAGTGCTATGCATCTAATTAGAAATTTATGCAGCAGCATGTTGCAGGCAGCTTTCGTAATGAAATCAAACGAATTCACACCCACCCACTGCGAACGAAAATGAGCTGGCAGAGTTCAAGTGCACAGGTAATCCTTGAAATGCATAAAGAATTAGCTGCTGCTGCTGCTGCACTTTGTAAGAAAAAGTTGGCATTTAACATGGAATAATAAAATTTCTACCAGCTATCAGTTACTCTCTGTGGCACTTGAGCTCAGCGCTTGTGTTTACCTTCCTGCTTACGATTATGTTATCCTTTCGAACTGTCGCTCTTTATTTAATGTAAAAGCTAAGTTTAAATCTTTCATTTGTAAGAGAGAAAGCAAGCAAGCAAGCAGTAGTGGAGATATACATCTAAATTTTTAATTTGAAGAGAAATTTAGTTGCAATCAAAAATTCATTACACACAACTTAGCAGCATGCTGCAAGATTTCGTAATGTGCTGCCAGCTTGCGCTTGCTTACGAGAGTATTTGCTGTAAGTTATCACTTGCAGTAAAAGTTTTGGTATTTTTTAGCCTCAACGTGCGTCGAACGTTTTTATGTGTCATGTAAAATCAGCTAAGCCAAGTCAAGGTCAGCAACCTAAAAATAATAACAGTTGGCCTTCACTAGCTGAGATTTAGCGCATTCAATGCTCCATAAATGTGCAAGGGAAAGCCTAAATAAAATTCAAACAAATGGCAGTGTTAACTTAAAAACTGTTTGTCACGAATTATTTTCACATTTTGACAGCTAAAAGGGGTGCACGAAAGTCAAACGATGTGTCAATCCAGACGACACTCGAACGCACACAAAATACACAACTAAAAGTTCACCAACATCAATTAAAACCCTGAAAAATTAAGAAGATGTAAAGAAAAAAAAAAACAACAAAAATTCAAAGGGGTCAAAAATATAAAGAAAAATATTTCCGAAACGCTTTTCACACGCACCCAGCGAGAGTCACAGAGCCACAGTCTCGCTCGCTTTCCAGTGACGAAAATTTTTATTATTTCGTCAACATTTTGACAGCTGACAGCAGACAACAAACGAACAACAACTGCAGAAGGGTTGGAGCGTACAGTGTACAGCGGCATTACGCAGGGAGACTTCATATTTTAAATATGCCAATAAATGCTAATCCAAATCAAATGTTGTACGAAATAATTTCGGTGGAAATATTAAAATTCTTGGAAATACTTTTAATTTACAAACCTTTTTTTGCTAAAAAAAAATCTCAGTCTTTTGAATATATAATGTGGAAATATTTCACCCGCATCATGGATCAGGGAGGTTATTGGTTGCAGCAGATCTATGACTAACTCTTGATATGAACAGGATGTGTTGCAATGCAGAGAAGAACTTCGTCTAACAAAAAACTCTGCAGTCGGAAGCAAAGTAGGCTGTTAGAGTGCGATTATCGAGAGACAGGGAGTGAAGACAAACACCTTTTTAATTGCAAGAAAATGGAGCTAAAGGGCGTGAATTTCAAGATGTTGAGAGATTGTACGACAGAAATAAAGCTCGAAAATTTTAACAAGAGGGTCTAATGCGTCTGATGGATGATGTTTTAAACACGGAGCAACTTTCTGTAAAGACGAAAATGGAAAACTGGCTATAGATGCGAGGGAATTACTGAGATTATGGAGGAGTCACTTTTTCTAACCTAGTTGGTGTCGATAAAGCACATAATTCTGCCTATAGAAAAATGACATCGGTCACCATCAGTTATCGATGGCATTATTGTAGATCAACCCATTATTAAAAAGCTGAAAAATAACAAAGCGGTTAGAAGTATGCACGAACTTTTGTGCAAGTTATGTTCCGATGAACGCATACCCAATGACTGGGGTCTCAGTTTTCTCCGTCCTATCTCTAAGAAGGGAGACCCGCTGTTTGCACCAATTACCGCGGAACAAGTCTCCTTTCCTTCGGATACAAGATTCTGTCGCGCGTATTGTCTAATATGGACGATATCATTGTGGCTCCAAAGCAAAAATTCGACCAGTCACAAAATATTTACATTACGAAAAATCGTGGAGAAAATCCATGAATTTAACAAAGACAGACACCAACAACTTGTAGACTATATGAAGAAAGTTCTTCGATGCCCTGTCTGCACTCGGCAAAGATCATTCGCATTTGCCTGATGACGCTATCACACAGGCAAAGCGTTGTCAGGGTAGGAAAGAACCTCTCCGTACCCTTTAATATCAAGAGAAGTTTTGAGGCAGGGTGATGCACTGCCATGCGATTTTATCAATCTTCTGAATGAATACAGTGTTATACGCCAGTGCCCGTACATGCAGAGTATGTCGGGCTCAATCTACCAAAAGCAAGTAATGCTGGTCGCTTACGCCGATGACATCGATATCATCTGCACGCAGGAACAGCGAATCAGCAAGGCGTTCTCAGAAATTGAAAAACAGTCCCGGCTCAAGGGCGAATGATGACAGGACGAAGTACTTGGTGCCTTCTGGCCTCACTCCGTCATCGCGTTTTAGACGGTCAGTGACAACGGAGAATTTCAACTTCAGTGTTGTAGAAAACTTCGTCTATCTTGGACCCAAGAAAACCAGCAACAACCACTTCAGTCTGGAGATCCGGCGAAGAATCAATTTTTGATCAAATTAAAAGAAAAGCCTGTTCTCGAACGACGACAAACAAGCTCTACAAAACGCTGATACTCCCGTTCCTACTGTACCATGAAACGTCATTGGAAGTCTTCGAGAAAAACTCTTCGCAGAATTTTTGGTCCTATTAGAGTCGGAGCCGCAGCCGCGAGCTGTACGAGCTATTCGATGAGGTTGACATAGTTCAGCGCATAAAATTCCAGGGGCTATACTGGCCTGCTCACATCATTCGAATGAACGAAAGAGCTTCAGGAGATATGGCTTACATGAGGGGTCCCAAACATAATTGTTAGACGACCAATTAGAGGACGACCGGGCATGCGTTGGAATGCCCAGGTTTGAAGAGATCTTGGCATTTAAAACAACTGGCGTCAATGCGCACAAGACCAAGCTCCAAGCAGGTGGTGCGCCTTCCTAAACGCGGACTTGACCGAATGTCGGTTGAAGGCCAACTAAGGTACAAGAGCCTTTTGGTTTTGTGCAAATGTATGTTACAGGTAGAAATAATGGTCCAATAGCTCCCAGTGATAAAGGAATCGATATAGCCATGTCCGTCTGTCCGATCGTATGAACAAAAGAATTTCGGAAACGTTAATAAATAAAGACTTCGTTCTTTTCGCATTCGAATAGGACTTCGCTGGAATTTTACGAGTTTATTTTCAAATTTTGACCTTCCTCCTCCTTTCCCATAAAATTTCTATTAAGGGTAAAAATTTCTTCCGCACAAAAAAAATTAAGCATGCCAGACTAGAGATAACGTCTCAGCCAAAATCCCAAAACTTCATCAAAACCGGATAATAAATGATGATTTCACAAGCAATTGAATTTAAACGGCCTACGATACTTCCTTCCTCCCTTTTTTTTCATACATAAACAAATGTATAAGGCTCTTATTCATCCAGTGAGATGTGGGAGGAGCAAAACACTTTTCATCAGTAACATTTTTTTCTTATTAATTTTCTAACATTTTGTTTTGCAATTCTTGGTGTATAAGCTTGGTATTTTTTGGCGACTAATTTATTAAAGAGAATTTCTTAAGCATATTATTTCACCACACTATGGTGAAATAGCAAATATACAAGGCTGTGCGAATTCCACCAGCACAGCAGCTGCTCAAAAAATACTTTTGAATTCTATGTAACTAAAAATTTCCATAACACCGCAATTAGCTACTTTTATGAATTTAAATGTTTGCAAGATCTAAACATATATCTCTGAACTTGAGCTAATAACTAGATACATTTCAAATAGTTAGCCCAACTGTTATATATATTTTGTATCTACTACAAAAAGTTAACACTTTTTGGTTTTTGTGTGTTTTCTTCTTCTTCTTCTTCTGTAGTGCACTCGCATATTGTACAACCTCGAAATGGGTACAGGTCACGCGAACTAAATTTTTTTATTGTTGTTGTTGCTGCAAAGTAGTTAATAAGCGTCTTCATTGCTTTTGATCTTGTTGCTGTGTTGCTGTTGTTGTTTGAAGGATTATGTGAGGCGTGAAATTGTTCATGTTAATTAATTGATTCGACACCCGAACGAACGAATGGTTGGACGAATGGACAAACAGACAGACCGACAGACTGAGAAAGATGAACGAATGGCCGTCGGCCAATGAACTTTACTTGGTCGTCGTTATGACCTTTTACAACAGCTGTCGGTCAATAACAACCCCAAATACCAACAACACCCCCCCCCCCCCAAAAAAAAAAGAAAACCATAAATGAAAAGTAACCAAATTCGTAGAAATTTTTCCTTTCAGATACATTACATACAGTTACTAGTTGAGATGTGTGTTTATCGCTTTAATGGCAGCCAACATTAATTAAACATAATCACCCAGTTGGAAATTATGACGCCGTTTTAGGGTTAATTTGTCAAATTAATGTGCATATTTCATGCATCAATAAATGTTTATATGCATGTTTTAAATAGGCGCACACACGTAGCAGATACAGATACATTTTTAAGTATCTGAGATATAAAATTTTTCAAACAGCAAAAGTAAGCAAAAGAGCGAGTGAGAGCGAAAGAAATTTATATATATTTATATATAGCGATAGTGTGAGACAAGTTGACTATTTGTATTGTTAGAACATTGAACTTCATTGCTTCAATCAGTGGCAACAACAACAACAACAACAAGAACAAAAGTTGCGGGTCACTTGCTGGCAATGTGTGTAGCTGCGCAATGCACTTCCTCCTACTGTGCTCCTTCTTCTTCTTCTTCTTCTTCGATGTTCTTTACTCTTCCTTTATGTTACTTGCAACTGCAACTTGCAACAGCAGCACAAACTAGCGTACAGTGGCACCAAATCATAAAAGAAGTGCACAAAAAAAAAAAAAAACAGTGGACAAAAATTTTATTTCTGAAATTTTAAAAAAGGCTTTTTAAGGTAAAAATCTTCATGCAATAATTCTTTACGTTTTTCATTGAAGTTTATTAAGATAAAAGGACATTGATAACATTCTTCTACCTTTCTGGTATATCGCTAACCTTCTTAACTAAAGCACGAAGTTCGTAAAACTCGTCCGATATCAGTTTTACTGCTATACAAAATGGAGACAACTTTTGGCTAGTTCCACTAAAAAATGTTGCAGGATCATTTAGTAGTGAAAAAATTTTTACAAGCTGATATGAATTGAATTGATACACCTATGCATCCAATCCAGTCATACAATCATAAAAATTTTGAAAAATAGCCACTTTAAGTGGTTGCACCCATACAAAACCACCATAAAATTCTTCAAAATTTCGTGTAACCCTTAAATTGCCAGTTGGAAAAACATCGTTTTTAAATCTGATATGGAGACTTAACGTAAGAAGTTGCCGTTCTTAGTGTTGTTATTTTTTTTTCGATTTTACAAGAAGGAAGGATGGAGTGGGATTTCTATGGGCTACGCCTTCTAGTGATCTGATCTTGGACTCAATGGAATATTTTCATAGGAATCATGCAAGATGTTTCTAATTGTTTCTAGCAAAAAACTGAGAATTTGGAGTAGGTTTGAATGGAAAGTCAAAAATCTCCCTTAAAGAGGAGGTGGGGGATAACTGGTTATTAAGCACATTCATTGAATAAAATTTATCTGAATAATAAAGGCTCTGTCTATTACAGTTTCCAAGGTTTCGATTCTCATATGGACTTCCAGACATAAAGATGTCTATTTCGACTCGCCTTTTAATGCTGGAACAAAAGTCTTTTCGTATTTCGCGCTCTCTTTATCTAAATTAGCTATATCTCTTTGAGTATTTGTCGTATGGGGGCATACTTTACGGCGTTTGAGTGTCTAGTACTACGCTCTTTTGACATGCGCTTGGACAATTCAGTTGTGAGCAACAGCGCGTCGAACATGGAGGTCTCGAAGGAAGAAATTCGCCATATTTTAAATTTATACTACCTCAAAGACTAAAAAGCATCGCAAGCCGATTCTTGTTCAATTCGCGTAGCACAACAGTGGTTCACTCGATTCCGTTCTGGTGTGGAGGAAGTGGAAGATGCACCACACTCCGGAAGACCTGTCGTCGAAGAAGTCCATAAAATCAAGGAAGTTATGGAGATAGACTGCCATAGTAGCAGCCGAACCATCGCCCAGGCGCTGAATATCAATCATATGACCGTTCAAAGGCATTGGAATTAGCTTGGCTACACAAAAAAACTCTATATTGGGATGCTACACGAATTGACACCAAAAAACCTAATGGACCGAATTTCTATCTGCGAAGCGCTGCTGAATCGCAACAAAATCGCTTAGTTTCTAAAGCGAATGGTGACTAGCGATGAAAAGTGAGTCACTTACGACAACGTCAAGCGCAAACGGTCGTGGGTGAAGGGTGGCGAAGTGGTTTAAACAGTTGCCAAGCACGGATTGACGGTCAGGAAGGATTTGCTGTGTGTTTGGTGGGATTGGCAGGGAATCATCTACTATGAGCTGCTCCCCTATAGCCAAACACTCAATTCAGTCCTCTACTGTGAACAACTGGACCGCTTGAAGGCAGCAATCGCCCAGAAGCAGCCATCTTTGGCCAATAGGAGACGAATTGTGTTCCATACGGACAACGCCAGACCAAACACTTCGATTGTGATGCAACAGAAGCTCCGGGAGTTCGGATGGGAGCTGCTTATGCATCCAACTTATAGTCCGTTTCTGGTACCATCGTATTACCAACTCTTCCTGTCAATATCGAACGATTTAGCTGGCGAGAAATTGACTTCAAAAGATGCTTGCGAAAATTGACGGTCTCACTTTTTTGATAATAGTGAAGCAAGCTTCTATGAGCGGAGCATAATGGAATCTCGTTGGCAACAAGTTGTTGATCAAAATGGCACTTATTTGCACTAAATTCGATGATTGTACGCAATTTTATAAAGATCTGAAATAAAGGCGAAAGCTCGAACGATTTTTTGTTCCAACCTATATATACTTTGTGGGGTCTGCCAAGCCTCCGTTTGCTTTTTACATATATTTGCACAAACTTAGTCTACACTATTCCCTATGGGGAACATATCACAAAAAATATAAGTAATTTGTCCATTTGTTACATTTTCGATTTGTGTCGTGATCCATTGTTTTGTAGGTCGATCTTTTGATTTACATAATTTCTTGAAGTTTACATCTTAAGAATCAATTTTTCTTATTTTCTTTTTGATTTATCGATTTGCTTTTACGAGCCTTTTAGATTAGTAGCCTCTATTCTTTGTTTGCAAAAAGTCTTCGGAGAATTGAGGAAAACCAATTGCCAAAAGCTCTTACAGCTTATATCTGGAACCTAATGTTCCGGTGAATCAAAACTAAATAGAATGACCAATGTTTTTCGGCCAACAAATCCAAAACTGTATTGAACTCCATGGAGAATATTTCTAAGAACAATAAAACCAATTTGAATGTTGCAAGATATAAACGGATTTATGTTCCATTAGAAAAGCATCTTTCTACAAACTTGGTGCCTAACACGAAGCAATGAATGCCGATGAAACCATATCTGAAACCTAGCTGGCGTTTCTGAAGTGTATTCAGGACAAGCAAACATCATGTCTTCTTCAGATGCTACTTTAAATATAGTTGTTGCACATTTTTAACCACGCTTTTGATATTTTGAACCACTGTGCGGCGCACAAATTGAGTGACAGTGCAATTGAAGTTGAAAGCTCTTTCGCTTTTCTTTTTTTCTTCTCGTTCACTTTGTATCTGTGCAAATGCATAAATAATGCATACACATATATCTGCATTTAGTTATTTTTGTTTTTTATTTTCTTCCTTAAAGTAGAAATAAAAAAATAAAAAACGAAAACTAGAAGTCGACATTATATATATAGTCGAGGTAACCGATTATATTTTGCAATCAGAAAACACTTTTCATATTATTTTCCTTATAAAAAATAATAAAAATGCAATTCGGAAGGAAACAGAACTGTCTACAAATCATCAAACAGCTGAACTGTATTTGTTTTCAATTGACATCTCTGGATCTAGAAATATGATGGTTATGGACGGTTTTTGACTCAAATCTACATTTTAAGAAATACTAATATGGAGGATGATTGAATATATGATCTAATCCGATAAACTATTAATTTGGACCCTTCTAGTGGTCCAATTTGGAGCCTTATGGAACTTTTTATTAGAACTTAAGTAAAATACAGCAAATTTGAAGTTTTTGTTTATAATAACAAGAAAAAACACAATTTTTTCTTTCTAAAACTCAGAAAGGATGGCATCTTTTTATGGATACTATCCCATTAAAGGTCTGATTAAGACATTTTTTATTAAGGTTGGCCTAAAATACACCAAATTTGGCGTTTCTAGCTAAAATAAAAAACCTCAGAAAAAGGGACAGATTTCTTTGCGGACTACCCCGCATTAGTGGACCGATCTTAACCTACATGGAACTTTTTAAAACTTAAAAACTTAAAAATTTTTTGGTCTATGATCTTTGGCCATCTTTCCGGTAGTTGTTCGCACGCTTGTAGAAGCTCAGCGACTTCTGGTCGAAAATGTCATCAAAATAGTTTTTTCAGGAGATCTAAAGAAGCGAATTTCTGCAGGATGCGGAATATATGTTAGTTGCACGGTACAAGGTGCGGTGAGTCAGCACATTACAGCCAAGGCACACTAATTTTGGCTGGGTCCACAAAGCAGTGTGTGGTTATGCATTTTACCTATAAAACACCACGCCTTTTCGATTGCTCAATTCTGGATGTAAACGATTCAGTTTAAATCCATTTTTAACTAAACGCTCCAAAAAAAAAAAAAAAGTCAGTTTTCTGTATGAATTTTAATTGCATGACTCACAAATTCTACGATATTTAGGCCATGAGCAGAGATAGACAAAAAAAAAAAAAAAAATGGCTTGAAAAATTTATTCAAATACATTCAGCATAAAAAAAGTAAGAGTACCAATCTATACCCTACTTGTATATGCGTGCAGGGCACACAAACGAACAGAAGAAAAACGTTTGTAAAGCGTAGCAAAATTCTTATCGCCTTTTTCCTAAAGTTTTCTTTTTTTGGAATATTTTTCTTCCTTTTTTTTTTTGTTTTTTTCCTTTGCTCAGTTGCAGATTATTCTAAGTTGCTGAAGGCATTCACAGCATCATCATCATCGTCATCATCATCATGAACAGTGTTGTCGTCGTTGCTGCTGTTGCTATTTTTGCGCATTGTTGTTGCTGCCGCATTCCATTGCAGAGTCGCAACAAAACCTAGACGGACAACTTAGAAAAAAAAGGCACGCATTCGTCACAGATACACTCCTATATTGCATCGCAATTTTTCTTGGAAAAATCGAGAGTTCGACCATGCGAGAAAGAGTTTATATATATATATATATATATATATATATATATATATATATATGTATATGTAAAAAGCAGGAAGCTGATCTTTAACGCTTTACATCCATCCTTGCCAAATTCATGTTGGAATAGATTGCAAAATTAAAAGCACCTGCAATTATAAGTTGCATACACTACGCTCTCTCGATGCAACGCTTTTTGTTATGCTCTTCTTTTAACTGTTTATTCATTAAGAAATTAAATTGTTATAGGCTCAACTATGCTAGTGTTCATGAGTACTTATTACTTGCATTCATTCAATCATGTTAGAAGCAGTACTGATCATCTGATCATGGTATCAGCGCAATCACTGCAATCTGATCACTGATCAGGAACTTATTAATGGGCGCTTTCACAAGCACAACTGTACTCTGATCATGTATTATTTCTTAAAAATATAAATTTCGAAAAATTGGTTGTTTTTGCAGAAGTGGAATTAGACATCAAGCAGCATCCTCACATAAGAAGCAACCATAACGAATATCGCTGTTACAAAGAAGTTTTTCATACAAAAATCAAAATGAAATGATGCTCCTTATATACATGTTAGACCGTCCTTCGTAGGAAGCAACAATATTGAATTAAATTTATATTGGGAGAATCATTTGTATGACGGCTGTACCTGCAAGTGGACGTGGCACGGTGATTAAGTCTTCCGAACGTTGCAAGTCTATACTCAGTTTTCGATAGATAGTTAAAAAACTGTGAACTAGTTTCGATTCATACACACGATCATAGACGGATATGGCTAGTCTGATAACCGATATATTCTCACAACATTTAAAGAGTTTATAAATAGTTCCGACTTGGTTTTTACTCCCATGACTTCAAGTGGTGAATTGCATACAACACAGTGGCTACTTTTGGTAAAACTGTCCAAAATTTGGATTCGTGTTTTTTTATCTTCTTTTGGGTTTGGTAGTTTGGTAGAACGTTTTTGTTCCAGAGAAAGGTGCGTCTATAAGTTCGGACAGCTAAAATATTCACATTTCTTTAAAATTGATTAATTTGTTATGCCTTCAATACTGGGTGGTAAAGTGGTAAAGAGTTGGTCAAAGAAGTAAGATCGGTATCCAATAATCATGGGCACATTCTTCTTAATCAGGAGTTCCACAAATTTTCTGTGAGCATAAAAAATGTTAAGCAAATGTTTAGAACAAAGGCATAAAAACTTTGTTAAAATTCAGACATAAAATGAAGGACCCATAAACCAGACAGCAAGCCATGGTATAGTTCAAAAGTTTGGGGCCAAATTTTAAAATGAACTTGTAAAATTCCAGAGCAGTCCTACCTGAATGCAAAAAACACGAAGTCTCTATCTATTACCGTTTCCGAAATCCTTTCGTTCATACGGACGGACGGACGGATAGACGAACATGTCTATATCGACTCCTCTATCGCTCCTGGGGGTAACTTTGGGGGGTCTCCGACCATTATTTCTATCTGTTACATACATTTGCACAAAACCAATAGGCTCTTGTACCTTCGGTACAGGGCCTAAAAATTGAGAAAATATGAAGTTATTGTAGAATAGGTGAAACTATAAATGCACGACGGTTCAGAAACTTCTGACAGGCGGATCTGCAGATGGAGATGCGCTCCCAAAATTTTTATTAGTTTTTAATTGGTAGACGATATACGGTAAACACATTTTATTACTTAAAAATAATCTATTCATGACTAATTAATTAAGTAATGGGAAGAGCTATGGAAAAGAACTTCAAGAGCCGGTCCTCTTTTCTTGTTTTTGCTGCTGACAGGCGAGCCATTCTAAGGCAAAAAAAAAAAATTGGAGTTAAAGCAACTCTAAAACGATTAATTGCTAAAGTTACCCATTTAAAGCGTAAAAAATTCACTTCTTAACCCTTCGCGGAAGGAATTACGTCTTTAATTCGGTCGAGATCATACAACTTGGACTAAGGAGTGACAGAACTTAGTCTAACTACCTTCGTGTTTTTTGAAAAAAAGGAGCATATTATAAATAAATTACATAGTTATAGTATAGGGAGTCATTACGTAATTTGCCACCACAGAACTGCACTTTTTGACAGCTCGGATAAACTCGAAAACATACCAAGATGTTTTGAAAAATGGCTTTCTCTGAAGTGAACAATAACTTGGAGCTTTTGATATGAACGTTCCACCAGGATAACGCACCGATTCACAATGTTGCGACTGTGAAATCTAAGATTCGAAGCCAAAATGTGTCCAGATATGGGTCAAGGAACTAATATTCCTCTAAGTCGTAGCTTGTTGAAGCTATAAAACGCGCATGAGATAACATTTGTTAATCGAGGATGTGTTACATAAGCAATTCTTAGGCAAAATAGATAAAAATAAAAGAGAAAAATAATGAATTTGATATATATTCAAAGATATGAGTAATTAATTTATATAAGTTGAGTGACTTGGGGGCGCTAATCGACTGTCGCGTACTGTATGTATGTTCCCTAAAGCCAAACTATCCCAACTATTCTCACTTTTCCAATAGATTTTTAATTCTTCCGATCCCATTATAATGTATATCAAATATTAGCGCTTCACCTTAAATGGATGCAAAGATATGACGAATTTTGTTTTTGTTTATATGGTGATTGGCAATCGCCTCCACCGATTTTAAATAAATGTAGTCTAACTTACTCCTTAAAACATCAGCTATCCGACAAAGTTATTCCCGTCAAAATCGGTTCAGCTATTTCGGAGATTACCCGGAACAAACATTCAGATAGACAGAAAAAATGTTAAAAATTTGTTTTCAATATTAAAAATATGCTATCGCATTTAATTTATACATAAAGAAGATGTTTAGATAACAAAAAAAAAAAAATACTTTTTCCATTAAAAAACTTGAAAAGAAGAGCCCAGTTTTTATGAGTACTACACCTTAGAGCGGGATTGGCACGTTCATTAAATAGTGCCTAATCTAAAAAGGAAACACTGAGACACTAAATAACCAAACTTAAAGACTCTAGCTTTAATATTCCGTAGTCATACATGTCTACATCGACTTGAATTTTGATAGGGAGCTGCCACTTTTAGTGTTCCGATTTGGAACTTAATAAAATATTTTATTAGAATTGATGCAAAATACATAAAATTCAGCGTTTCTAGCTAAATTAACCACAAAAACTAATTTTTTCTTACAAAAATACAGAAATATGGAACTGATGTTCATGCGGACTACGCCTTCTACTGGTCCGAACTGTTATCATTGCTACACGGCGTAAATGTCCTGCAATGACATCATATCGGTCTAGTGCGCGTGGATTTTCCCTCTGGTGTGAATATTGTTCTAAGGAATATCAATGCCAAGTAGTTTTAACTGTGCTCGACCAACTCAACAAAACTCTTCTTAATATAATCTATCGCGTTGGCTTACATCGTGATCTTTAGCAGCAT